>JANAVB010002765.1:32500-59996 GCA_029216955.1 Iris pallida
GTTCCAAACATTACATATTCAGTTGATCATGAAGTTAGTCGTGACAAAATGTCAGGACTAGCAAGAGTTTAGTCATACATGATCAACCCTAGGATCTGTTAATCATGTTACAGCCCGTAGGCAGACAGTAAGTAAGTGCAATCGAGCTAAACAGGTACTCGTCGGCTAAACGCCTCAAAAGAATATTTTTACAATAGAGTGGGAGAGCCAAAATAACCCACTCGTTGCCAGGATTCCTTCTAGTGTTCACCATCTGGCAGGAAGGTCGGTAGATCCTATGGAGCTGCTCCAAAATCTGGCCACACAAAACCAGCTGGATCAGACCCCAGAAAGAGCAAGTGCCACAAAGGACGCTTCACTTAAGAACCAAAACCAACAATCAGCACAAGATATAAATAAAGGTAAGAACTGGAAATAAAGAAAATACACCAGGATGATATACGACGAGATAACCATGGAACCATTCAGATAACCAGGTTACAACCCGTAAACCAAACAAGGACCGGGGTTGTAACCCTTCGTCTGAACAGAACTTAGAATTCTCACAATTTATCGGTAAAATAAATACAAGCATTCTGGTCATTCAATAATCTGGAACAGGATCAGGGCAAGACTAGACTGGTTAGACTCCATCCAATCACTTCATGGCCAAGCAAGAATTACGGCTTGATACTTTAACTAACTAGGGTTGTCACAAGCCTAATTACTAATAAGATGCAGTGAGATTATTCCACAGTCACAAGCCCTGCAGACCATCCAGGTTACCCGGGTTAAAAGGTTAGAGTTGAATTTAGGTGGGTACATCGTCCAGGAAACGAATGTACCCTTAGGTAGCTTGAAGGGTGCAACACATGACAGTGTGCTGGAAATGTGCCCTACTCGACGGCAGGCTACAGATCCCAAGGCGTGCCCAGGTAACGGGATTGCCTGTAGCTGGGAAATCTCGTCATGACTAATGTATTAATTTAGTTATTAGCCTTAGTCCATTTTAGTAGGTACTCCCGACCGTGGTACTCAGGAGTCCCTGTCCTAGACATGATGCAATACAGGACTGGTTAATTGTACAAGCACAAACACCCACGGTGTCCAAATTAATTATACAGGTCATGTCATGTCAGGTAGCCGTCGCAACAACTATCAAGAAAATCATGTCAGGTTATCATGCCAAGTGTACTAGTCAGGAGTGCGCCATGGCAGGCCACTATCAGGTCATGTCAGGGGATTATGTCAGGAGTGCACCACTACGGGTCACTATCACGTCATGCTCAATTATCAATTCCAAACATATCAAGTAAATTTGTGATTATCAATATACAGGGCTATAAAAGATCCAGGGTAAGTAGGGTCAGGTCCAGTTGCGCCTAAATATCAGGTTGCGCCTGAGTCAGACTGTGCTCAAGTCAGGCTGTGCTCAAGTCAGGCTACGCTCAGGTCAGGCTACGCTCAGGTCAGGCTACGCTCAGGTCAGGCTACGCTCAGGTTAAGGTACGCTCAAGTCAGCGTATACAAGACATACGCTTCCAAAAGGCAGCGTATGTACTCCATACGACTCCTCATCAAGGCAGCGTATGAGGTCCATACGACTCCTTGTCAAGGCAGCGTATGTAAGACATACGCCTCCAAAAGGCAGCATATGAGTCAGACTGCGCTACGCTAAAGAGCGCACGCAGCTCAGTGGCGCAAGCTAAAAGCTCGCGCACTGCTCACTGTCTTCTCCAAATCAGCAAGAACTCCATGGTTGAACCCAAAGCTTCAAAAGTCCATAACTTGGTCAAATAAGTCCAAATCCAACTTTTCAAAGGTCAAAATTGGGTAGAATAAAATTCTCTATAACATAGAACCATCAAAACTTGAAAACAAAGAAGTTTGATAGATCAAAACCACCAAAATCTGAAAATAACTAATTTCTAGATCTATAAAAATTAAAGCCTCAAAATGGAAAATGATAAGTTCTAATGTGTCTTAGAAATATGAGAAGAAGCTATTAGAACAATAAAAATGGGTTCTCTTGTGGAAGCAAGTTGCACTTGCCTAGACCTCTCTCTTCTCTCTTTGGTAGGTAAGGAAGTAATGGTAGAGAAGATGATAAATGAAGAGAGAGAAGGAGAAGGGTTAATAAATGGTAGTGGTGGTGGTAGGTAGGGGGTTCACCCCTTGGTTCATGATGAACCAAGAGCAATCCCAAACCGAACCAAGCCAACCCAAACCAAGAATAAACCAAGCCTAGGGAGGAAATTAAGCAAGGAAATCATGCAATACAAGAATAATACGTACACGTATTCCAGAAATACGTAATACGAACCACAGGCATTACAGAGTTCCTGCTCCCCCATGCCACTGACCTCTGATCCCCCAAATTGCTTTGCATCTTCCTTTGTCTCCAGCTCCTTGAACGTCACGTCGACGCTAGCTGCCATGCGTATCACCTCCTGTACCACTAGGATCCTGACGATATCAAAGACATGACCAAGATCGAAGTTCCTGACGATCAGCCTCACCGTAAGTCTCGGTTGCCTGTCCCCGATTTTCGTTTTCTACAAGAAAGTGTTAACGTTCCAACGAGCTTCTTCACCCTTGGCTAGCCCAACCAAGCGAACGGTGCGGTTCTCACGAGATTCGAACTCCTGAACCTGCCCACCTTTATGTCCGAACTTGAAGCTCTCCCATACACATGCATCCTCGAGTAGAATATTATGTACCGTACATGTCATTGATGACCCACAGCTCCCCTTGAACTGTGTGAATGATGATGCTCCCACTTCAGATTGAGCTTGTTGTAAACCTTGATCTCCTTTCTAGCTTCGAACTGCTGAAATCGATGTCGCTTCATGAAGCTTTGGCAAACTACATGTCGTCAAAACTAGATACGTAAAGCAACTCCCACTTGGAGATCGACCAGCTATCATGGGACGGACATACTGACCCTTAATCTTTAACTCATTACCATCCCCGCTTTGTCTCGACGAACAAAATCCTCCGTATCCCTCAAAGCATCTAGAAGCCCCTTCTTAGCAAGTTCTCGATGATCTATCTCCTGTGGAATACCCCTCGAGCCTCCATTCGGTATCTGTGGTCTGTTTGTACAGCTCAACGGCTTGAGCCTGTACATATCACAACACAAATCTCCCCGAGCCAACTTTTAGAAACCCTTCGTAAGCATCCAATCTTTATCCCCAAACAGACTGCGACAACCATTATCTGCCACCGTCCCTACAGAAATCAAGTTATAGCGTAAACTCGAAAAATGTCGCACACCCATGATGTCACGCCCCGCTCCCGTAGGAGCGATCGTCCTCGCTAAGGCGTGATGCCGTACGAACCTAGATTGCGCTCGTGCAAGGCAGTTTCATAACGGCCGATTTCAGCAGCTGCGACGGGGTCGTCGTACAGAAGTCCCAAACAGAAACATTGAACATGCAGCAAAAATTTAAAGGCAAAACACAAGTTATTCAAAAGAACTCTTTATTGATATTGAACAATCAGAATACAATAGGCGCAAGGCCATGATTACAAGTCTCTTGTGCTCACTTTTCTCTCATTTTACAAGTCACTCTACTTTCTCTTATCTCTCGATGCAATGCTTGATCCAGCGAAAGCTTCGGAAGGCTATGTCCATACATTATGTCCCGTATAAGTCTTGAGTTAGTGCTCCTAGAGTTTGAAGCACCATCCTTCTTTGTTTCTTTCTTAATGCAAACGGAAAAGAGATGAAAAAAGCACGGAATAGACCTAACCTACGTGTCGGCCAGTACCGGGGCAGAGATAGGAACCATGAAAGTATGGGATTCAATCGAACCCTTTCGGACAATTCCTAAGGCAGAAGAGGGATGCTAATAAGCTGACAGCTCGGGCATGGCTTCAATAGGGAATTTCTTTCAACAAAGATTGGAATCAAGAAAGACAATTTACGAGATCGCTACGCCCTTCAGTGCCTTCACTTGTTAACAGACCCATTTTCTTGATTGGTTCTCTGCCCCAGCTCTAACAAATTTTTCTTTTTTACTGAAAAGGGGAAAGAATAAGATTCTTATTCCTTCTTTGGTAACATACACCGAGATAGGCTGGAAAATCCTCCTTCGATAGACAGGTGGCAACTTGACCTCTAAGTAAAGACAGGAAAAGAAGGCCCGTGCCCGAAGAGCACACGCGGCCGCACGCTTCGACTCGCCAAGGAACTCCGTGCCTTGACGCATCCAAGCGAGCTCCGCGCCACGAGCTTCTACCCGTGCCTGCACATGGAAACTGTATGGGTGTCAGTACTTAACTGTACTGGTGGAGTGAGCTTCTCTTCCACCCATACAAAACCGACACGTTCATTTACTTTGTGCAACTTAAATCCCCTTTGGTTGTCTTGCTAGTCTTGCCTTAGGATCAATTTTAAGACTACGACGCCTGATCAAACCGATGTACAACGACATGGTCGTACTATAATACCAACGTAAGTATCTTGATCGAGGCAGTGCCTCATCGCTTATGTACTTGAGCGAACTTCAACTCGGAACGGCAGGGTCATGCCATACTCTATTTGTGACTTCAACGTATTCGAGACAGTGCTTCGCCGATGAGCAACTTATGTGAACTCGACCGTGCCAGACTTTCACTTAAACTCAAGTGCCTCTAGACCAATACTTATGCCAATGACGTCAAGGGGACGACTCGTGCAGGTCGTGCCTCTAGACCTTGCTTAGACTTGTTCGTGCATCAAGATTGAGGCCGTACCTCGCACGTACCAACCAGACTTAACCAAGTTGTCTTACGGCCCTTCCTGACTTTAACTCGAGACGAGACCACATTCATGCCGAAGTACGTATCCTTGCTATAGCCATCTCTTAGGCTCTAGATTGGTGATACAACCGTGCACACCCTAACCCGTGCCGACTCAAGACTTGTGCTTGCAATAAGCATGACTTGATAACCCAACTCATAACTTGCTAGTACTCGACAAAATCCAAAGGCATACACACGGATAGCCGCTCTTGCCGACACATCTATATGATGGTCCCTAGCAATGTTAAGCTATCTTAGACTCGGCTCGGGGATATCGGATCGTCCCTCAGCGGGTAGCTAGCCCGGAGGTGTCGAATCTTCCATGCAGTTATCCAGCATCCTACTTTGAGCCGCCTCGCTTCTTTCGGGCCGACATGATCTCGGTGCCCCGACGATCATTCGAGAAGACTACACCTTGTCGACAAGTTGTCCAATGTCCATGCATACTCAACTCGATCTACCACGTCCTTCCTTAACATGACCATGTTTTCCAACTTCTATCGAGACTCCCAAGTAGCAGGACCGATCTCGCATGTTTCCATATCCAGACTTATCGAGACTTAACGAGACTCCCAAGTAGCGGAACCGATCTCGTGTGCGAGACTTATCGAGACTCCCAAGTAGCGAGACCGATCTCGTGTGTTTCCTTGTCGAGACATAGCGAGACTCCCAAGTAGCGAGACCGATCTCGGCGACAACCAGTCGCGTGGACTTCGTGTTTGCCATGAAATATAAAAGAGCAGAACAATTATCGGAGGACTGGACTTTTACTTCATGTTACAAACTCGCTTGTACAAAGAAAGCCTAGGGACAAAAACCTAGGTACAGCAGTCTAAGTACAATTGTTTATTTTTGATTCTGGGGGGTGACGGTAGAGGCTCGGGAAAGCGACGGCCGCTCTGCCTTACTCCTTGGATGATCGGTATGCAGCCTTGGCTCGGAGAAGATCTGCTTGGCATTGACGAAGAAATGCCCTTCTTGCTCTCCTCGTGTTGCTCTTCTGGCTTCTCTCTCTCTGTGTGTATTTTCTCTCTGATTATTAGGGGGGAGCTCTCTGTATATCTTCGCAAGGGAATGGCACCTTGCTATTTATAAGAGTGGGGGCATCATTAGGGTTTGGATAATTGTCCATTTTCAAAGTGGCGGCGGCCTGATGATTAATCAATCTGGACCATTGGTCTTAAGCGTGAAGGATCTGGGCCATTAATGTAGATAGTATTGAATCCTGTGAATGATTAATGCTGATTGCTTTAAATCTTCATGATTGGTCGAGTCAAGCTTGGATCTCTCACCACGTGTCCCATTGGCTTGATCATGAATGATATGACCTGATCTCATTAATTATGAGGATAAAGTTAAATATGGTTATTAGGATCTGGTAAATCTCTGATTGATTTAATACCATGCATCTCATAATCACCCTGCTACCAGCTGTCAAGTCATGGGGGCAATTAAATCTCTACCACGTGTCTTAATGGTGGACCCTGCCAGAGCCGCATGATATCCATGATCCGCATAAGACAGCGTCCCAGCGAGCCGCATAGGTATAGTACTTGCGAGCCGCATGGGATGGTTTCGTGGTGAGCCGCAGGAGGATGATTCCAGCCGCATGAAGCTGTTCTTCGATTGAGCCGCATGGGAGTCTGCCATGTGGCAATCTCGGATCATATCAGAGATTTTCTTCTGTTCCCGAAGAGTCTGTCAGTATGACAGGACCATCATGGCACTTTATGTCAGAGCTGTCAGCTGTCAAATCATGGCAGAGTATTAAATAAGGCCATTACTCGATGGCCAGCTGTGTGAAGGGATCCCATGGGGACACGTGGTATTGATCGAGCCGTATATCTCTGTTGATCGTTTGTGAGCCGCATGTACTTCCGAGCCGCATGAGGCTGGGAGACTCTTTGAACCGCATGGGACTGTCCCTATGTAAGCTGCGTGGATTCTTCTGCCCCGAACCGCATGAGACTGAGAGTCTCTCTGAACCGCATGGGACTGCCCCTGTATGAGCCGCATGGGGTTCTCCTGCTCCGAGCCGCATAGACCATCATTCTGATATTTTCATGCTTCTACAAGATCCCCTTCAAAGTTTTCAATTTGCAAAATTGAAATACTTTGAATAAGAAGCATGGTCTTTGCTAACCGCATAGATTGGTTCAGCCGCATGGATTTATCTGGCCGCATGAGCTGTTAGGCCGCATAGACTTTTTGCCATGTGTCCCAACCACGTGTGCAAATTTTCTTCATTAAATGTCCTTGATTCGTTTTTTTGAATTAACGCCGCCTTTTAGGGAAGGATCCCAAGGGTCAGTTTGGCTTTGACCGAAGCATTTTGCCTTTATTCTTTTAGGTGGCGTGTGGATCGAGACGTTTGTTGATTTACGAGCCTCCTTCGCCTATAAATAGGAGTAATTTATTCTTTGAGGGTTTCTTTACCTTCTCTCTTTGCTCGAAACTCCTTGTTGTAGACTTCCTCCTCGTCTTCTTCCCTCAACGATCGACAATGGCTCCCAAGAAGGCTGCAGCGTCGAAGGCGGCGAAGGGCAAGGCGGTTGCTTCTGCGGCGACTGCGGCGACGAACGTGGTCACTCCTCCACCGGCCGCTGTTTCCCTCTGTTCATCCCGACGTTCACCCGCCTATTGCTGGTATGGGGTCGCCTGAAAACCCTAACTGCTTGCCATGGCTCTGTTACATATTTTATGCACAAGCCGCATGTACGAGACTCGTCGATGTGACCGCATAAGCATTTCGACCCATAGGGCCGCATGAGCTTGTCATACTCGATCTGAGCCGCATGTACGTTTTCGATTTAGGCCGCATAAGCGTCGCTCACTTTTGAGCCGCATAAGCTCGCTTGTTTGTAGCTGCATCAGCTCATATGAGTCTGGCTCATACGCGTGCTTAACCTGAACCGCATGAGTCTATCTGTTCAGGGCCGTATGGATCTGTGTGGTCTTTGAGCCGCATTGTCTCACCTAAATCTGAGCCGCATGAGGCTATGATTAAACAGAGCTGCATGGACTTATCTTTTTCTGAGCCGCATGAGGCTGTATCGGTCAGAGCCGCATAGACTCAAATGATCTTTCCAATGCTTCTTATTTTGACTATCTTCTAATCTTTTTTCTTTTTTGTCTTTCCTCAGTAAATCTGCCAGTAAATCCTGCGGGGGAACTTCTGGTCGGCTCGAATCAATTTGCCTTGGGCGTGCGTCTTGATGACTTAGTTAGGTCCATGCTGAATCAATTTCCGGCTAATGAGCCTTCGGGGAGGTTGAACACCATCGAAAATCAGACCCTCCATTACCTCCGTTCCATGATGAATTCTGGGAAGTTGGATGGATCATACCTGAAGGCCTCGTTCCTCTTCGGGGATGCCTTAATCATAAAGAATCCCCGAGTTTTAGAGATCTCCAAGAACTGGGATTTTACTTTGGATGGGATGGCGATCCATATTCCTCTCATGGAGCATCATTATCCCCTGTCGTGGTTCAATATGGTATTGTTGTCCAGGACGATGGTGGAGACCTTAACTCCTACCCAATCGGGGATGTTGATGGGCAATATCCATTATAACCCGATCATTGGGTCAGCGCACGCGGGTAAGGATTCCGTCAGCCGGTACATGATGGGACTGGCCCCAGGCACTTTCATGAACATCTATGGTCCCAACTTCACATTCACTCAAGCCGATACTTTCCTGAATCGGCTTGTTCGTAAAAATCTTATCATATTGGCAGATTGGCATTGCTGAACTGGATAAATCCTACCCTTTCGTGGGCCCGCTTGACCACTTGGGTTCTGCAGACTTATGGGACGTTCCTAGCGGGAGGTAGGCCTCTATAGTACCAGAAGTTGTCGCGGTGTACCAGGAGTTGTCGCGGTGTACCAGGAGTTGCTGTGCCATCATAGTACTTGCCACCAGATGGCTATAAAAAAGGAGAATAGCTCAGAAGGAAAACGCCCCCCACACCACATCCTGGGTCAATTATCTTTTCAAAGTTGGCCCTTCTGACGAGGTTATTACTCGAACCCCTCAAACCCAGGGGGAGATAAAGGACCTGATGTTGGGCGTCAAGAAGTCGCGGTCTAGTAGCGACATATTCGGGAGTCAAACTGACTCTCTTAGCTATTTTTACTACGGTACCAGGCAGATGTCTGAGAAAGCGCTCCTGGCTGGATTTCTGATGATATGGGTATGGAACTGCGTAGTCTCGGGAGGGGGGGGGCAGGTTCTATCGAGAGGATCAGCCGCCACTTCATTCTCCCTGCCGTTAAACTGGTATTTGGAGTTAGACTGGCTCTTCTCCCGGCCATGGTATGTAGCATACATCATGGTCTTCGAGCATTCTCGTCCAAGGTCATTGCCCGCAAGAAGATGCTAGACTTTGAACGTATTGAGCTACCTTACCACTATTTGATGGGGTGGTTGTTGATGCACTACAAATCCTTGATGGGATCTGGAACAGGAAGATGTTACAGACGAAGACGCCTTCCTTTTCAAATGTTGTCACCAACCTTGGGAACACAGTACTATGCCAGCTTGTCGGAGGGCGCTGGCGAGAGTGGATGGGTGTAGCTTTTTTGTATCTATCCCCTATTTTTCTGATGAGGAAGTGAGGATGTGCACCTTGATGGTACCGAACCTCCTCATTTTCTGTCTCCGAAGATGCTCACCTGGTTGCGCAACATTCGCCCCGCGCATCTGGTTTATTGTTGCCGCAATAACGTATACTTGGAGCCCTACCTGCCCAGTAGGTTTTCCTGCCAATTTGGCTATAGTCAGTTATTCTTCGACTGTCCCAGCCCTTGCTTGGGCTTTGAAGGTAGCATTCTTGATGGTGCCAGGGCGTGGAATTATTATGACACCTATCATACTCGAGCCCTTCTCAGTCCCTGATACTAAGGCGTCGAGGGAAATCTTGTATGTGGCCGCCTTGTATCATGTTATGGCGAACAAGCCTCCCGTCAATTTCGATCCGAGCACCAGTTTCATCGTGGGTACCGGTTTATAAGAAAAGCCCAAGGGTGTTAAGGCTAGAAAGCAGCTAGCGCTCCAGACTCCCCTCCCTGAATCAGAACCTTCGAGGCGGCCGAGGAGGATGACGACCATGATAGCAAAAACTCTCTTTCTTCTGGGGGTGAAGAAGTAGCATCAACCGCTTGCCACACCAGACGAATTGACGGAGGATCCGTTGCTTGCTACATAAGAGGAAGTAATGAGGGAAGGACAGCCGCCTGCTGTGCCTGGTCCCTCACGTAAATGAGCCAGACGTGAGTCTTCTGACGGCAGGGCGACCTTTTCTGTGAAAAGAGCTGCCGTTAGATCTCGTAGGTTACTTATTACCGAGGGGGATGAAGATGCAGACGGTGTTCCGGAGGTAAGACCAAGTCGGAGCCATCTATTTGTTGTGGTTTTCTTTCTCTTAGGATACGACTTAATCATTTTTTTTTGTAGGTGTCTGATGAACCGCCTCTCATGAATCGTCTGCTGCCCCCGAGGTTGATCCGGCCCTTGCTGCTTTGATTAGTGGCATGTATTCTGCGATCCTTTCAGCGGGGGCTCTCCCAGCGGCGGCTGAGGACTCTCAAGTTGCTGAGGCCCCAGTCCGGGATGACGAAGGTTCCTCGGGCCTGTCTCCGAGGTTGTTAATTTCCGCAAGATGACACCGATCTCGTCGCATCCCCTCCGAGGGTGCTGGGGCGGAGGAGCCTATCATATTTAACTCGGAGGCTGCTGGTGAAGAGGCTGCGGTGGCTGTAGGCGAACCTCAGCCTCCACACTCTTCCACTGGTAAGATAAGCCAAATATTGACTAGTGAGAGGGCTTATTTGCTCTATCAACATATCCTCCGGGTCAAATCGATTCATGGTTGTCTTGGCCCTATAGGTCCTGACCCTTTACTTCCCACCGCGGATGTTCTTAGGGAAGGCTCGGCCTGCCGCGATCTGGGGAAAGGAGCGTTTTCTCTCCTTCGCCGTCTCATGTCGAGGGGCCTCCCGCCAGCTCCGGGCAGATGGAAATGGGCTGGCGATGGTCTTCGCCTCATCCTCTGCTGCTTATACGGCTCCGGAGATTGACCTTTCGACCCTGCGAGCATTCAAGTTTTGCGGGCTGCTGAAGAGGAGTTGGCCGATGTTCATGCGTCCTTCCGTGCACAGTTTGTTTCCCTTGTGGCAGGGGCGGTAGATTCTGTTGCGTCTTCTTCCGTGTTGTCGGCTACACTCCCGTTGACGCGGCTTCTTCGGAGGCTCTGGACGAGGTGACGCAGGATGTGGTCGATAGCTTCTATCGCCACTTAAAGAGGGGCGTAGATGCTGCTGTAGAATGGGGGACCCCTTTTACTCTATCTCTGCGATGCGCTCGGGGTCAGATTAATACTTTGAAGGCTCTTCCTGGCGGGGTGGAGTTGGCTGCACTCCTGGAGCCTAAGTTGGCAGAGGCTGATCAGCTTGTGACCCAATTGCTGGCAATACGGCAGGCGGGCTTGCCTGCTGCGATTGAACGGGAGCGGGGCTTCCTTATTACTGCTCGGGATAGGATCAAGCTTGCTCGAGATACTGCCGGGCCAGTTGTGCAGGGGGACCTTGACAAGTTCTCCGTTTCGTATGACAGGCTGGGTCGTCGAAGTCAGGCTTGTAGGGCTCGAAAGAGTCTGCTTCTCATGGAATAGCTACACGAAGGAGCGGATTCTCGCACTTCAAAGGGAGTTGGCCTTCTTAGAGTCAGAGCTGGGGGCTGCTCGTACGGAACAGGAGTCAATCGATCGGGAGGCCGAGAGAGTTTCCCGATCTTCTGTCAACCTGGAGCGGGCTTTCAAGAAATTCAAGGACAACTGGCAAGCTCATGCTCATCTGGAGGACGTGGCGGTGCTGAGCCAGGAGGTGAAGCGTCGAGCTAAACAGAGGCTTGAGCGGTCGGTTGCCTTGCTGACGGACCGTCTCATGGCGTTATGTGCCCTGGAGCAGTGATCAGCCTTCTGTCTTCTTTTGCTGTCTTTTTTTTTCTTTTTCTTCATTTTGTAAGGGATGAGATCCCAAATGATGTAGCACTTTGAATTTTGAATAAATGAGCATGTTTCAACTCACCTTCTCTTTTTTGTACTTGTGGTGTTCGTAGATTTGGACCTGCTGGGGGATTATTTGTGACCTGTCACCCTAGGCGTACCTTGGTTTTAGGTACGAGTAACAAGTTTTGGAGAGAAATACCTAAAACAACTTCGCGATAAGACAGCTATAGAAGTTTTTGGTATTCAGGAGAACGCCAAGGAGCAACTGGGCTCTCAGGCATGATAGGGAAGGGGTGGGCGTGTACTGGAGATCCAGTACAGCATCTGTGGTCGACTGAGGACATTTGGTCAACAGAAGACATTTGTGGTCAACAGAGGACGTTTGTGGTCAACAAGGACATTTGTGGTCAACAGAGGACATTTGTGGTCAACAGAGGACATTTGTGGACCTATTATCCTTGTCGTCTGAAAGAGTGACCGGAATGTGAGTTCAGAGACACCAGCGGGTACATAACTCGATAATTTGGAACATTATGAAAGTGTGAGTTCAGCGGTACCAGCGGGTACATGACTCAGTAATCTGAAGTACATGTGGGTGTGAGTTCAGCGTTCCAGCGGGTACATGACTCGATAATCTGAAGAGAATGTGGAGTGAGTTCAGCGGCGCCAGCAGGTACATGACTCGATAATCTGAAATGTTGTAGATGTAAGTTCAGCGGTACCAACGGGTACATGACTCGATGATCTGGAGAGAATGTCGTTTAGACATAATATTTCTTCAGGAACTTGCCGTTGACGGGCAACATAAGCAAGTCTCCATTTTGCTTTGCGAGGCGTGTAACTCCACTTCCCAGTTTTGAGGAAATAAAATGTTTGATTTTAATAATAGCAATTGATTATTTGGATTTCAAGTAATGTTAATTTTTATTTATTTTAATTAATAATATGATGATTGATATTTTAGAGAGAAATAATTGGGAACATTTTTTTTAAATTTTAAAAGTTGTTACAACCAAATTTGTGGTCCCCTCACCTTGTTTTAAATAATAATAAATATTAATTGTTCTAACTGTTTTTTTTAACTGTCAATATAATTTTCTAAAAGGGCAGGGGTTTTTATGTAAATTTTCCTTAGGTGGAGGGACTGATCTGGATTTTGTTAGGCGGAGGGGCCTATTTGCAAATTGTCCTTTTCTTTAATTGCGGATCGAGAGAGAGAGAGAATGGCTCAGAATCATTTTCCATTCCTTTTCGTTTATTTCTCATTTCTTTCTCGAGCCAAGCCCTAGATTTCGAGCGGCGACCCCGGCGACTTCGGTGGTGGCGACCCGGACTTCGGCGGTGGCGATCTAACCCTAATTTGGAGAAAGAACCATGGCGGAGGCAGCGAAGTTCATCTCTGTTGACGACGGCGAGACGACGAGGCATTTCCCCCGTTCGTCGACGACTGAGACTCCACGACGACGGCCGCGATGGTGACATCTCTCCGGCGCACGGCATGACCTTCCCGAGCGGCGACTAGGCGCTGATTTATTCTGTAGTTAGGCGATGGCGGCGCACCACCCTTCCCCGACGGCGGCTCTTCTTCCCCGTCGGCGACAGTGTAGCTTAGGCAGCGCTCACCCGACAACGATCATGCGGCTCGCCCTCAAATTTTCGGCAGTCTTATCTCCTTCCATCACCGAAGGATATTTGACCTCTGATTCGATCTATGTTGGTAAATTCTTGACATTTCACTTCGAATTAGTGTTCACTCATACGCTGGCATGAATCCTTAGAATTTCTGGTTCGGTTGATCTACAGGAAGTAGAACAGAGGATCGGGCGAGTCGGGATCGAGATCGATTCGAGCGAGCAGAAGATTGGTGAGTTTTTGTACTCGAACGTTTCTCGTTCATTAATTTGACGAATTAATGGTTCTTCTAAGAAGAATTGCTCTCTGTTTGTTTTGATGCATGTTCGGAATCCTGCTACAGGATTTTGTTTCTTTTTGGACACGAAGAACTGTGTCCGAGTCTGACCGAGCACTGTTGGATTCGTTCCAGGTAAACATCCTCTCTGATTCCAGTTGCTTAAGAGTGTTTGGGTCTTGAATAAGTATGTATGGCCAGGACCAGGACTGGATAGGGTGTTCGCGTATGCATTGCTGGCTTGATGTTCGAATCTGTGTGCGTGTCCGAGATTGTCCATAACCGTGTCCGCGTATGCTTGCTTATAGTGTGTCGGGTGCCAAGTGCCTTCAGTACATCAGATTGCAGCTGGACTAGGAGTGCAGGCTTAAATTGTTGCTTGTGTTCAAGTTCATTTTATTTTGAATTGTATATTTTATTTGAATTGTATATTTTTTTTGATTGGAGTTTTACCACTGATTCGATTTTCTGATTGTTAAATAATTGGTTGACTGATAGTGCAATTTTTGGGGAATGAAAGGCTCTGTTGAATGGTTCTCTCCTAAAGAGCACCTATCTGCCAGTTATGAACTATGTGTGTTCTATAGAATTCTTGAGTGTGTGTTTGAGTAGACTTTGGGAAGTAGGTACTGCCAGTTCAAGATTTTTCTGAGAAAGTTCGAAATTATATTACTTTTTGTGAATGTTGTGTGTGTTGGTTGGACGGGTTAGACCGTGTCAGTGGCATCTTAAGTTAGTGTCGGATACAGGAGGAATGAATGCAGATTTATAGTTCGGGATGATGAATTTGCATTGTGAATTCTTTACTGTTCTGTATTTGCTTGTCATAGCAGTTGGGGTCCTAGCCGTTAAGAATTTGAATTCGAGGGTTTGGAGACCTACTGTACTCTATGAATGGGTTGTTAGTCAATTATTATGGGATTCAATTGGTCCATGTACCAACAATACCATGCCGAACTTAAATTTCTTGGAGTATATTTTTGGTTGGGCTTTAGCTTTGCATAATCTTGTTTAAACTTGGCTTATATTCATGGCCAGACTTTTGGTTCACTCATTACCTAGAAGTATTCATGAAGGTTTTAATATAGAATGATAGGTTTAAATCCTTAGCTTTTGGGTTTGTCTAAATACTAAGCCTTGTAATAACCATATCATGTATTTAGCTTTATTTTAGGTTCTTGCTAGTCTAGGATATAGTGAGTATTAATTGATACTTTATAGGAAACCATAGAACTAAAGTTTATGTTAGGAATTATTTGTGATTAGAATCTTTTGATAAACCATTTAGAATTAGCAGTTTATTAACCAACTTGTAATCATTATTAACAGGAGATCATCTAGCTCTTTTACCTACTCGTACTTTCCTGGAGCAAGGCAAGTACATTCTATGGTTTTGATCATGCATTTTCTTGTTCTTATTGCTGACACACTGTGACACGTTCATGATCTTTTCTGGCTTGTTCTTTCATGATCTTACTTGTATCTTGGGGTGGGGTAAATACTCTAGATATGTGACCAAACCCGGATACTTATTCATGATCTTTAGCTTAGGCCTCGCACATTGCACGCGGGTCCTAAGCCGTACCTTATATGATCTTTCAGGATCTTTTCATGCTCTTTCATGGTTTTACCCAAGCCGGTCACATATCATAGAAGTATTTCAAATTTATAACACACATGTTCAGGATTTTGTTCTTACATTAGTTTCCTATGATCCTGATCTTGATTTTAGCTATAGTCGTGATCTTTTCTGCATCTTTACATAGTCATGATCTTTCATGTATCTTTATAACAGTAGTTCATGTTCTTGCTTTTCTTTACATACCTTGTTCTTCTTGTTCTTTCAGCATTTACTTTCTATATCATGATGTTATTGTTCATTACCTAGAACTGTACTTTGCTCCGCTCCTGAATAGGATGTTGCAGGTATGCTTGCAGGACATTTTCTACTCTATGGGCCAGAGCCCAGGATTTAGCTGAGCAGGATGAGGCTTAGCTTGATGCTTCAGGTTTAGATTGCTTAGCTTACTTTGAGATATTGACTTTAGAGTTCATAGCACTTTTCATTCCTGTTGATTCTGGTACATTATGATATCTGGATTTGTGGATTATGGTGATCATTCTGGGATATGTTTATAGATGCTGTGATTTCATATGTTTATATTTATCTGGTTAGTTTCCCTAGAACGGTACAGCTTAATTTGTTGTGTCTAACAACAAGGGCTGGGCGTGTCCGACTCGTATCCGATTATTCGGAAGCGGGTCGTGACAAGGCGGTATGCACCGTTGGAGAATACAGCCTCGATGATAAACGGGCCTTCCTATTTTGGTTGGAATTTATCGGCGGTTTTATGCGTCATAACCATCGGCCTTCGGACCGCCAGAACGAGATCGCCTACTTGGAATGTTCTGACTTTGACCTTCTTGTTGAAGGCTCCAGAGATGCGCGCTTGGTATAACTCGATTGTTGCTGAGCCAAGAGGCGCTTCTCATCCAAGGCCTCCAACTCCTGCAGCCGACGACGGTGGTTTTCGTCCGTTGTTAACTGATGCGTGAGGGCGACGCGGAGTGAGGGGATCTGAGTCTTTAATGGGAGGACTGCCTCACTCTCGTACACCAAGGAAAACGTGTATTCCCGGTGGCTGTTCGGACTGTGGTGCGATACGCCCATAAGCATTCGCCAAGCTTCTTGTTCCAGTCGCGTTTGTTGGATGATACGAACTTCTTGAGCAGCTTGATGATTATTTTGTTGAATGCTTCGGCCAACCCGTTTGCTGCCGGATTGTATGGCGTTGAAGCAATGTTCTGAATGCGGTGCTTATCACAGAACCGGTAGAAGGCGTGGCGTGCAAATTGCGGACCATTGTCGTGTATGATCCTTCGTGGCAGTCCAAAGCGATATATGACGTGATGCTTTAGGAAGATCACGTTTGACGTCTTTACTTCTGCAAGCGGGACAGCTTCTGCCCATTTGGAGAAATAATCTGTAATGGCTAGTATGAACCGGTGTCCTCGGAAGAAGGCGGAGCAATTGGACCGATGATATCCATTCCCCATGCTTCAAATGGCCAGGACGCCACTGTCGGATGTAGAAATTCTGATGGTTGGTGAATGAAGTCTGCGTGGACTTGGCAAGCTTTGTATTTCCTGGCATAGTCTATCGCATCGGCCACCATTGTGGGCCAGTAGTAACCCATTCGACGAAGGCGGTCTTGTAATTTTAGGCCAGGCTGATGGGCCCCACAGACACCGTCATGAGCTTCCCGTACGGCTTCTTTGGCTTACGTTTGACAAGCACCGGAGCAACAACCCATCGTAGGATCGTCGATACAGCATTTTGTCTCTGTATCGTAGAAGAATCTGAGAGAATGCCGTCTGATGGAGGTGGCTTCCTTTGGATTCTCTGGGAGGATGTCGTAGACGACGAAGTCGATGAACGGCTGTCTCCAGTCTGGTGCTTCGTCGACCGTCTGGGTGGAATAGCTTGCCACGAATTGAACGTTGTTCTTGGGGCAGACCAGTTCGTGGCCTATCACGTCAACCGAATGATGAGCGTGGTTCGGCACTGCTAAGAAGCGGCAAGACCCGCTAGGGCATCGGCTTCGATATTTTGGAGTCTGGGGACTTGCTCGATGAAGAATCCCTCGAATGATGAGATGATGTTGAGCGCTATTTGGTGATAGGGGATCATGTCTTCATGGCGGACTTCGTATGAGCCCCGGATTTGATTGACGATTAACTGAGAATCGCCGTATGCTTCAAGATATTCTACCCCCAGCTCCCTTGCAAGTTGGAGGTCAATGACCAGAGCGTTGTACTCGGCCACATTGTTAGAGCAGGGTTCCGTGAGAGAATAGGCACGGTTGATCAACAATCCGGTAGGACAAACCAACACCACCCCAACTCCGACGACGATGTTGCCCTTAGGTCCAGTTCTCGAACCGCCGTCGAAGAATATTCGCCATATATCATCGTGAGAGGTTGCATGCGAGTCGGCGACCTCATCTGGGATTTCTTCATATATCCTAGACTACTCCGATCCTGGGTGGGCTGCCAAAAAGTCTGCCAGGGCTTGACCTTTGACAGCCTTTTGCGGGATGAAGACCATGTGATAGGGGGACAGCAATATTGCCCATGTAGCGAGGCGAGAGCTGAGTGCCCCTGGCTTAGTCATGAGGACTCTGAGAGGGTTGACCCGTGAGATCACATGTATGGTTTGTCCTGTGACATAGTGTCGCGTCTTCTGAATGACGAACACCAAGGCAAGGCATTCCTTCTCTACCGCGGTGTATCGGTGTTCTGGCCCAATCATCATTCGGCTGAGGTAGTATATGGCTTTTTGTGGCCTGCATCGTTGTTTTGTGTCAACAGAGCACCAAGAGAGTGTTCCATTGCTCGTACGTATAGCAGGAATGGTTTTCCGGCAACCGGGGCCACCAAGACTGGAGGGTTCGATAAATATTCTTTGATGCTATCAAAGGCGCGCTGACATTCCTCGTCCCATACGAATGAGACGCCTTTCTTCATAAGATGGGTGAACGGTCGGCATCGCCCGGAGAGGTTAGAGATGAATCTTCTGATGTAAGCTAGCCTTCCTTGAAGGCCTCTGAGTTGCGAAGATTTTTCGGGGGACCCATCTCCATAATTGCCTTCGTCTTCTCAGGATCTACATGAATATCCTGGACGGGGTGATGATGAAACCCAAGAACTTTCGCTGGATACACCCAAAAAGATTTCGTAGGGTTCATTTTCAAATTGTGGGCTCGCATCAGGTCGAATACCGTCCTCAGGTCCTGCAGATGGTCTCCTTTACAGCGACTTTTGACGACGATGTCGTCGACATAGCATTCCATCGTCTTGCACAAGTGTTCTCTGAAGATGATGCTCATGGCTCGTTGATACGTGGCGCCAGCATTCTTTAAACCGAAAGGCATGACCGTGTAACAGTATGTGCCAATCGGTGTTCGGAATGATGTGTGCTTTTGTCGTCAGGAGACATCTTGATTTGGTTGTACCCCGAGAATACATCCATGAACGACATACGTTCGAAGCCGCATGTGTTGTCAATCATGGTGTCTGTGATAGGGAGGGGGAATTCGTCTTTCGGATAAGCCTCATTCAGATTACGGAAGTCGATGCAGATTCGATCTTCCATTCTTCTTGAGGACTGGAACTATGTTGGCGACCCAGTCAGGATGTTGCTCCTCACGAATGAAGCCGCTGGCTATTAGTTTCTTGACTTCGCTTCGATCGCATCATGATGCCGGACGGAAGCGTCGCTGTTGTTGCTTGACTGGCTTTGCATCCGGCCAGATGTTGAGTTTGTGGAGAGCAATATCGGGATTTAACCCCGGCATGTCTTCATAGCTCCAGGCGAACACATCAATGTATTCTTTGACAAGTTCCAGCAGCGATTCTCGCTCTTCGTCTGTTAGGCTTTTACTGACGAAGATTGGTTTTGGAGAAGATTCGCTGCCGAGGTCGATCTGCATAACCTCATCTTCGGTAGGAGGTTCTCTCTGCTCGAACCGCTTTTTCATTGTGCATCCAGCTGTTGGGCCCACGGCTCTAGTTCGAGGATTTCAGGAATGTCTTCGTCTTCTTATAAGCGTCAGCGAATGCCATATTGGCTGACAGGACCTGTCTGAATATGTCTCTAATGTGTATCTGTGAGGTGGAGGTTGGTAATCCGGTTGAATGTGACTGCCAGTCACACTCTTCATCCGAACTCTCAGGTGTCGTCGTGGGAGTTACATACCCTAGTCCATATCGAGTTTTGCTATAGTAGTCCATTGGCTTGCCAGCCAGAACTGGAAGCTTTAAAGGTAGTCGCCGTCCGGTGCCGTAGTTCAAGCCTGGTGTAGTCTCCAGATCATATCCCTATTTTTGCATGAGATATTTGGCCTGGGGACTATAAAGATACAGAGGCAGTCTCCCGGTGTCTGACCCAAGATTGACTTCTTTTATGGTGAAGGGACGCGGATCTCTTTTCGGCCGAAGATGATTGGGTGATCCCCTCCCTCGATTATGCGATAAGCGTCTTCCACTGGAATAAGCTGGATTGTGGTGTGCATATTTGTTACCTGTGTGTGTAGGTGGGTGCCTATACCTTGTTCCATAGCGTACATTGTACAAAGCTTATTAAGCTCGATGTAGTTCAAAGATAGCCCTTTATTGATAAAATAAGGTATCTTTTCTAGGGGGATTACATCATCTGCGGAAGGAACATCAGTGTGGGCAGCCACATACTTGGCTAGCTCCGGTTCCTCTTCGACTACCCCCTGTATAAATGAAGACTGAGAGGACGACCTGGTCAACTTGATCTTCAGAGGTTCAACTGGTGGAGCAGAACGTGGAGTTGTCGGCAGACTAGCAACCCCCAGCTTGGTATTCGATGCTGGGCGGGGAGTGGTTGGTTTGCTAGAAGTCCCAAACCTTGCATCGGGATGATGACTCTTCTTGGGAAGACGTATCGTCATCGCTTATCGGAGGGATTGAGCTTCTCCGTTTGCGGCTGGCCGACTCTCGCAGCCTGATTGTCAGTGGCTCCGTTGTGGGTCTTGGCACTTGGCCAGACCTTGGCAGCCGGATTATCATCTGCTCTTCTTGCGCCGAAGGCTGATTGCGTCCTTATGCAGAGTGGCGGTAAGGGGTGCAGACTTGCCAGGTTTGCGAGCTTGGAGGTGGATCGTCAGCGGTTCTTCTGATCCTGTGGCTGTCTCGGTACGAGCTCGTACATCTCTTGACCAAGGTGTCTCTTTGATTTTTTGTACAGGCAGGAGTCTGAGTAGTAAGATTCGACTACTTTAAAAGGATCGATATCAGCAAATTCCGTCCTCACGAAGCCGTGTTTGTCAACATATTTGAAGCACTGGTGCAGTGGAAGGCACGACCATATAATCGTGTATCCACGGGCGCCCCAAGAGGATATTGTAAGAAGTGTCAGTATCTATGACGTAGCAGGTGACTTCTGATTGGAGATCGCCAATCTGATACTTCAGGCGAATCTTTCCAATTGGGTAGCTCCTGCCCGAATTGAAACCGCTGATGGCGGTGCTTGTAGGCGTCAGGCGATGCATCGGAATGCGAAGATGATGTAGCAGACCCTTCGGAATGATGCTTATGGACGACCCAGGATCAATATGCATCCGGTCTACTTTTACGTCGCCGATGTATCCGGTGTAGTATAACGGGCGATCGTACAGGTTGGTTTTGATGAGCATGTCCTGCGAAGAAAAGACGATATTGGGCATTGCTCTCGTACACGCACTGTCTTGGAGATCTGCAGGTTAATTTTCTTCCGTGAGGTTGACTTGAGCCAAGTATGCGTCGGCATTTTGGAGTGCATCGCTCAAGGCTGCGCGGACATCCTTCGAGAGCCTCAGGAGTTCATATAAGGACAATTTGGCCGGTGTATTGGCAATTGCGCTAGTATATCGAAGTTGTAGGGCCTCTCCAGCCCTGAGTGTCTCTTTCCGATGGATTTGTCGAAGCGAGTCTCCTTCAGCCTAGGCTTGTCGGTCGTCGGAGGCTGAGGGGGCCCTGGAGTGTCAGTGGTAGCTGAGGATGATCATCAGTCGAGTTCTCAGCCACAGGTTGGGATTGTGCTCCAGATCGAGTAACGACGGCCGTGACTTCTTCTACATCTGTCGAGATGGTACGGCAGGATCTGACTTTTCACTTCTCTTCTTGTGAATGGGAGGCGGCATGGACTGAGTCACCTCGTGGACCAGGTCTGGATGGACCCACATGATTTCTCCTCGTGATGTGGTGAGGGGTACTAGACCAGCGCTTGATCACGAGCAGGCAAAAGATTAGCGATTTTCATCGTCACCAGAGGGATGGGTATGACACCGTCTTGAGTCTCCGTTGGAGGGAAGCTGCTGAATTGTACGGACACCATGTTGACTGCTACGGTTACCTCCTCGAAATCGATGGCCAGAGCGTTCGAATCGATGAGGTTTTGGATATATCGTTTCAGTTGGTAGCAGTCGTGTGTAGCATGGTGGACGTAGCGGTGGTAATGGCAGAACTTTGGATTCTCTAGATCTGCAGGCCGAGGCTCCCGTCTCGGTGGAGGAAGCTAAATTCTGTCTCCTTGTATGAGCATGTCCAAGATAGGCTTGACGTGGCCATCTTCGAAAGAATAAGTGATTTGAGGCCATTGTTTGCTGGTTGTGACTCAGGCTTCTGGGCTGTATCGGCCACCATGGCTTGCTTGCCTCTGTTGTCCCGATTGTTGGAGGGGCTACTCCCATTGTCGTTGTTGGTGCTGGGATGCTTGCCCTTGTTCTCTCCCTCCGAAATGTGCAACCCCAGTTGGCGAGCCTTTCACAACCGTTCTTCGGTACTTGTGGCACTGATGATAAATGCCTTCCAATCCCTGAATTGACTTTCGCCCATCCAGAGACTAATTGTTGGAGCAATCTCTTTTGGCAAATTTTATCAAGGAAGAATCCGGATTACCAGACGGTAGCTTCATTGCGGTTTGACGAAACCGCTCAATATAATTCCTCGTCAGCTCTTTCTCTCCTTGGACGACGTCCATGAGGGTAGACATCGTGACGTCTTGTCCTACCTCGTAGAATCTCTCAAGAACAAGCGCTTGAAGCCAGCGAAGGAGTGGATGCAGTTGTCTGGCAGGTTGCGGTACCAGTCGAAGGCGACTCCTTCCAATGCCCCAATGAATAATCGTGTGAGGATAGTCATCATGGGGCAGATGGTCGGTGGTGACCTCGAAGTAAGTGATGTACCGACTTGCTGAGGTCTTACCATCATATGGGTTGATATTGAACGGCTTATATCTTGGTGGGAATGGAACATCCCTCCATTCAGCAGGATATGGTTGCCGTATTCTGAGATCTTGAGAGTTTTCTCGGGTGTGGAACATGGCTCGGAGCTCCTGAACCTCTCTTCTTACTTCTCGGGCCTCATCTGTCGCGGTAGGTGCCGTTATTTTGGGAGGATTATTGCCCGGGTTCGCTGCCGCTGAATTTGAATCTACATTGATTACGGGACCCGCGCTTGTATGGCCAGGTGTCACTCCCTGCAGAGTAGGAAGAGCCGCTTTGATCTCGTCTACAGACTTGACCAAGGCGTGCAGTATGGCCTCCAAAGTGTCGATGCGTTGGCGATCACTGGAACCACCTTGATTGCTGTCTGTCATGAACACCGTCCTTACATGAGGAGTGATGGAAGGAGCGGTGGAGGATGTGCCCTCCGAGTCATACCCATGCACCGAGAAGTCATCGGGGTAGGTGGGAATGTCCTCTTCGGGTTCGACCGGAGGGAACAGTACCCCCAGCCTCGGAGCTTGCTTCGTCTTGAGAGTTATGGATGGCCTCGGGGACATCAGCGTCTGTTGTACCTGATTGGAGAGTTATTTCCCCGGGCTTGTCTCCTCGAAACATCGGATTGTTGTGGATGTTTGGAGGAGTGCTACCCCCAGTTCCCACGACCCCCAGCGATGTGGATGATGAATCTCCCATTGCAGCAGATTTGTCTTTGAACGGGTGTATTAGAATACTCCGGTGGAGGACAACCGTTTAGACAACAGTTTCTTAGCTGTAGTGGTTGATATCTTGGGGCTGGAGATGCTTGTTTTCTTCCCTCTTCCCTCGGCGGGGACTTTCTGAGTGGAATTGCAGGAGACAACAGGAGGTGCCTTGTCCTCTGAGCTCGGATGCTGTAGTCTTTGGAAGACTGACGTCGGTCTTCCGTCACTGCCGCGTTGTTGCAACAGTAGTTGACGACGATTTGGGTGCAGTAATGTCCAAGCGAGGACTCTTTGCACACCGAAGTCCCTTCTCTTTCCTTGCGCTTATGGAGGATCGCCTCACGCAGGTCAGAGGAACCACTTTGTCCTTTTGCCGCCGGGGGCTGGCTCGAGCGGTTCTATACAACTTTCCATCAGAGGCCCGCGTGATAATCAACGGGACGCCCTGATAGTCAGAGGTTGGGGCAGCAGACTGGGCTTGATGAGCCCGCGCTGCCCTAGACTTCTTCTTTTTAGCACTTGCGGGTGCGTAATAGGAAGAGTCTAAGTTAAATACCACAGAATCTGGCTTATCATCCAGAGAGCCATCAGGGTCAGGACCGTATGAGAGACGGTCGAAGACTGATCGAGAGGAGCGTGGAACGGACGCTATGCGGCTAGGATTGAAAACCGTACAGGCTGTCTGCATGCGGTTGTCTTCTGCTGTCGGATGAGTTGTTCTTGTGCGGCTGGGAGTCACGACCGTGCAGGCTGGCCGCATGTGGTTGGCAACTGTGGCCGCATGGGTTTTCTGCAAGCGATTGACTTTAGTGACCGCATGAGTCTCATCCATGCGGTCGCAACTGTAGCCACAAAACTATACGGCTGACAGATGTGGCCGCATGAGTTTTCTTCATGCGGCTGGATGCAGCCGTATGAACTTTTTCCTGCGGCTAATACCCTTATGCGGCTCGGATCGTATAGAGTTTCTCTCTGCCCCTGCAAGTCCAGCATCATAGTGTTTTCTTCTGCCGGATTTGGGGACAGCAGAGTTGTCTACGGTCTGAAGTGGGCCGCAGAAGAGTCCTTCTCGCCGTCTTGAGCAACAGAGGTATCCCATCGAGGGCTTGGGGAGGAGCAAATTTGGCCTCCACTTTTTGCGAGCCTTCATCGTGCGGGTGCGCTTCTGGACCGGGCCAGCGCTTCCTTCGGAGAGCATCTCTTCAAACGCCTGTTGGTCGAAGCGGACGACCATCTTTTGTTGCGTAGAGCCAAGTTTGGCTGCATCCGACTGCGTCACCAACTCCTCAGCCGGAGAATTTTGTCCCCAGCAGAGTCGCCATCGTGTTTGCCATGAAATATAAAAGAGCAGAACAATTATCGGAGGACTGGACTTTTACTTCACGTTACAAACTCGCTTGTACAAAGAAAGCCTAGGGACGAAAATCTAGGTACAGCAGTCTAAGTACAATTGTTTATTTTTGATTCTGGGGGATGACGGTAGAGGCTCGGAAAGCGACGGCCGCTCTGCCTTACTCCTTGGACGATCGGTATGCAGCCTTGGCTCAGGGAAGATCTGCTTGGCGTTGATGAAGAAATGCCCTTCTTGCTCTCCTCGTGTTGCTCTTCTGGCTTCTCTCTCTCTCTGTATTTTCTTTCTGATTATTGGGGGGGAGCTCTCTGTATATCTTCGCAAGAGAATGGCACCTTGCTATTTATAAGAGTGGGGGATCATTAGGGTTTGGATAATTGCCTATTCTTAAAGTGGCGGCGGCCTGATGATTAATCAATCTGGACCATTGGTCTTAAGCGCGAAGGATCTGGGCCATTAATGTAGATAGTATTGAATCCTGTGAATGATTAATGCTGATTGCTTTAAATCTTCATGATTAGTCGAGTCAAGCTTGGATCTCTCACCACGTGTCCCATTGGCTTGATCATGAATGATATGACCTGATCTCATTAATTATGAGGATAAAGTTAAATATGGTTATTGGGATCTGGTAAATCTCTGATTGATTTAATACCACGCATCCCATAATCACCCTGCTACCAGCTGTCAAGTCATGGGGGCAATTGAATCTCTGCCACGTGTCTTAATGGTGGACCCTGCCAGAGCCGCATGATATCCATGATCCGCATAATACAGCGTCCCAGCGAGCCGCATAGGTATAGTACTTGCGAGCCGTATGGGATGGTTTCGTGGTGAGCCACAGGAGGATGATTCCAGCCGCATGAAGCTGTTCTTCGATTGGGCCGCATGGGAGTCTGCCATGTGGCAATCTCGGATCGTATCAGAGATTTTCTTCTTTTCGAAGAGTCTGTCATTATGACAGGACATCATGGCACTTTATGTCAGAGCCGTCAGCTGTCAAATCATGGCAGAGTATTAAATAAGGCCATTACTCGATGGCCAGCTGTGTGAAGGGATCCCATGGGGACACGTGGTGTTGATCGAGCTGATATCTCTGTTGATCGTTTGTGAGCCGCATGTACTTCCGAGCCGCATGAGGCTGGGAGACTCTTTGAACCGCATGGGACTGTCCCTATGTAAGCCGCTGGATTCTTCTGCCCCGAACCGCATGAGACTGAGAGTCTCTCTGAACCGCATGGGACTGCCCCTGTATGAGCCGCATGGGGTTCTCCTGCTCTGAGCCACATAGACCATCATTCTGATATTTTCCATGCTTCTACACTTCCATTGTCCGTGGCATGCTTTTTACTAAACCGACCGTGGCTCATGGTTTGGACAGGCCTGGCTCTCTAGGCGACGCTATCGCTCAAGTATATACTTTATACGACGAGCCTTGTTCTCGAGGGACTACGGACTTGACAACCGCAGATAGAGCGGCGGAACCGTGCTAGAAATGGCTTTGATAGCCCAACACAACTCTTTTCTAACTTATTCAGGCAACGACTCGACGAGCAAAGGCTACGCCGAGCTTCGCATCGAGAAAACGTACCGTGCACGCGTTCGACATGAACAACCAAGTTCTCGGGTGCCTAGACTTAAGCCACAAGCCGTGCAATACGACTTAACCCACAGGATACGAAGGCTATGCCAAGCCTTGGACAACGGACCGTACCTGCTTTATCTAGCATTCGTACGGGTGACGCCTATGACTTAGGCTAATTTGAGCGTTGGGGCAAAACTACGGACCGTACATGCTTTATCAAGCATTTACGCGGGCGACGCCTATGACTTAGGCTAATTTGAGTGTCGTGGCAACTTAGTAACTTAAGCCAACTTCCTTCTCCCAAGCCACGGAAACGAAGGATCGAGTGTCATTTGAAAGCGCGCTGAGCCGACTTCTAAGCAGACCGTGGGACCATTTTCCATGTTCTAAGACATTCCGACCCGTCTGTAACCCCATTTTCCTCAAATATAAGTTTATGCTATTTCTATTAAATTCATGAATTATTTATTTATTATTATATATTGATGTTCAAATTGTGTAACCTAAAGATTATTTCAATTCATGTTAAATCAACTTGGACCATTGTTTATTTTGGGCTTCACCAAGGGAAGTATTGGGCCAGTAGCCCACTACCCCTTTTTAAACCGATTATAGCTTTCTTTTAGAGAGCTGTTTCGAATTAAGCCATTCTCTCACCTCTCCATTTCTAACAAACTCTGCTGAGTTCCATTTCTAACAACTTTTGGCAAGGAGAAGTTCGTTACTTCCCGCACAAAATTTGGTCGATCCGTGGCACACTAGCTGCCTTTATAACCAACCTTCTCCTTCTTTGATCGTGCCATCCCATTTTCTCCTCCCAAAATTCCTACAACCTAACTCGAGAGAAGGGTCTCCATAGCCATGGTGGAAGAGCAAAGAAGCCGCATCAGTGCTTGGGGATTTTGACAGCAGCAAGGATCTGAGTGACTTCGTCAATCTAATTTCGATCTAGTGAGTTCATCAAATCTCCTTGAGATCGAGTTTTGTATTGAGAGATCATCCCTTGATCCTGTCGTAATGAATTTCCTTCTTCGCCATGATGTTTCTGTAGCACGACGAAGTCCTTGGCTCTAATCGATCTAAATTCCTGGATTGCATCAAGATCAAAGTAATCATGGTGAGTTCTTTTGATCCCTTAACTCGAGTCTATCTTGATCGAGTAGGATGATTGGTGATCGATCTAATTTCTTGATTTGTTCAGTATTCGTTTGATTTGATCTGTTGAAGTAGTCGATTGGATCTCTTGACAGGATCGAATAGGTGAGTATTTTAGTTACTTTCATTTTCTCTAGATCTGAATTCAATTTGAGTGTTCAATGAATGAAGATTGTTCATTCACCAATTGTTTTCTTCTCAAATTCTTGCTGAATGATTATTGAGA
>JANAVB010002766.1:0-2500 GCA_029216955.1 Iris pallida
CCTCTCCCCTCCCCTGATTCCGGGTTCCCTCCGCCGCTCCAGTCCATACCCTCCATCATTCTCCCTCCGGTTTGTAGAGGATGCGGTCGTCCTCCGCCTAATCCCCCTCTCCGACGGACCCTTTCCAGCGCCTCCGTCTCCGACGCCCTCGTGCCGCGCCCCGGTGCCGCTCTCCACCCTCGCCGGACCCTCCCCAGCCTGGCCTCCTCGTCCGCGCGGAGCCGCCCCCGAGTCGCCCACCACGACGTCGTTTACCCCCCCCCTCCGGCCGCGGAGCAGTGCTCTTGGTCGTCGCACCCTGCCGCGGCTTCCATCGTCCCCCGAAGTCGCTTTCCCATTCCCGTGGCTCCCGAATGCGAGTCCCGAGGCCCCCCCTCGGGCCCAGCGCGTGGCACGCCCCCTCCCCCATCGGGCCCGTGTCGGCCTGCGGGAGCGCCTCGGGCTGGGTGCCCAGTGCCCCCCTTGGGGTTGCAAGCGTTTCAAATTTTGAATTTGGCCTCTTTTTTGCCTGTGTTGTACCTCTGTGTTGTTGTTTCCTGTTTCAATAAACTCTCCATTAAATATATATATATATATATATATATATAGATATATAGATATATATATCTATTCAAATATATAAAAATATATATATATATATATATATATATATATATATATATATATATATATATATATATATATATAATATATATATATATATATATATATTATATATATATATATATATATATATATATATATATATATATTTAATTCAATAAATAATAAAATATTATCAGTAAAGCATTTATTTCTTTTTTGTGTTTTTGGTAAACACATCATACTATATTATAGTTATATTTCTAATATTGCAATTTCCATTCTTTCATTTAATTTTCGTCATTTAAATTATGTCATTTAAATTTTGTCAATAGAAATACAGTGCCTATACTGTAATATTTAAATATATATTTTATAAATACAGTGCCTATACTTTAATATGTAAATAAATACAGTGCCTATACTGTAATATGTATTTTATGAATACGGTGCCTATACTGTAATATGTACGCCCTTAAATTCTGTAATTTTAATTTATTTACTTACATGTATTTAAATTTCGTATTTATTTACGATTTCTCGTATTTTATGCAATCGACCACTCTAAGTCCAAACCTAGCATGGATTGAGTAGACTTGGGTGAGCCTACACATATTAAAGGTTTGTTTCATGGTTTTGGGTCCCGTATTCAGTTCAATTTCAAATACCGTAGACAAATACATTAAATAATTATTTACTTAATTTCAGAATCTGGGTTTTATGATCTTTGAATTTTCAGAAAACTTTTTAATACTGATTAATCCTAGAAAAATTATTATAAAATACTATGTTAATTAATCTAATTTAATATAATATTTTTATGATTTAGTTTACTGTTTTGACACTGTATAAAAATAGAAAACCAGAACTCATTTTCAATGTACACTGGTATCCTGATTTTTAATAAATACTTGCACTGGATTATAAATTCCAAAACATTTATAATAAATTACTATAATTAACAAGGATAAATTTTGATATTACTTTATCTAATTTAGGACTGTAAAACTATCTTAATAATTATTGGAACACAGTGTACATTATGTTTAATTAATTGATTAAAATTGACTTGTGTGTTTTTGTGGGTTTTTGGGGTATTTTAGTATCGGGACTCTACCCTACCTTAGTTTAGAGACCTACTTGTTAGTCTAGATGTTGTAACACCCCACTTTGGACTGCTTGGGCATCACTTAGCTAGTATCTATTTGGAGCCGTGTCTCACCACTAGTGTAAATCTTGAACATAGCTTAGAACTGATATTATGTATCATTTTGATAGAACACCGGACATATATAGGTACATATTCTTATCCTTGCTTTGCTCGAGGCATGTACGCCTATAAACTTTATTTAATGTATATGATAAACTACGTTAAAATACCGTTTCTTGACCTGCAAGTCATATCATACTTTATACTGCTTTGAGTACATACCATGCTCTATACTGTCCCAGTATCTTTACATGCTTAGAAAAGCTCTTGTATATCTCATATGATAGTTATTGGGACATGGGAGAAACTGATAGTTGAGTACGTGATCATGCCCCCTTCTTCCGTACGTATGTACCGAGCAAGGTTGATATTTTATATGTATACCTTGTTATAGGCGTAACAGATGTATCTGTACGTATGTACATCTATCGCTTGTTTACTTGTCCGGAAGTACATTTTATATACTTGTGCCAAAGTACATTTTATACCTATTGACTATCACGTACCTGCTCCAGTTTTAAACAAAATATATGCATGTGCCGCCATGACAAATATATTATTGACATGATAGTTGTGATATTACATGATAGATTGTGCCATGACATGATTCCAGTTGTTATATCTCTTTTTATTTCATGTTATTATATTCTATTTGTAGAATCAGTCCTTGCTCCCGTCCTGACAGGATAACATTATAGGTACATTATC
>JANAVB010002766.1:7500-80714 GCA_029216955.1 Iris pallida
GTGTTGTAATTCATCATCATGGTGACTCTTCACCTTTGTAACTCATCATCATGGTGACTCTTCACCTTTGTAACTCCCAAGTGACTTTTCACTTTGTAACTCCCAACCTCTCTCTTCCTATATAAAGAGAGGTTGGAATGGCTTGTAGAGACACACATGGAGATATATTGATACCATTTGAGAGGTTGAGCTAATTGTCCACAACACGTTATCAGTTTAACAATAGGAAATATCAATATATTTTTATATTAAACACATGGAGATATATTGTAGAATCATCTAAAATTGTAAAAAAAATATTTGTCTTCTAATACAAATCTTAACATCGTGCTGATAACGTGTTGTGGACAATTAGCTCAACCTCTCAAATGGTATATCAATATATCTCAATATATCTCTACAAGCCATCCCAACCTCTCTTTATATAGGAAGAGAGAGGTTGGGAGTTACAAAGTGAAAAGTCACTTGGGAGTTACAAAGATGAAGAGTCACCATGATGAAGTCATTTGGGAGTTACAAATATATCAATATATTCTACCAAAATGTTTAACAAATCTTCTATTATAACATGAGTTTAAACTGAAAAATATAAATATATGAGTTATTTTGTATTTTGTGCTGAAAAATGATAAACTTGTTGAGAGCATTCTTCCACAAATCAATTGATATTAATGAATTGTTATAGATTTGAGGCATTGTGGTTCACCGATAAAAGCAAGTAGCATAGCTTCAACCCAACAACCAGTATTACGTTTGTACTGTTACATATAAAGTTGTTGGCTTGCTCCTTAAAATATAAAATTCTTTTATTGCCTACTGTTACATATAAAGATTCTTTGCTTGCTTGACTACTGTTAAATATACATAACAATTTTGCTTGCTGTTATATCTGATAGATTAGTAGCTACAAGTGCTTCGTTAGAATACTTCACAATTGCTAGATGTCTTGGTACTGACTGTTAGAGGTATTATTATTTTTTTTAATTTTCAATGCAACTTGATACGTCTATCAAACTGTATGTATCTTATAAAAATATTCAAAAATAAATTTTGCTTATGATTTTTTAACTTTGCTATAATCTAGCCTTTAGCATACTATTTTTTAAAAAAATATATATTTGTTAGTTAATTTCTGAGGAAATAAATTTTTGATAGCAAATTTTCATGTTGAAAAAGAGAATTTAGATGCTAACTTTTTTTTGGTAATGATGGATTTGGAGCGCCCCGGCGAGCGTCTGCGTCCCGACAAGCAACTCAGTAGCAATTTTGTTTATGTTACTTAGTGAATTATTGTAACAGATGGGTAGTAAAAATTGTAATTTTTTTTCTCGCTATTTTTTTGGCGTCGCTTCATTAGACGTCGGAAAAATAGTTGATATTTTTTTTGGTGCCGCTTGCTTAGGCACCAATTCTTTGTGTGTTGTTGCCTACTTATGTTGTACGTTTTTTTTAGCGTAATGGCGTAAAAATTGAAAAATTGGTTTTGGCTATATAAACAAATTCTGGCACCGCCAAATTTGGGCCTCCCAAAAATAACTTTTTTGGTTAATAATTTTTCAAAGGCAACGCTCATTTTGAGCACGCACTAAATTGTCACCTATTTTGCACAGTTCGCAAATAGCGTGAATTTCTTGAAAAATCTTATTTATTCTTACATTTGACAAAAATTTTACGAAGTCTCTCCGAATAGGCTCACCTACTTGGGTATGATGTCAGAAAGAACTTGGGGCTTGGTTCTTAAGAGGTCCCCGGTGACCCTCCTCCCCCATTTTCCCGCCTGGTCATATTCACGTAGAGCTACTGAAAGGGGTTGACCGAATATTATTTTTTGCTCAAATTGTATTTATAATTATGCATTTTTGCAAGAAACTTATTGACCTCTCTATATCGGCCCGTCGATCGATATAAAATAATTTTTAAACAAAAATCGTTTTTTCAAAACCGTTGTTTTTATTTACGATTGTTTGTTGTTGCTTATACAAACCAAATCCATATAAACCTGTCGTTTATATGTTGACTGATCAAGATTTTTTCTCCTGTTGTAGAAAAATGTCGATCAAGATTAATTTTCCCATCCTTGAAGCCTCTGGCAAGAACTACTTGGACTGGACGCAAGACATCCAGAACCATCTAGATGCGCAGGGCCTCTTGGACGTCATCTATAACGAGAAAGAGCGTGAAGTGGAAGTCACTCGCTCAATGAACGCCAAAGCGATGATTCTATTCCGCAGGCATTTATCTGACGCCATGAAGGCGGAGTTCATTGAAATCTCCTCGCCGAAGACGCTATGGGACTCTCTGAAAGAGCGCTTCGACCACCAGAAGACCATATGGCTACCTGAAGCACGCCATGACTGGTTGAACCTGCGCTTCCAAGACTTCAAAAGTGTAACTGATTACAACAATGAAGTCTGCAGGATTCGATCACTTCTCCAATACTGCGGTGAGATATTAACCGACAGTGATCTATTGGAGAAAACATACACCACATTTCCTTCCACTGACAACTTGCTCCAGAAGCAATACCGTCAGTCTAAGTTCACCAAGTTTCCCGAGCTCATCACCCAGCTTTTACTAGACGAGAAGAACAGTCTCATTTTAATGAGAAACAACAATTCTCGTCCTGCTGGAACAAAGGCAATTCCAATGCCTGATGCAAACGCTCTCCGTGGACCAAATCCACGGTGGAAACGAGACAAGGGCCAGTCGTCCCAGCCAAGGAACAGAGGCGAGTTTAAGTCTCGCCATCCAAAGCGAGGTTCTAACAAGAACCAAGGACCTTTGACTCCTAGACAGTCTCATGGTAAGAACCAATGGGCCAGTCGTCCCAAAGCGAGAGTGGAAGGCCAAGCGCCTACTCTTTGCTACAAATGTGGTGCTTATGGTCATATGCAACGGACTTGCAGGGCGACCCCCCAAGAAGTTAATAACTATCACAAGGGACGCCGGGCCGAAGCAAATCTGGTCAACGAGTGCGAAAATCTAAATCTTGAGACCCCCGATTTTGTAGCAGAAATGGAAGAATGAATCTCCATTTTCTCTATATTTGATTTAAGTCATGAAACTTTTGGTGGTTTGTATTTTCTGTTTTCTCGATAAATTAAAGTTCTATTTCGAGCACTTTCCTCAAACGTGTGACAAACTTTAATTTTTTCTTTACTTATAGGCATGGACCACGGGGCAGTGGATTGTCTGGTTGATAGTGGAACGACTCACACTATCTTGAGAGATAAATCATACTTTATCTCCTATACGCCTAAAGTAACCTCAGTGACAACCATTTCGGGACCCTCAACCCTTGTTCAAGGTTTTGGCAAAGCCCGTTTTTCGTTGTCCAATGGTACTCCCGTTGAAGTATCAGAGGCCTTATATTCTCCAAGGTCCAGTCGTACCTTACTGAGTTTTAAGGATATTCGAGAAAACGGATTTCATGTTGAAACTGCTCGAGAACATGGCTTCGAGTATCTTTTCATTACCTCCACTCAGTACGGCCAAAAGCGTATCTTGGAGAAGTTGAAATGTCTTTCAAGTGGTTTGTATCTCACTACGATACAACACATCGAGAGTAATCTCATCATTCGCCGAGCGCCAGTTGATGAGAGAACTTTTATGCTATGGCATGACCGGCTGGGTCATCCGGGTCAAAATACGATGCTTCGTACTATGAATGCATCACATGGGCATCCTCTTGGAGGAAAGAATTTCGTTATAAATCCGAAAAGCCTATGCCAAGCTTGCTCGATTGGGAAGACGAATCTCAAGCCACTCCATGTGAAACCTACGAGATTGGTTTCCCCAATTCCTTGAGAGAATTCATGGAGATATTTGTGGACCAATCCAACCAACATGCGGACCATTTAAATACTTCATGGTTTTGGTTGATGCATCGACTAGATGGTCACACGTAGTGTTGTTGTCCACCCGAAATGCAGCGTTTCCTAAACTCCTTGCCCAGATCATTAAGTTAAGGGCTCACCATCCGGATTATCCGATAAAGTCTATTAGACTTGATAATGCCGTGGAGTTTACATCGAAGACTTTCGATGACTATTGCATGACTTTGGGAATAAATCTTGAACATCCTGTTGCGTATGTTCATACCCAAAATGGCCTAGCGGAAGCTTTTATAAAGCGACTGCAAGTGATAGCGAGGACCTTGGTTATGCGCACCAAACTCCCACTATCTGCATGGGGCTATGCAATTTTGCATGCTGCAAATTTGGTCCGTCTGAGGCCCATGGCCACCCAACCACTTTCAGCGCACCAGCTGGTTACTGGATGTGAGCCTGATATCTCACATTTACGCGTGTTTGGGTGCCTAGTCAATGTTCCAATAGAGCCGATAAGGCGTTCAAAATTTGGACCTCAGAAGCGACGGGGAATATATGTCGGTTATAACTCCCCGTCCATCATTCGCTATTTAGAGCCCTTGACAGGCGATCTCTTTACCGTGAGACACGCGGATTGTGACTTTGATGAGGCAATCTTCCCGTCGTTAGGGGGAGAAATGCACGCTAACGTTGATGAGGAATGACGTGAATTAGCGTGGCATGTGCCCGCTTTTGCTCATCATGATCCCCCCTCTGCACATAGTGATAAGGAAGTGCAGAGGATTCTAGGTCTGCAAGATATTGCAAATCAAATGCCAGATGCATTTAGCGACCTAGCAAAAGTCACGAGATCAATTATACCTGCTGCAAATGTGCCTGCAAGGATAGACGTCCCTGAGAGACGCCATGTTCCTGTGAAACATGTTGCTCCGGCCGAACCCGCCGAGCAAAGGACGCTGCCATCGGCCGTCCAGTCCGCCGCTATTCCCAAGAAGAAGGGAAGACCGGTTGGTTCCAAAGATGTTCTGCCCCGGAAGCGGAGAAATCTTGTTAAAAGCGTTTTGCCACATGAGATCATTAAGGATCACGGCGATGTGTTAGAAGAGCGCGTTCCAGATGAAACGCCTATTCCTAATCATGCCGATAACCTCGAAATATCCGTCGAGTATGCTAGCTTAGACGATATTTTGAAGCGAAACGAAACTGTCATCGATGATGTGTTCATATACTCAGTGGCCACTGACATTATGAACAATGATGACATAGAACCTCGTAGTGTTGCCGAGTGTCAACGACGAACGGACTGGTCACAATGGAAACAAGCAATCCAGGCTAAACTAGACTCCTTAGCGAAAAGAAGTGTGTTTGGACCCGTTGCTCCAACACCACCCAATGTTAAACCAGTTGGTCACAAATGGGTTTTCCTAAGGAAGCGTAATGAGAGAAATGAGATTGTGCGATACAAGGCTCGCCTTGTGGCGCAAGGCTTCTCACAACGCCCTGGAATTGATTACGAGGAGACGTATTCTCCCGTAATGGACATCATAACGTTCCGCTACTTAATCAGTTTAGTAGTTTCCGAAAAACTGAATATGCAGCTCATGGATGTGGTCACAGCCTATCTCTACGGGGATCTAGACACAGAGATATATATGAAAGTCCCTGAAGGACTAAAGATGCCTGAATCAAGTAGTTCCCGACCACGGAATGCGTTCTCGATTAGACTGAGGCGTTCGCTATATGGATTGAAACAATCCGGGCGAATGTGGTATAACCGCCTAAGCGAATACTTGATCGGTTTGGGATACGTTAATAACGAACTTTGCCCATGCGTGTTCATAAAGAAATCCACTTCAGGATACGCAATCATTGCGGTCTATGTAGATGACATGAATCTCATAGAAACCGAAAAAGACTTATCAGAAACTGCTGATATCCTGAAGAAGGAATTCGAGATGAAGGATCTTGGGAAGACACGATTTTGCCTCGGCCTGCAGATCGAGCACCGTAAAGATGGAATTCTTGTCCATCAAGCGAACTACACCCAAAAGGTGTTGAGACGCTTTAGTCATTTTGACGTTAAGCCGTCCGCTACTCCCATGATCGTCCGCTCTCTAGATATTACTAAGGACCCATTTCGTCCAAAGGAGGACGATGAAGAGATATTGAGTCCTGAGTGCTCTTATCTGGGTGCAATAGGTGCTTTATTGTACTTGGCCCAATGTACTAGACCGGACATCTCGTTTGCTGTGAATTGTCTAGCTCGACACAGCACCGCGCCAACACGCCGCCATTGGAATGGCATAAAAGACATTTTCCGCTACCTTAAGGGTACTACGGACTTGGGCTTGTTCTATCCCTACGCGGTTTTGAGTGAGTCCAACGCTCTTGGCACTCGAAGCAACGCGACCCTTGTTGGCTACGCCGATGCGGGATACTTATCTGATCCGCACAAGGGGCGTTCCCAATCTGGTTATGTCTTTACCATTGGGAACACGGCAATTTCTTGGAGGTCTCGCAAACATACCTTAGTGGCTACTTCAACGAACCACTCTGAGCTACTCGCACTCTATGAGGCGACTAGAGAGTGTGTATGGCTTCGAGCTGTTATTGGCCATATTCGAAGTACATGTGATCTTCCATATGACCCAGATGAACCTGTTGTCATCTATGAGGACAATATCGCTGTTATTGATCAAGCGAAACATGGTTACATCAAAGGGGATGCTACCAAGCACATATCGCCCAAGTTGTTCTTTACACATGAACAACAAGCACTTCAAAAGATTGAAGTGCAACACATTGGATCGGAGAATAACCGTGCAGACTTGTTCACCAAGTCACTGCCAAAACACTCGTTCCAGAAACATGTCAGAGCGATTGGACTTAGGAAGCTTTCAGAGCTAGCCTAAGTGGAACATGTTTCCTGCACCCTGTTGTGTGCATGTGAGGGGGAGCGCCCCAACAAGTGCCTCCCAACGCCCTGTTGTGCGTATATCCCGTACCCTGTTGAGTGCGAGTGAAAAGGAAAGCATCCTGATGTATGCTCGTGTACTCTTTTTCCCTTCGACCAAAGTTTTTCCCACTGGGTTTTCTTTGGCAAGGTTTTTAACGAGACACAGTTCAAATCCCTTATTCACTAAGGATTATTATAATCAGGGGGAGTATCCAGTTGTATACTTCTAAACCATCGTGTACTCTTTTGTCCTTCGATCAGCGGTTTTTCCCACTGGGTTTTCCCTGACAAGGTTTTTGACGAGGCACCTTTGCAATGGTTAGTTTACCCCCATCACACTGACCTGTGTGTACTCTTTTGTCCTTCGACCAAAGTTTTTTTTTTCCACTGGGTTTTCTTTGGCAAGGTTTTAACGAGGCACAAGTAGGTGGTCATTTTTGAATCTGCAAGCTACAGACCGACAAAGAAGCTCAGAGGTGTTTACAAGCAGAGTTTGTGAAGAGCCAAGGGGGAGTGTTGTAATTCATCATCATGGTGACTCTTCACCTTTGTAACTCATCATCATGGTGACTCTTCACCTTTGTAACTCCCAAGTGACTTTTCACTTTGTAACTCCCAACCTCTCTCTTCCTATATAAAGAGAGGTTGGAATGGCTTGTAGAGACACACATGGAGATATATTGATACCATTTGAGAGGTTGAGCTAATTGTCCACAACAACTTGTTTGTTTTTGCGGGTTTTTGGGGTATTTTAGTATCGGGACTCTACCATACCTTAGTGTAGAGACGTACTTGTTAGTATAGATGTTGTAACACCCCACTTCGGACTGTTAGGGCATCACTTAGTTAGTATCCTATTAGGAGCCGTGTCTCACCACTAGTGTAAATCTTGAGCATAGCTTAGAACTGAGATTGTGTATCATTTTGACAGGACACCGAACATCTATAGCTACACATTCTTATCCTTGCTTTGCTCGAGGCAAGTACTCCTACAAACTTTTTTTACTGCATATAATTAACTATGTTAAAATACTGTTTCTTGAACTGCAAGTTATATCATGCTTTATACTGCTCTCAGTACATACCATGCTCTATACTATCCCAGTATCTTTACATGCTTAGAAAAGCTCTTGTATATCTCACATGATGGTTATTGGGACATATAGTTGAGTACGTGATCATGTCCCCTTCTTCCGTACGTATGTACCGAGCAAGGTTGATATTTTATATGTATACCTTGTCACAGGCGTAACAGATGTATCTGTACATATGTACATCTATCGCTTGCTTACTTGTACGGAAGTACATTTTATATACTTGTGCCACAGTACAGTTTACATCTATTGACGATCACGTACCTGCTCCAGTTTTAAACAATATATATACATGTGTTGCCATGCCAAATGTATCCTTGACATGATAGTTGTGATATTACATGATAGATTGTGCCATGACATGATTCCAGTTGTTACATCTCTTTTCATTTCATGTTCAGTATATTCTGTTTGTAGAATCAGTACTTACTCCCGTCCTGACAGGATAACGTTGTAGGTACACTATTTGAGGAAGAAATGTTATGTGATACTTACTACGGGACTGCCTTAGAGGACCTGGCCTTTGCTCCAGAAGAGGCCCCAGCAGGGAACATTGCTTAGTTGTATTTTCTGTTTTAGACTTAGACTTTGAGTTGTTATAACTTTTACTTAGTTAGTGGACCTTGTCTCCAGTTCTTACGTTGAAAGTGTAATAAACTATAAAACTTATTTATTTTCATCAATAGATGCCGTGTTATGATGAACTCTTAAAAATACTTTAATATATGTCTGTTTGCACACTTAGTACCATTTTGTCTATATCCTAGAACAACTTACTATGCTTTAACCAAGAGTAGGCTGGACATGGCTCGGCCCGGCCCAATAATTTGGATAGCGGGCCGTGACACATCCTCTCCAAGATTATCTCCGAGGAGCAAAGCGGCTTTGTCCCAGGGCTGAACATCACTGACAACATCCTTCTAGCCCAAAAAATGATAACATACATAAAATTCCCGTCCGGGGGGAGGGGGGTAGTGCAGCCATCAAGCAAAATATGGAGAAGGCTTACGATCGCTTGGACTGGCAATTCATGATTTGGGTTCTCCGGGCCTTCGGGTTTTCCGAAACCTGGATAGACATCATATTCAGATCCCTAAGCAACTCATGGTTCTCCACTGTCATCAATGGGCAAGCGGTTGGCTTCTTCAAATCTAGCCGAGGTGTTCGTCAAGGAGACCCTCTATCCTCCACCATCTTCATCATTGCCGCCGAAGACCTCAGCAGAAACCTTAACAGCATGGTCAACATCCCCAAATTCTACCACTTTCATACCACCGTCGGCTGTCCTCTAATCACTTACCTGGCCTACGTCGACGACATCCTCATCTTCTTCTCTGGTGACGTCGGATCAGTGGAGGTGGTTAGTAGCATCCTTGAGAAATACACCAGATATTCCGGACAACGGATCAACCGCGACAAAAGTGTCATCTATACCCACAAAAAAGCTGACAGGAGCCACTCGGCCACTCTCACCAATCTCACCTCCTTCTCCACCGTATACCCTCCGTTCACCTACCTGGGCTGCCCAATGGTCTACGACAGAGCAAATTCGGGCATCTTCGGCGGGCTTGTTAACAAGGCAAGGAAGAAGATCGAGGGATGGCACAATGCGACCCTATCTCCAGACGGAAAGGTGATCCTCATCAAGCATGTTCTATCCTCCATCCCAATCTACATCCTGGCCGTCTACTCCCCGCCTTCGAAGGTTCTATCCTCCTTAGAGGCCCTCTTCGCCAACTTTTTGGGGTCATCATGATAGTAAGGATAAGCACCACTGGGCCAGCTAGGACACGATGGCCAAACCTATGGACGAGGGAGGTCTCGTCTTCATCAAATTATCGCACATCATGGATAGCTGCTCTATGAAATTGTGGTGGAAGCTGAGATCGCACAACTCTATCTGGACGCAGTTCATGAAAGCTAGATACTTCCAACATTCTTACCCGGCGAGGGCCGTTTCCAATAATCATTCCTCCTTATCGTGGCACCATATTCTTCACGGTCGTCAGCTAGCTGAACTCCTTATCCGCATGCGGCTTGGCAACGGCAACTCGTCGCCTTGCCATGAATGGTAGATCGGTAACGCGGTCTACCAACTGTCTTCAAATGCCTCCCTCCTAACTGTACGATCCATGATCTTTGGCACCCCGCATTGGGTTAGAGATAGGAGCGGATCAGAGAGTGGATCAGGCCGAAGGCGACGACTGAGCTAGCCACCATGGACGTTCGGATCAATGATCTTCCAGACGTATTAATATGGGCCCCCACAGTCGGAGGTTCATTCACGATAGCCTCTACCAGGCACGAGGTGGGGGACGGTGACATGATGTCCCCACTGATCGCTCTATTTTGGCAATCATGCATCCCTAATAAGTGGTCTTTTCTGATTTGGAGGGCTCAGCACAGGAAGCTTCCGACCGACGATTTCCTAACCTTCATCAGCTTCAGTCTCGTATCCAGTTGCCGCTGCTGCACCTCTCATAAATCAGAAATAGCTGGGCACATTCTGCTCTCCGGAGATCTTTCTACTCAGATTTGGCGTGACCTTTCTCGTCGTTGCAGGAAGAGACATCGGCCCGGGGGTTTCAACGATCTCCTAGACAAATAGGGCGACTCCCATAGCCATCAGATCGCCGCAGCCGCTAGAATTTGGGTACTCTGAAAGAACCGGAACAAATTCAGGTATGAATGCCGCCAATACAACCTAGCACAACTGATCCGCGAAGTCCTCCAACAAATTCTTATACTCAGGAGTCGCTGCTCCCACTCTACGGATCAATTTTGGCAGGCTTTGCTCTAGCCACGTGGGTCGCGTCCTCTAGTGCACGGTTTAAGCTACTACATTTTATTGTTTCATCGCGCTTGGCGCACTTACTTGTATAGGCTTCAGCATTTTGTGCCTGATACATCAATAAAAGTCCTTTTGCTTATATATATATATATATATATATATATATATATATTAATATATATAAAAAATATATATATATATATTAATATATATATATATATATATTAAAAAAAAATATATATATATATATTAAAAAAATAATATATATAGCATAATTTCCATGCGTAAATATATAGCTCTTTTTATGCATCAAGCAAAAGATGTCTTGTCGTGTATACCATATCATATAATCAAGGATTTGGGAGGGATATGATTTGCAAGCTAGAATATATAGTTTAGTGTTTAACTTGTTAGATTCCAAGTATCATGTCTTGATGCATAGATGAGGCTACACTTAGTAGTGGAGTAAGATATTACTTTATGTATCCATCTATTTGAACAATATACTTAAATAATGTGTATCCATCTTTGTAGAAGTATCTAAAAATGGATATAAATTACTAATTAAGGCATCGTTCGTGGATGTACAACCATCATTTTGATGACATGTGCGGTGTACAGGATGAACTCATATAGGAGGTAGAGCGGCTCCTGTAGTTCGTTGCGTTCCCCTAGTACTTGGACGGCACCAAAATTGAATGTCCAGGTGTGACATGTCGCAACTTGAAATATCATCTAGAATTGTATGTCATATTGCATTTGTACTCAAAGAGTTTTATGCCGAATTACTATTATGGTCCTCACACGGAGAGCTTATGGCTTTAGCATCAGAGTCGGAGACGTATGTGGTGCTGTAAATGGATGTCCACGATCATGATGATTACAATGACGGGTGGGTGAACATAGTTTTCGATGCTGCGAAACCTAGTTTCGATCCAAATAATCATGATACGGAGGAGGCATCAAATGACGATGTTGCAAAGTTCATAGAGTTTTTTGAGAATGCAATGACTCCATTATATCCTGGTTGTGAGGATCGTTCACTATTGGAAGTGGTTAGAAGACTTTTGAGCATCAAGTCCAATTTTAACATGTCACAAGAATGCAAAAAACCGACTGATTGAGTTTATTATAGAGACCTTGCCGGAGGGTGCTAAGCTACCTAAGGACTTCTTCGATCTGAGAGAATGTTAAAATCGCTCTGGTTGGGATACGAAAAAAATTATGCATGTCACAACTAGTGAAAGTTATACTACAAAGACGACAACGTTGAAAAAGCTTGCTGATTATGTGATGTTGATCGCTACAAGGCAATTGGTATAAGAAGGACGCCTGGTGCAAGAAAATCGGCATATTTGATGTAATACTTGCCTTTGACGCCACGGTTGCAGAGGTTATTTATGGTGAAGTAGACTGCCGAAAATATGACTTGGCACAGGCAAGAACAGATCGAAGGACTGTTAGATCAGCCACCCGATGGACAAGCATGGAAGTACTTGATCGAGAGTATCCCAAATTTTCTTCAAATCTATGTAATATCAGATTGGGGATCTACTCTGATGGTTTACCCATTCGGACTTTTGAGATCCCAGTATTTGTGTTGGCCTTTGATCATCACTCCGTACAACCTACCACCTTAGATGTGCATGAAGACTCTGTATATGTTACTAACCATTATAATCTTGGGTCTGAACAATCCAAATAGGAACATCGATGTGTACTTAAAATCGTTGATAGATGAGTTAAATCAGTTTTGAAAGTAGGCATCAATATATATGATGTTTTCAGAAAGTAAAATTTTTAAATGATCAGGACAGCAATTATGTGACCATCAATGAATTTTCAAACTATTGAATCTTATCGGAATAGAGCACTCATGGTCATCTTTCATGTCCATATTGTATGGACCGTACTAAGGCTTTCTGTTTAAAATATGGAGGAAAATTATGCTTGTTTGATTATCATCGACAGTTTCTATCGAAGGATCATCCGTTCCAGAGGAACAAGAATGCTTTTTATGTTGGCATTATGGAGAAAGCTAGTCCACCACCAAGGTGGCTCGGAGACATGATATGGAAAAAGGTAAAAGATTTACCAAGTGCTATCGAAGAACCTACAAAGGGGTTCAAGTGTGATAAATTTGGTCACACTCATAACTCGACGAAGAGGAGTATATTCTAGGACCTGACATATTGGAGCACCAATTTGATCAGACGTAATCTTGATATCACGTATATTAAGAAGATATGTTTGACAATATAATTATTATTGTGATGGACATAAAGAAAAATATAAAAGACAATCCTAAGGCCAGGTTGGACTTAGAAGATATATGCAAACACCCTGCGTTGTATTTGATAGAGGAAGCGAATGGGAAGGGTAAGCAGTCTAAGGCAAAAAAAATTAGTGGACATGGATAATAATGGGATATTTTATAGGTAGATTTAAGACCTAAAATTTTCAAACGGATAGTTGCTGAATCTGAGAAGATGCGCAAACACAAAGGAGAACAAACTGACAGATATAAAGAGCCATGACTTTCATGTATTCATGGAGAGGTTTATTCTGATGGCATTTTGGAAATTTCTATCATAGGTTGTTAGGGATCCATTAACAAAGCTTAATATATTCTTCAGAGTTATTTTTCTACTAAGTTGCTTGTTGATCATTTAGAAAAGCAAGGGAAGGACATTATGGTAATATAATGTAAGCTCGACAGGATGTTTTCTTCTAGATTCTTCAACTCTATGGAGTATTTTTCAATTTATCTTATCTATGAGTCATGTGTTGTTGGGCATGTTGGTTATCCGTGGATGTACCCATTCGAGTTGCATCTGAACCATCTAAGAGAAAGTTAAAAAAAAAGACACGGTCTATTTGCCCAATGATCGTATTATGTTTTTGAATATGGCTAATCAGTTAAGCTTAACATAATAACATTACTAAAATTCATGTAAATACTATTATATTGCTACTTAAACTTAGCATTGTCCAACTATTCATTAAATTTATCATACTGCTACAGTCGAAGAACTCCGTGCATGGATGGGTGGTGAGGACCCATATTAACTATCATGAAATCTTTTCTTGTAGCCGGTACAGTCATATCTTTTCTTCCTTAATTTGTTATTCCATTCCATGAATTTTTCAAAATGAGGTTCATCAAAATGAAAAATCTAATAACTAATAAAAAAAATTCAAACCAATCTTAAAATTTAAAATTTTCATTAACGAGTTTTTGACTCCCGTATATTTAACTGATCAATTAATTTCTTATAGCGTACCCTATTTTTCTTTGACTGCTTTGTTCGCCTAACATGTATTTGCAGACAATCAGTAAGCATGATTAAACCATGACATATGTAATGAAGAATTAATGATGGATCAAAGATGACGTTATACAAGAAGATTTTTCTGAACCGTCCAACGACCTATCCGAGACCTTCTACTCGAGGGTTCCATTATCGTCAAGGAAAAAGACATCATCAAGGTGCTCCTAATTTTATTTGTTATGTACTTTATCTGTATTTTATAGGAACAAATGTATATTGGGTTCGAAGTGGGCACTATGAAGCTTAAACAAATATCCTAGTCCACCAAACCAAACTGACCAACCCAATCTATAAAGTAGTCCATTCAAATCATCCTGACCCCGAATTAGAAACATTCTGGAAATGAGGTGACCGAAATTGGATCGAAAACTCGATCACCCAGTTTATTATTTGATTGTTCCCTTCTAGAGAACATGCTCTAACGTTCGAATTTATGAACGTTAAGGGACGTAACTCTGTCCGAAATCAGTCTTCAATAAACCTTATATAGTTGTGGGTTTTCACAATTTCAACTCACTCATTCACTTTCATATCTTCTACCATCTTAGTTATAAACATTCTCCATTTCCAAGATCAATTCTCAACCTACTAGTGCCAATGTGGTTCCAATTTTAGAAGTCTGATCGAGTTGTAAACCTTGGATTTCAAACTGGTCTCTATACTTGTTGTTGTGAAGTGGCGTGTCCTTTGTATTAAAGCTCATGGTTGAAGTTCTCGTGTCCTTCGGATCAAAGCACGAGGTGTAAGAAGTCAACTGTCCTTCGGATTAAAACATGTGGTGTAACTACTATTTCAAATAGTGGATTAATATCGAATAAGAGTTTTCAAGACTGGACTAGTCGTCTCAGAAGGAAACCAGTATAAACCTCGGTGTTTGCATTTGTTTTTCTCTATTCATTAACTTATATACTGCTTGCTTCATATTTGTTTGATTACTGCCATACAATTTTTTAGTGCGGATTTTTATTCCGATGCGCATATGTACTCTATTCACCCCCTCTAGAGGTACTCAACTATCCTACAATTGGTATCAGAACAAGGACTCTATTATTTGGCTTAAACATCGTTAGAGTAGATTATTGTTATTAATTGTTATACTCTGATTCCAATTTCCTACAATTGGTATCTGAGCATGTTATATTCATATACAACACTTTAGAGAGCATACATGTGGCAGCCATGAAATCTATATTCACTGGTGAAGGAAAGTACACATCTCCACTATTTGATGGAACAAAATATACTTATTATAAGACACGGATGAGCTTCTAACTAAAATCTCTAGACTTTGACTTATGGTCATGTGTTGTCAATGGCTACAAAAAGCCTACTATCACCTCTATTCTCACTTTTTTTTATTATTAAGAAGCCTTATATAGTTATAGAAGGAAGAAAAGAAGTTAGCTAGCCTTGATGGAAAAGCAATAAATGCTCATTATTGTGTTATAGGCTTAAATATATTCAACCATATTACTACTTGCAGAACATCTTATAAAATTTAGAAATTGCTTGAATCTACTCATGAGAACAGGCACAAAAGTGAAGCTAGCAACTCAGATGCTGCAAATGTATGCATGATGGCATTAGGATTTAAGGTGCAACACAATCATTTATACGAGAAGAGCATGTATGCTATAACTGCAGAAGATTAGGCCACATGATAAAAGATTATCCTGCTACCAAAAAAGAGAATCGTTATAAATGATCAAACAAAGAAAGATCTCACCTCGCAAGTACGCTAACATGAGCATATGGTGTAAAGCGAGGCAAGCGACTCTAAAGAAGAAGATGAAGAAGAAGAAGAAGAAGAAGAAGAAGAAGAAGAAGAAGAAGAAGAAGAAGAAGAAGAAGAAGAGAGCCCTCGTCAAGCTACAAACATATGCTTAATGGCATTGTCAAATACAAAAATAATCCTCAATTCGAAGAGAATGAACTTTCTTATGATGAATTATCTGATACTTCTCATGATTTATTTATTGACTACAAGAAGGTTCTAGATAAGTATAAGCAAGCTAGAAAAGATATTATATCCTATAAGCGTGAGAATGAAAAGCTTACTTGCTTATTGAATGATGCTAAAAATACTTCTACGTCTGATACTTCTACTGGGATTTATATACTTGAGTTTAGATTGCATGGGATACTTAATTGCATTGGGAAAAGCACTCAAGAAAATGCTAAACTAAAGGAGGAATTAGAATCATAAAAGAAGAAGTATTCATTGCTTCATTTAGAATTGTTTCTCTTACTGCTAAATATGATAAGGCATGTGCAATCTCTAAAAAGTTAAAGATTAAGTTGGAAAAATGTGTATTACCTATAACCCAATAAAAGATTTGTCCTATGACACATCACACACATGATAAGGCACAATCAAAGAAAGCATGCAAACCAAATGCTACACATAATCAGGCTTTTTTCTATAAGTATCCACAAAAAATATAGAAGTCACATGTCTACACAATGACCCCTAGCACCAACACCTCTGCTATCTGCAATTATTATAGTAAACACGGACATATCTCAGAGTATTGTAGAGTTAGAAAACTAATAGACATGAAAGTATTTGCTTGGATACTAAAGATTAACAAATGTGGATCCAAGTTATGGATACCAAAGTCTTCGTCTCTTGGTGCAGGTGAAGCTTCTTATATCAAGTAGAACCATAGAACATCGGTGATTGCAAAGTTATAAAGGTCATCTTTCAAGCAATTGTACCAACATAAGTGTGGTTGTAAAACCCCTAAATTTCTACTAAATATTTTTTTATTTATAAATTGGTGCTGATTTTTTTTTCTTGTATTTATACGTCTCAATAACGTATTGTACGTCGCGCGCAAGATTTCATTTTTTTTGCTCGTTGAGTGCGAATATGTGCGAGCGTACATATTTTAGAAAAATATTTTTTCTATTTTATTATGTACTTTCAAAGTATTATATATAAGTATTATTCTTGCTATAAAAAGTCTTTTGTTTTTAGCAGTTACTAATCATAAATAATATTTTATTGTATACTAGGAAAAGCATAATCATGTATACATTATTTGTGCTTATATAAATATTTTATTAAGTTTATTTTTAAATAATAATGTATTTTTGAAATTATTATTATAGTATTTTTGGAAAACATATTTTAAAATTATTGTGGTAATTTAAATCTTGATTTGATTTATGGATATGTTTTAAATAGTAAATTAATATCTATATTTGAAATTTGATTATCTTATTTGATTTTAAAATAAAAGATAGAATTTAATAAGATTTAAAATTTGATTTGTATTTGGATTTGGATTTATTGAATTAATTTAAATTAATAGATTGAATTATCTAATTGGGTTTTAAATATCCTAATCCTTATCTTAATGGGAATTTCTACATCCTATAAATAGGCAGGTACTCCTCCATTATTTCTCCACAAGCCATAATTATTACACAAATATTTCTACCACAAACGTGCGTGCATCGTGTCTGTGTTCCCCGTCCAATTCTTATTCCATCTTTACAATACATTATTTAATTCTCTGTGTCGACAACTCCGACATGATACGACCCAAATCAATCCTAAACCTAACCCTAGCTACCTGTCCTGGCCGCCTCCGTCGGCGACGTAACAAACCCAACTCCTGCAATAAACCTCCATCTCAGCCATCCGTACCACCTACAAACAACCCCCTTCGTCGCCACCAGAACCCGATCCCGGCAAACCAGCCATCGCCTACTTCCACCGACACCAACCTAAATCTGCCACCGCAACCGGCTACCCTTGCCGTGGCCGACATCTCTGCACCCAAACCCACGTCACAAAATGCCATAGCCACCTCCACCCTCTGCCAATCCCAGCACCATCTCCATCATGCTCACCCCGAGCACAGCCGAGCCGCCATCACCACCGACCATCACCGTCATCACCACGGACGACCACCTCCACGAACTCCTGACGACCGCCCACACCCAGCGCCGCCCGCACACCCCATCGCCACCACATAGGAAAAAAAGAGGAAAATTAAAACCCTAACCCTAGACTAACCTCGCCGGCGCCGCCCGCACGCAGCTCCGCCGCTCCCTCCGGCAACCGCCGCATGCGTCGTCCCTTTCCTCCTTTTTTTTCAGCCCATCCTCCTTCTCCGGATGCAGCACAGCCGCACTCCGTCGTCCGTTGTCAGCTCCCTACCTCATCGACCTGCCGCCTCCTTGACCGAGCCAATCCTAGCGCTCCTCCACGTGACCGCCCGCATCCGGCGATGCCGACAGCCGCCGGGACCAGAGCCCTAGTCGCCGCCCTACTCCAGATCCGCCAAGCCGCGTCCTTTCTCCTTCCCTCCGCCTTCCTTGGCCGCGACCACCGCTCCCATCATCTCCAATCCCTCCGCCGCCCGCTGGACTGCCTATCCTCCGCTCACTCTCTCCCATACTTTCTCTCTCTCTCCTTTCTGCTTCTGTTTTTTTTTGTTTTCTATTTTTATGACTCCCTTCTCGTAAAACGAGAAGGAACAGAGTTGTAAGTTATAATTATAATAATAATAATTATTATTATTATTATTATTTCTATTGCTATTATTGTTATTATTAGTTTATTTTCTATTGCTGTTATTATTATTACTTTTATTTCATTGTTAAATATTTTTGCTGATTACAGTAGGTACATATCCATCTCTAATTATTATTTTAATTATTCTTAGTTTTGGAATAAAAATATATATATCTATATGTTTAAATATTTGTAAGAAATATATCATTAAATTAGTTTATAGTATTTTATAGGTAAATTTTGACCTACAAATTATTTTGGCAAAATTAGGTTTTGTTGATGTTGTTGTTTGTTTTGAGGTTTTATGAATTTATATAAAATACTCGGAATAAGAAAAACCTAGTTTCCAAAAAAATTACAGAATAATTACTAAGTATTTTCAAATAAGTATTTAACTATCTTCAAGTAACAAAATATAGTTTGCTACCAATAGTACTTTGACAAAACTTAGAGTTCGTCCTAAAATGACTTTCGATTTTTTTGTTTGAGAGCATATTTTGGCTAAAAATTTATATTTCAAATATTTTCTAAAATTATATATAATATTTGACCCCCTTCGATTTTCTCCATCTCGTGATTTAGTCTATTATTCCTATTCCATGCCAATACCATACCTCTCCCTTATCGACGCTAGCTAACTTGATCGTCCTGGACCTGATGGAACTGTCCGTGCCACCATCAGAGGTCACCTTGTGTAGTTGTTATCCAAAGTCGTAGTTCATGCCACATTGATCATTGCAGTACACCAGGCGTCCTACCAGGCAAGATACCTTGCCATTTGCTGTTTAATTATTTTAGCTCATATTTCATATTTCATGCATTATTCATTATTTTCTTTATGCAAAATAAACTGTGATACATGGCATAACCTGTTAGAACTTACTGTTCATTTATATTTTCTGCTATGTATTATTTTTCTTACACATTAAAACTAGATTTAAGGGACCACCTTGTGTGTTGCATTCATTGGCCATGACACGTAGTAATACGAAGTTGTGTGTCGCATGTAGAACACGGACATGCGTGACTAGCTGGCCACTGGTGCGTATAAGTTGTGCGATAGGAATAACCGCTAATAGAGGTTGCATGCTAGTTTGACTTAGCGGTTATAGAGGTTTTGTGTTGTGGATACAACATAGTAGGCATTGGGCGGGGAGGACAATTCCTTAGCGTATGGGCTTCGATGCACTTTCTCTTGTAACCCGGATTCTCCGCTGGAGATACGGTGCTGATGACCCATGATTACTGACGGCCACTGACGTTCTGCGGAACGTTATGCTCTTATTCATTGGGCCACTAGTGCCCCAAGAGGGGACCATGCCAATCCTATTTAGCCAGGGCCCATGCGTAGGAAGGATTGTTCTTAACTATATTTTACTTAGACTGGATAGGCACCTTTATCCGTTAGGTACGAGTACTTTTGGTTTGGGTACTTGTATCTGACCGTGGCTTGGAACAATAACTTGTCGCGGATTAGTTCGTCACATCTTGTCCTTGTTTGGTTGTAGGTGTGACTTACTACTTCGATGAGAAGGTATTGAACCTTGTTGGGGTCCGGATACCATATTGGATTCATAGCATAGAAAGATACATCACCATAAATTAGTTTACCATCTCCTGTCCTTGTTTGGTTGGAGGGATAGTAAGCTAGTTCAATAGGTGTGTATTGGACCATGTTATAATTCAATTGACTTATTTATTTGAGCAATATTTATTCAGTTTATATGGCATGATATTATGTGTCTTGTTACGTCCCTCTGAGGACCTGGTTATCTCTCTAGGTGTGTGCTCTTATCTTTTGCAGGTGTTCTAGCTCTAGTCATGATCATCGCTATTCCTTCGAGGATGATTGCACTTAGATCGTCTTCGCTTCGCTCGCCAAATTTATATATTTTCTTATGTATTTTTCCTTTACTTGTTGGTAGTGGATTTGTCTCCGCCTAACATATTGTATCAAGACAATTTATTATCATTATATGATATCTTTTATTCATTTATTTTGTGTGGATGAGATTAGTTATGGTTCTATTGTATTTTACAGCTTATGTATTCATACAAGGTTTTCATATATTGGAGTGTACTTCATATGTATACAGCTGGCATGTCTACGTTCCTAGTCCTACGTATTTTGGGACTGGGGCGTTACATGTTTTTGTGGTGGCCCATGCAGGTCAAGATAAATTGTTTGGTTACTTTACCGTGCCAAGCAAGCCTGCGAATAGGATTAGAAGTCTAGGATCTCATCCACATGCTTGACCTCTTTCCTTGATCCCTATTCGAATTACCGTTCGACTCAACAATTGCATCTTGCTTGATTCCTCCTATTATTATTCTTATCTTCCCTTCGTGCTTGCTAGAGATTGACCCTACTAGTTAGATGTGCCAAACACCCTTAGCTTAATTCTTTAAGTTGGGTAGAATACCCCACGACCTGACACACCATTGACCATTAAGGGAATACAAATAGTATTATCTAGACCGTAGAGACTAAAGGAAGTTAACCCATTTGGTCAACCAAGCCTTGGTCAATAAAACCATTGAATGATGGTATAGGAATAAACAAGACTTAGATCCTTATGACTCTTAGACTATTCGTATTCGTTTTATTTTCATCTACCATCGTGCATATGTTCTACTATCTAGACTAATAATACTAATACAATCTAGTTTTGCAAGCTTATCCATTTATCGAGCTTGTTCAAGACATATATTATTTGGGCATGTCCACTAACATATTGTCTAGTCAGAACCGATGCATGATGGTCTGATCAACCGAGGCACTTTGGTTCGCTTATATCTATCGTTCTACGTGGATGGAGACATAGCTAAACTTGTCCTTTAGAGTCCCATCCGCGACAGCCTTGACAACTCCCTTTGAATTATTCGATCGCCTTTGAACCACGTATTCGTATTCGATAACGTCTCCTTCGAACTCTATATTGCTTTTGCCTTCACCTATTTTAGAAGGATGAATGCATTGTACTAGAATCTTCTCTAGGCTTCATATCGATTATGATTATTATCACTCGATATTGCTATATCTTCATCCTAAACTACTCGTCCTTTTCTCGGCCCTATCATGACCTCCTAATCGCTTAATATAGGAGTGAAATCTAATTCGTTTTCTAAATCGTGCCCTCAACCTACTCTCAAGAGGCCATAACTTTAAGGTCTCTAATTTATTTTATTTTTCTTGAACCCATACTATTCTTTATTGTGCGTTATCTTAACCATTTTCCTTCTTGTGTTAATCCATAATTATCTTTGCCATTATTGATATCACGACTCTAATGCCTGTTTTCGTTAAACGTTGTTTCCTTGTCTCACCTAATAATTTGACCGTGCTTCCTTATCGATATAACCTTGTACGTTCTCACCCCCCACTAATCCTTAATTTCGAGGACAAAATTCTTTTAAGTTGGGTAGGATGTAAAACCCTAAATTTCTACTAAATATTTTTTTATTTATAAATTGGTGCTGATTTTTTCTTGTATTTATACGTCTCAATAACGTATTGTACGTCGCGCACAAGATTTTATTTTTTTTTGCTCGTCGAGTGCGAATATGTGCGAGCGTACATATTTTAGAAAAATATTTTTTCTATTTTATTATGTACTTTCAAAATATTATATATAAGTATTATTCTTGCTATAAAAAGCCTTTTGTTTTTAGCAGTTATTAATTATAAGTAATATTTTATTGTATACTAGGAAAAGCATAATCATGTATATATTATTTGTGCTTACATAAATATTTTATTAAGTTTATTTTTAAATAATAATGTATTTTTGAAATTATTATTATAGTATTTTTGGAAAACATATTTTAAAATTATTGTGGCAATTTAAATCTTGATTTGATTTATGGATATGTTTTAAATAGTAAATTAATATCTATATTTGAAATTTGATTATCTTATTTGATTTTAAAATAAAAGATAGAATTTAATTAGATTTAAAATTTGATTTGTATTTGGATTTGGATTTATTGAATTAATTTAAATTAATAGATTGAATTATCTAATTGGGTTTTAAATATCCTAATCCTTATCTTAATGGAAATTCCCACATCCTATAAATAGGCAGGTACTCCTCCATTATTTCTTCACAAGCCATAATTATTCCACAAATATTTCTTCTACAAATGTGTGTGCATCGTGTCCGTGTTCCCCGTCCAATTCTTATTCTATCTTTACAAATACATTATTTAATTCTTTGTGTCGACAACTCCGACACGATACGACCCAAATCAATCCTAAACCAAACCCTAGCTGTCTGTCATGGCCGCCTCCGTCGACGACGTAACAACCCCAACTCCCACAACAAACCTCCATCTCAGCCATCCGTACCACCTACACATAACCCCCTTCGTCACCACCAGAACCCGATCCCGGCAAACCAGCCATCGCCTACTTCCACAGTCACCAACCCACATCCGCCACCGCAACCAGCTACCCCCGCCTTGGCCGGCATCTCCGCACCCAAACCCATGCCACAAAATACCACAGCCACCTCCACCCTTTGCCAATCCCAGCACCATTCCCACCATGCTCACCCCGAGCACAGCCGAGCCACCATCACCACCGACCATCACCGCCATCACCACGGACGACCACCTCCACGAACACCCGACGGTCGCCCACACCCAGCGCCGCCCGCACACCCCATCGCCACCACATAGGAAAAAGAGAGGAAAATTAAAACCCTAACCCTAGACTAACCTCGCCGGCGCCGCCCGCACGCAGCTCCGCCGCTCCCTCCGGCAAACGCCGCGTGCGCCTCTCCCTTTCCTCCTTTTCCTTCTGCCCATCCTCCTCCTCCGGCCGCAGCACAGCCGCACTCCGCCGCCCGTTGTCAGCCCCCTACCTCATCGACCCGCCGCCTCCTTGACCGAGCCAACCCCAGCGCCCCTCCACGTGACCGCCCGCGTCCGGCGATGCCGATAGCCACCGCGACCAGAGCCCTAGTCGCCGCCCTACTCCAGATCCGCCAAGCCGCGCCCTTTCTTCTTTCCTCCGTCTTCCTTGGCCGCGACCACCGCTCCCATCATCTCCGATCCCTCCGCCACCCGCTGGACTGCCTATCCTCCGCTCACTCTCTCCCATACTTTCTCTCTCTCTCCTTTCTACTTCTGTTTTTTTCTATTTTTATGACTCCCTTCTCGTGAAACGAGAAGGAAGAGAGCTGTGAGTTACAATTATAATTATAATAATAATAATAATTATTATTATTATTATTATTATTATTGTATTATTATTATTTCTATTGCTATTATTGTTATTATTAGTTTATTTTCTATTGCTATTATTATTACTTTTATTTCATTGTTAAATATTTTTGCTGATTACAGTAGGTACATATCCATATCTAATTATTATTTTAATTATTCCTAGTTTTGGAATAAAAATATATATCTATATGTTTAAATATTTGTAAGAAATATATCATTAAATTAGTTTATAGTATTTTATAGGTAAGTTTTGACCTACAAATTATTTTGGCAAAATTAGTTTTTGTTGATGTTGTTGTTTGTTTTGAGGTTTTATGAATTTATATAAAATACTCGGAATAAGAAAAACCTAGTTTCCAAAAAAATTACGGAATAATTACTAAGTATTTAACTATCTTCAAGTAGCAAAATATAGTTTGCCACCAATAGTACTTTGACAAAACTTAGAGTTCGTCCTGAAATGACTTTCGATTTTTTTGTTTGAGAGCATATTTTGGCTAATAATTTATATTTCAAATATTATCAAATATTTTCTAAAATTATATATAATATTTGACCCCCTTCGATTTTCTCCATCTCATGATTTAGCCCATTATTCCTATTCCATGCCAATACCATACCTCTCCCTTATCGACCCTAGCTAACTTGACCGTCCTGGATCCGATGGAACTGTCCGTGCCACCATCAGAGGTCACCTTGTGTAGTTGTTACCCAAAGTTGTAGTTCATGCCACATTGATCATTGCAGTACACCAGGCGTCCTACCAGGCAAGACACCTTGCCATTTGCTGTTTAATTATTTTAGCTCATATTTTATGCATTATTCATTATTTTTTTATGCAAAATAAACTGTGATACATTGCATAACCTGTTAGAACTTACTGTTCATTTATATTTCCTGCTATGTATTATTTTTCTTACACATTAAACCTAGATTTAAGGGACCACATTGTGTGTTGCATTCATTGGCCTTGACACGTGGTAACACGAAGTTGTGTGTCGCATGTAGAACACGGACATGCGTGACTGGCTGGCCACCGGTGCATATAAGCCGTACGATAGGAATAACCGCTAATAGAGGTTGCATGCTGTAACGCCCAGTCCCAAAATACGTAGGACTTAGTACGTAAACATGCCAGCTGTATACATACGAAATACATGAGCCTTGTATGTATACATAAGCTGTAAAATGCAGTAGAAACCACAATGACTAATCTCATCCACAAAATAAAGGAATAAAAGATATCATATATTTAATTGTCTTGATACAATATGTTGGGCGGAGACAAAGTCCACTACCAACTATCTCAATGAAAGAAATATACAAGAAACCGAGCGATAAAAATGGCAAGACGAACCAAGCGCAATCGTCTTCGAAGGAATGGAAGACCACTTCCTTGGCTAGGATACCTGCGGAAGACATGAACACACACCTGGGAAAAAACCAGGTCCTCAGACGGACGTAGCAAGATACAAAAAGAACAAGCTAATATGAACTGTCAGAATAATAAAATAATATATAAAAGACTTTCCTAAACACAAATATGCAAAGGAGATTCACTACACCAAAACATGTAATTTGTAACACATTTTTTTTATGATTAGTAACGGTTATTACCGTTACACTCTTGTAACGATAATAACCGTTACAAAATTTAATAAAACGTTACAAACATTTTAGTTTTATAATTTTATAATTTTATAACTTTTATAACATTAAAAACCGTTACAATTTATGTGACAGGGGAAGGAAAAAAAAAATTCCAACTCTCCCGCACACATTTTCATTTTCCCACTCGTTTCCTTCTCGAGATTTCATTTTCCCTCTCCTACCCTCTCTCTCGAATTTCCCCAGCCCTCTTCTCGAGCTCCTCCAGCCTCGTTCCAACAAAAGTTGGATAAAGAGTGCACCCTTGAAAAAGAGGGGGAGAGAGATGAAGACGACGAAGGGAGAAAAGGTGATGAACCCCACTGATGCCTACCGGAAGGAGCTCCGGAAGAAGGAACTCAAAAGAGTAAGTCACCGCTTCCTCTCTCCAACAATTTATCTTTCCCTAGGGTTTCCAGTTTTCCCTTTCCTTCTCTATATATCATATATTCGGTCGATTCTTTTGTTTTCACCATGGAAAATGAAGAAAGTTGTGACTTTTAGGGTTTTGATTCACCGTAGAGTATAATGCTTATCCGGCGATTCGGTATGGTCGATTTATTTCTTTTCCTTCCGTGGATAGTGGAGAAAGTTGCAATCTTTTAGTGTTTCTGATCGATTGTAGATGGAAACTTTAATTATGATATTGGGTTATTTGCTTGGGATAATTATTCTTCTTCCTTTCATTAGTCAGTGGATTGTTATAGGAATTGCTGTTCTAGGTTTTGATCGGTAGGAAGACGGAAACCCTTCACAATTGATATCAGTAGTCTTGAATTGAGATCCTTGCGGAGAGATCTTCTGATTACTAATTGCAGGGGAGGTGGGGGATTTTGTTTTTGTTATTAGGGATTTGAGCAACAACAACATACATGATACAATCCTGTATCAGCTACCACCAAATCTTACCTACCTGTAAGTTTTCTTCTCGAGTGCTGGTTCTTTCCTAGAACAATTCTCATATATTCAGTATAAAGTGATGGGTTCCATTGGATGTTGCAGGAATATTGCAAGCAACAATCTCAGCGGGAACCTTCCTTACTCTATATCTACCATGTTGTCGCTTACCTACCTGTAAGTTTCTTGCGCATGTTATGATTTGCCATCTGATGAAAAAGTAATCGAACTACTAGCATTAGGTCCATTAGTTATGTGTGCACGAACTCTTCATTGTAGGAATACCAGGCACAACTTGCTGTCTCAATCAATTGGAGATGTCTTCGCAAATCTCCAGAATCTATCACAGCTGTAAGATATTTGATAACATTTTACTTGATTTTTCATTACTCTTTGTAGTTGTAAGTGGATTCTTATTATTAGTATCTTGGTTAGCAAAATCAATTGTGCACCTATTATCTATAATTTAACTCAAATTTCTTGAGAGTTGAAACCAGCAGCATAAGCACAAAAAATTTAATTGTGAACAGACTAAACTTCACAAACTTGATATCTATTATATTATGCAAAATCATTAATTCAATATTTTACCTATTATAAATTTCCCCTTCCACGACTCTCCACAACATTGAGGTGACGGATTTTTTAATTAATCAGATTACTGAAGTTCTATTACAGAACCAAAATCATCGACAATCTCAAAGTGCAACAAAAGTTAATAACTAGTACTATAGTACTGAGAATTATTGTTAACTCTCACGAGAGGAACAAGAAGTAGTCTATGAAGCTTGAATTAGTGAAAAGAGTGTTTGATGTAAGAAAACAGTAGTGCTAAAGAATGAATGGAATGTACGTACACTCCTTATGTGATCATTCAGACCATCGCTTTAATCTTCAAACTATGTGCTTTGAACATAATGTGATTTGTGCATATTCCTGTATGCAATTCGAAAACATGAATAATGTCAGCAAGTTATTCAGTTTAAACATAATATGATTTGTGCATATTCCTTATGAAGTGTTGATCTTTGGTACACTTTAACTGTTGCTTTAATTTCTATCTATGTGCTTCTTCTAATTAGGTTTTTGGAGATGTTACAAACATGCCATAAGATGTTGCATTCGAATTAATTATGATGATACAAAAAACAACAGGAAGATGGTTGTTTCTTGGGAATACTCGAGCGCCGAAATGTGTTTTCTTATATCTGTTAAAAAAAGCATAAATGTAGTTTCCTATATTACACAAATACGGACATTAGCACGAGCACAGATAGGATACGGATATGCTACTGATACCGACACCATTTTTCATGTGTTTGTGCAATGTAGCCTGGTCTTAATATATGAATAGTTGGAGTCTTAAAATTTCTTCTTCTTGCAGCAGTTCCAAATACAGAACTGCTCAACGTCTTTGTTTGTGATTCACTTTGGATTAATTCATTCTCAGATGTTTGTGGAAGCAAACAGGTATTTCTAATGAAATACTTGCATCCTACCATATGGCAGTCAGTGAGGAGCTTTCTGGAACCAAGGATGTATTGCTTATCATCCAAGTAGAGCTTTATAAAAGCAAGGAGATATATATATATATATATATATATATATATATATATATATATATATATATATATATACATCTCCATCAGAGTAGGTACTTCTCATATAGGTTTATGTGAGAACCTTAATATCTGGAGAACAAATGTCACTTATAAAAGTAAGTACACTATCATATACCAGGGTTGTGTCATAATGCTGAATGAGAGTGTTCTTTGTTAACCTACAGACCTCCCTACAGGAAACTAAGTTTAGAGGTTCACATGAAAACAACACATCATTTCTATATTGTATAGAAACCATCTTGTAATCTTGTAGTCGGTATGCAATCATGGATACTTTATTTTATTCTACATCAGTTTACTTGTTTCAGTTATAATTCTTTATTATAGTGGAGATACTAAAACCAAGAAGAACGGAAAAGTTGTAACTGTTGGAGGAAGATACATTAGTCTTCAACTGGGTACTTCTCTTAAAATGAATGATCTTGATGTCACAATTGTTTACCCAGAACCTTGGTGCAGTAAGTTTTCCTTCCATTAAACTGCTGCAATTTTAAACTGTCTTAAATTATATTCCTCTCTTGAAATTACGCTACAATAATTTATGTAAGCTTGGTATTATTGACCACATGTAATTTCTGAATAATGTTATAGCAAAGCCTAAAGTCTCAATTGCCAATGGTTGTATTTCAAAAGTGTTGTCTGCCCTTTAAAAGAGTATTTGTTGATCCTAGCAGTTCTTCAATGGGATGCAATTACAAGGCAATAACATCAATACGTGCTTTAGGTTTAGTGTAAAGTCTTGACACACTCAAGAATAGCTCCATTGAATGGATGTCTTGAAATGGAGGAGCGAGCTAAAGACATAGGAAAATAAAGAAGGAGCTGAGCTACAATTTCAATGGTAGCATGCTTTTGATTTGTTTTTTTCTACTTGTTTTATGTTGTTCTGTTTCTTACTTACCTATTTTGCAATGTCGATGCGGACGATGACCGTTGCTGCACATCAGGTTCATGAAATTGGTTTATATTCTAGGCTATTCTTTTGTATGTTCGTTATGAAAATTTTGTCCATTTATTTACCTGGTATCATACAGAATCTGCTATATTCCATGCTACATTATTCTAGTGTGGCACCTATGCCGGTAGTCATCACTTTAGATGACTCTTCTCTTTTATTGACTAAAACATGCCCAAAAAAGTTTTATGTGTAGACACACCTGCTGGTATTTGCAATGTCTTACCTACTTATGGCATCAGAGTTCAAGCTACTAAAACATACACAAAAAGGTTTTAGGCGTACACACACAATGTGTTACCTACTTATGGCATCAGAGTTTAAGCTACGTTATTTGGATACAAGTTGTATTACAATGTGTTACCTACTTATGGCATCAGAGTTCAAGCTACTAAAACATGCCCAAAAAAGGTTTTAGGCGTACACACGCTTGCTGGTACTTATAATGTGTTACCTACTTATGGCATCAGAGTTCAAGCTACGTTATTTGGATATAAGTTGTATTACAATGTGTTACCTACTTATGGCATCAGAGTTCAAGCTACTAAAACATGCCCAAAAAAGTTTTATGCATACACACCTACTAGTTGGTTTTCATTACAAAAGAAAATATGCAGAAAATCTTTCAACTTCTCACCTAAGTTTTAAAGACGAAATATCATTTTGCCCGATGACAAGTGCATTTGATGTGAGTAAATCATGGAATGAATCTTAAGACATCTATGTCTGTAAAAGTGCATTTGATTTGAAGAACATAATGATAATTATGTAGTCAAGTCCTTAATATTTTTAAAAGTATTTTATTTTTCATTGTGATGTATTTCCCTTAACTCTCTTTTTTTCCTCCCTTTTCCCAGTTGTCTAATTTAGCATTAGATTAATGTAGTCTATCCTTCTTCAGGATACAGTTATGTTCAGACCTTTTAGCGCCTTGCCGCATCTCAGTTTGAAATGCAAAACTGTCACTCGTCTGTAGAAGTTTGAAAACATCATTAGTCATTAAAGAAACACTCGAGTTTTTTCCCCTAGCACTTTGTACTAGATAATGCTTCACTGACTGGGACCACCCTGTAGAAATTGTAGTAACCAAATAAATATCTGCTTTGTTTATGTTTTCCATATCCATAGTATTCTTCATCCAGTAAGTTGCACAAAAGTTCACTCTCATTTTTTCTGGTAATCAGACTCTCTGGCCTAATGGTACATTCTTTATAAAGTTCGGAAGCAGTCAAGGAAAGGTTGATGATATTAATTCAAGTCAGAAAGGTCAAAATAATAATCGGACATCTGGTAATGGATCAAGCTCCTTTGAGCTCTATCTTGAGGCAGCACGAAGAGCAAGTGATGTTAAGAAAATGATCCTCGGTGAGAGTTTTCTTTGACCCTCCAGTTTCTTCTCTTTGTACATTGGAGTTCTAATTCTATTTTTATTTAGTTTTAGTGATGAACATCTAATTAATCTTCAAATCTTGTGGCCTTATATTTGCCTTACAGTTACTATTACTTTGGATCTTCCCCCTTTTTCCTTGTATTGTCATGATTATTGCGAAAACTAATGTGTTTCCTTATATGTATATATATATATATATATATATATATATATATATATATATATGCAAATGAAGTCTAGCCTAGCGGTTAAGACCGATGCACCCCCTGTGAGGTTGCGGGTTCGAGCAAGAGGGGTGCAGTAAAAAGGCTAGTCTTATTTAATATAAGCTGGGAAAGTGTATTTAATGGTGGATGGTGAAATAAAATGATCACAGGAATCTCCATTTGATGCGAAAATAGACACAAATCATGTGAAATGCAGACATCTGCTCGTCTCTAAGTTGGTTAAGTTTCAATGGGCCGGTCATGGACCTTATAATATTAAATGAATCCATTATATAACCAGTCAAGTATCTTTGTTGATGGAAAAGGAAGATAAATAATGACTGGTGCTTCAACCTATATCTTGAAAGGTCTTGCATCCCATACCCAAGCACTGGTTTTTAATACGACAATCACATATTTTGATATGAGCTTTAGTTAAACTGACGATACATGAGGTGTAAAGAACATGTATGTTTTTAGTGTTGTAATATCTGTTTTATTCTTCATGGGCTATGGTTAACTTAAAATGTTCTAATCATAGATAGTGGTTAGGTACCATTGGTATATAGCACTTGGAATGTTTTAAGCCATATGCAGCAATGCATGAATCTGGGTTGTTCGATCTCTCATTTGGTTTTACACAAAGATCTTTGTACACGTGTATCGCTCTTTCGGAGAGCATGACTTTCTCAGTTTTTTAATCTTTCAAGCACAACTAACAGTATCATGGCAGGTGGGGCTCCTACTGCCCTGGTCAGTTTAATTGGACATCGTCAGTACGAGCGGTGTGCAAAAGACGTCTACTACTTTCTACAGGTAAGCATCCTCCTTAATTTTAGATCACATTGGCATTGTTTTGTTCTCTTGAGTGCTTCAATACAAATTTATTGTGTTTGCAGTCTACCATTTGTGTGAAGCAGCTTGCATTTGGTATATTGGAACTGTTGGTCACCTCAATATTCCCAGAGTTGCGTGATCTAATTCAAGATTTGCATGAGAAGGAACCAACTTAACTTCTATAGGAAAGGTGTCTTGAGACTTCTTTAAACTCCTCTGCTCCAGGTGTCATCCAGCAGTCAGGATGGTTTGAAACTTCAAATAATTTACAAGATCGACGGTCACCTTTAACTTTCAGCTTCTGTAGATTTGCCATATTCTCGTTTTAATACATCAACGTTTCCTCGACTTGGATGTTTGAAAGGAATGGAAACAAAGAAAACAAAAGAGGGTTTTTTTGGAGGAGGCTTTGTGTACATTATTTGTTCTGTACAGTTGTAAAAGTTTTACAGTTTGTACATTGTATGAGAAGAACTATATTCTCTATTCATTTATTTGTCAACACACTATCAAATTTCTCTCTTGATGAGCACAAAATGTGGTTTTTCTTACATCTGGATCTCGTCTCTGTAGCATATAAGCATGCGTATAACAGGTGGACTAATTCTAAATGGCGGTGACCAGTTGAATGTAGTTTTTTTTTTAATTTAAATAGTCAAATTGTAATGGTTATAACCGTGACAATTAATGGACTTCTCTCACGGTTATAACCGTTACTATCAAAAATATTTGTCACGGTTATAACCGTGACCAAAACAAATATTTGTCATAGTTATAACCGTGACCAAAACAAATATTTGTCACGGTTATTACCGTGACTAAATATTAACCACGCCCCACTAGTAACGGTTATTACCGTGACGAAAAATAATTGTAACGGTAATAACCGTGGGTAATCGCCTATTATGGTGTAGTAATTCTAACCACCTAATGTGCAATTTAGAGGACAACTTTCATGCGCATGGGTAGGATTTTAGGCTATGTGTACGTAACTGGCATCCAGTCATCTGTATCCATCCGTAACGTCCAAAACGTCAGAAGGCATCTGCAAATAAATTACCACAGTTCCATCCGAAGACTGTGGTTTACCTGTTTGGATTTCCATATGCACTAGAGACTGTCCTCCCCCAATATTTCCTACACTGTTCAAGTCATGTCCATGGCTCGCCCAGTTTTGTAACTGCTTGAGTCTCTAAAATCCTAGTCATAGCAGTTACGAATATATATCGTCACACGACATTAGAGATAGCTAGTCAATAAGTCGTGCCTCTAGCAACATGTCTCAAACCGTGTAGTGTGAGTGTCACAGCCAAAGGAGATATAAGGATATCCTCCAACAAGAAGGTAGTCCGCTAATACTAAGTCAACATGCATAAAATAAAGTATCGACTAATAAAGTCGCTTGCACCCAAGTATGGCTTGGATGTGCAGTTTATAACAAAGGAAACTAACAATAAAAAAAATAATGCAGAAAATAAATAATTTGACAGTAAATTAGCAAGGTATACTTGCCTGGTAGGACTCATGGTGTGCTGCAATAATCACGGTGGCCCAAACTGCGACTTCGGTACAACAACTATGCAAGGTGACCTCTAATGGTGGCACGGACAGTTCCATTAGGTCCGGGACGGTCAGAATAGTTAAGGTTGACATAGGGTAGTCTAGAATTGATAAAAGGATAGGAAATATGGGCTGAATCACGAGATGGAGAAAACCGTAGGAAGTCAAATAATATATTTAGTTTTTAGAAAATATTTTATAATACTTAAAACATAAATTTTTAGTCAAAATATGTTTTCAAACAAATACCCCAAAATTGGAAGTCATTTTAGGGCGAACTCTACGTTTGGTCAACGTAGTGTTTTTGGTAAAAACTCTAGATTTGTAAAATAGGATATTTAGTTAAAAAGTTATATTTTTATTAATTAAATATTAAATCTAGAAATCATAATATATTTAAGGCAAAAATCTAGTTTGAGGCCAATGCAGGCCAAAAACTCTATTTTTATAGATTTTGCAAAATATTACATATCTTTTATAATAGCACTAGATATTTAAGTAACATAGCCTTTTTAGTTACAATAATTAAATTAACTACTTAAAAATCCCAAAAAAAAATTTTAGTGCAAAATAATATTTTTAACTTGATATAAAATACTTTAGGTAAATACTTCAAAAATTCACAAAAATCGTATTTAGCTAACTATAAACTTGTAAAAATATACTGTATAGATGGAGAAACAATATTTTATTATTTAGATAATATTCAAAAATACTAGAAATTATTTTATAATAAGAAGCTATATTTGAAATTAGTTACTAAATAATAAAAATAGTAATGATAATAATAATAATAATGATAATAATAATAATAATACTAAGCAGTAAATGACAACAAATAATAAACGAAGCTAACAAAACCACCAAAACAATCAAAACAATAAAAAAAACAAAAAAATATAAAATATAAAACTAACCAAAAAGTGGGGGAAACTACTGTTCCTCAACTAAAGTAAAAGAAAAAAAATAGAAATTGGGAAGGAAGGGTCAGGGAGAGTGAGAGAGACGAGAAAAGAGGGGAACGCGGAGGAGAGAGAGAGAGCAGGGACGAGGGAAGTGGGAGAGAGAGAGGAAGGAGAGGCAGACATCACGAGGGGAGCGTCGTTCGGGAGGAGTACGAGCGGAAAGGGAGAGTAGAAGAATGAGAGAGGAACGATGGTGTTTGGTGGAGACGTCGGCGGACGGCGCTGCACAAGGAGGCGACGGAGGAGAAGAGGAAAGGGCATCAGAGAACGATGGGTTGTCGGGGTCTTCATCGTCGGCGCTCGGCGGCAACTCGTGCACGCGTGGGGCAGGGAACCGAGATGGCGGATGCGTGAGGCTATGGCGGAGACAGCTCGAGGAAACCCTCTCCGGCGCTAGCAATGGAGGGAGCACAGCGGCGAGGAGGGCGGCGAGCGGCGGTCGCGGGGGTTTGGCCGCCGCGGCTGTCGCGGTGGCAAGCGGTGAAGGAGGTCAGAACTAAGGGGAAAGAAGAGGCGGAGTCGATGACCGGGTGGCAGAGGGTTTTGGCGGCAAGGGTGGCACCGGTGGAGGAACACGCAGTGGAGGGGGTTTCCAGCGTGCGGGTATGCCTCGTGGCGGAGCCGGGCCTGCCGACGGAGATCGACGCCAGTGCCTGGATGCCGGCGTGGGGGTCGCTCGGCACAGCGGGTCGCCGACGGTCTAGCGCGTCTGGATGTTAGGTTTAGGTTTAGCCTTTGATTTATTTTTATTTTATTTTTGGGTGTTGTGCCGACGGTCGCGGTGACGACGGTGGGTGTTGAGTTGGTGCTGGGTTATGGCCGGCCTGGGTCGATATTTGGTGGTCGCAGGGGACGGTGTATCGGTTTGGGCACGGCGAGCAGTAAAAGGCCTGGGTTTGTGGGGATGACTGTGGTGGTGGCTCGTTAGTGCAGATATGATTTGAAGGCGGTGATGGCCGGAGTAGGATTTTGGTAAAGTGGAGATTGGTCACAGTGGCCGGAGGTAGGCGTGGTGAACATGGTGGCGACATTGGTGATGGTCGGGAAGGAGAGAAGATGGGGATGGCAATGGTTGGCTGTGGTTATCGTCGGGTTGGGGTTGAGCGGGTGATGACAGGGGGACGGGGCAGGGTTAGGTTAGGATTGAATATCGTGTCGGAATTGTCGACACGAAAGTAATAAATGTAAATGTAAGAAGTGTGGAATAAGAGAGTCACCGGGGTCGGACCCGAGGACGTCACGGCTGACACGGAAGGAATTGGACACAGACACGATGCACGGACATCGGTGGAGAAATTTATGGAGTAATTTATGGATGTGATGAATTTATCGAGGAGTACCTGTCTATTTATAGGATGTAGGAATTCCCATTTGAATAAAGATTAGGATTTATTTAAAACCCAAATAGATAATTTATTATTTATTTTAAATACATTCATATCTAAATTCAAATCCAATTCAAATTTTAGATAAATCTAATCTAAATTAATATAGATAAATTATATTTCCAAATAAAAGCTATTTAAAATCTTTTCAAATGTAAGCCAATAAAAATAATCTTTTTAAATATACTTCATCATATTTAATTCAATGTAAACCAAAACAATATTTTCAAATACTTTTTCGAATAATAAAATATTAATATTAAATAAATTTTGAAAATTATAATAAAGATTTAAGTATTAATAGGAAATAATTTTAAACTACATTTTTAATAATTTAGATAAAACAATTTCGAAAGTAAACATAAATAATCAAATCTTTAAAATACCTTCTTGCTAAATTTCTTTTAATAAAAATAATTATTATATATATTATTTTGAAACCACCATTGATAATAAAATCAAAAATATTTTTCTAAAAATATGTATCTCGCACATATTCGCACTCGACGAAAAAATACGAAAAACGTAAATTTTCGTACGATGTACAATACGACTATGCGACGTATAAATACAAAAAAAAATTAGTACTAAAATATAGTAGAAATTTAGGAGTTTTACACATGCTAGTTTGACTTAGAGGTTATAGAGGTTTTGTGTTGTGGATACAATATAGTAGGCATTGGGCGGGAAAGACAATTCCTTAGCGTATGGGCTTCGATGCACTTTCCCTTGTGACCCGGATTCTCTGCTGGAGATACGGGGCTGATGACCCAAGATTACTGACAGCCACTGACGTTCTGCGGAACGTTATGCTCTTATTAATTGGGCCTCTAGTGCCCCAAGGGGAGACCATGTCGATCCTATTTAGCCATGGCCCATGCGTAGGAAGGATTATTCTTAACTACATTTCACTTAGACTGGATAGGCACCTTTATCCGTTAGGTACGAGTACTTTTGGTTTGAGTACTTGTATCTGACCGTGGCTTAGAATAAAAACTTGTCGCGGATTAGTTCGTCATATCTTGTCCTTGTTTGGTTGTAGGTGTGACTTACTACTTCGATGAAAATGTATTGAGCCTTGTTGGGGTCCGGATACCATATTGGATTCATAGCATGGAAAGATACATCACCGTGAATTAGTTTACCATCTCCTGTCCTTGTTTGGTTGGGAAGATGGTAAGCTAGTTCAATAAGTGTGTATTGGACCATGTTATAATTCAATTGACTTATTTATTTGAGCAATATTTATTCAGTTTATATGGCATAATATTATGTGTCTTGTTACGTCCCTCTGAGGACCTGGTTATCTCTCCAGGTGTGTGCTCTTGTCTTTCGCAGGTGTTCTAGCTCTAGCCGTGATCATCGCTATTCCTTCGAGGATGATTGCACTTAGATCGTCTTCGCTTCGCTCGCCAAATTCATATCTTTTCTTATGTATTTTTTTTTATTTATTGGTAGTGGATTTGTCTCCGTCCAACATATTATATCAAGACAATTCATTATCATTATATGATATCTTTTATTCATTTATTTTGTGTGGATGAGATTAGTTATGGTTCTACTGCATTTTATAGCTTATGTATTCATACGATGTTTCCATATATTGGAGTGTACTTCGTATCTATACAGCTGGCATGTCTACGTTCCTAGTCCTACATATTTTGGGACTGGGGCATTACAGTGGTCACTAGAATCACTTCGGTAACATGCTTCCTAAATAGATTTTAATATCTAGCACGTTTTAATGAATATCTAGCTCTCAGTTGATATTCTTTAATTGATTTGTCTTTAACTACGATTTTGAGAGTAGAGGTTTATTTGCATATGACTAGATATGGATATTTGTTCTTGTTATCACTATATTTATTAGTGCACACTTATATTATACATTTATCTCTATAATGCACTATGAAATTTTTTTTGGAAAAATAGTTTTTAGTATCTTGATGTTGATGATTTTTTTTGGTTATTTGTTATCCTATATTTATTGTTACCTAATTATTGTAGCACCTATGGATACATGTAATTGATACATCGTATACCTATGTTACAACGGCTTGAGATTTTCTATGTCTATAGAAAATACTTGATTTTGTATTTCAAAATTTCCTTTTAATTTTTGTTTACTAAAGTAGAGACTATTTTGGATACACGTCGAAAGGGTCCTTCTGTCATACATGCGTAAATAGCCTGAAGCGACACGGTATCAAGTGTCTTTGGATTACCACTAGCTGGGAACCGGCCCCTACAGCTAACCCAAAATTGATCAACGCTTTACAAAGTAAATTTATTGAGGTCTATTTGCAATTGTTATCTAATAGACTTTGAATTTTAGCTTTGATGGATAATATTATTTAATGATAATATTTTAACAAAAGGTAACATACATTGATCTTCTATAGGCTAAGGTTTGATCTTTATATATATATATATATATATATATATATATATATATATATATATATATATATATATATATATATATATATATATATATTATTTTGCCAAAATATATATATATATATATATATATATATATATATTATTTTGCCAAAACACTCTCCGTTTTATTTCATGAAAAGAAAAGCCAGAGCAATACAAGTATACCAGAAGGCGCAAAATGACAAAGCCTATACATGTATACTAACAAAAGAAGGGGAGAAGGGAATCCAAAAGTCTAGTACCGGGAAAGGAGGGATTTCCAAAAATCGTGTGGCCGTGATGGTAGAAAGACCTCCGTTTGCTACATTGCCGAATGGTCTCCCTAATCAGCTGGTCTACGGAGTACTGATGGCCTTCATATCTAGCCTTATTGTGGTTCTTCTATATTACCCATGTGGCGGCTGCTGCTACGATCTAGTGGGCATGGGACGCAGATCCCCATTCCGCTACTAGGTCGTCGAAGCACCCTCCCCCTGGAACCATCCTGCATCGTTGGGAAAGAACACTCCAGACCTCGCTCGGAAGGTCTCCCTGACCGAAGATATGGTCCACCGTTTCTGATTGACGCTCCATGCAGCATGTGCATGCGGATGCAAGGCTGAACCCGATAGTGTTTAGAGTGTCATCGGTGGGGAGGATCTTATGCAGGGCTCTCCAAATGATGAAGGACCACTTCTTGGGGATACATGTCTGCCAGAAGTTTGTCATGTTAGGGAAGGGCACCGTAGTACCATGGACCACTCTCTGGCTGATCTAACCGAGAACGAACCCGAAGCATCAGCTGACCACCGGATCTCGTCAGTATTGGACCCAACCGTCACTCCGTATTGGCGGATGCGCTCGACTGCCTCTCGGCCGGCCCAGTCCCGGACCTCATTCCAACTCCATATATTATCGTTTTGGTCCCACATGTCCTTGATCTTGCAATTCCTGTGGGCTTCTACGAGGTTAGTATGTAAGTATTCTCCAGCCCATCTATCCAGAAATGTCGACGCTTTACCGTCTCCCACTTGAAGACGCATCATAGGTTCGGCTAGAGAGCACCCGTTGAGGATGCGCCGCCATGCCGCGGAGGATCTGCTATTAGAGATAGCTGTCGAATGGTGGATGTGCTTGAAGTATCTAGCCTTCATGAACCTGGTCCATAAGTTCTGAGTCATACGGAGCTTCCACCACAATTTCATCGAGAATGCTTTAACGAGTTAGGATAGTTTGGTGAACCCCAGGCCCCCCTCCTTTGTAGGACGCGCCATGGTATCCCAACTATCCCAATGATGCTTGTCGTGGCCGTCATTGTGCCCCCAAAAGAAGTTGCTCAAGATGCTCTCGACCGAAGAAAGCACTTTCTTGGGGGGAACAAGCTGCTAGGGTATAGATGGGTATAGATGTGAGGACGTGCTTGATGAGTATCATCTTGCCCCTGGGGATAGAGTAGCATTATGCCATCCATGTAGTTTTTTCTCTCATACGATTGATCAGGTCCTCGAAAATGCCAGCGTTGTATTTCCCGTACACGAGGGGGCAGCCCAGATAGTGGAACGGTGGATGCTTGATGGGGAAGGAGGCGGTGTTGGAGATAACGTCTGCGTGCTCTCTCTTGATATTATGGTGGGTGTAGATGACACTTTTATTCGGGTTGACCTTTTGGCCCGAGCATCGAACGTATCTCTGGAGAGTGTTGTGGACAACTTCTACTGATCCTACGTCCCTGGAGGAGAAAATTAGGATATCGTCTGCAAATGCCAGGTGGGTGATGATCGGACAGCCGCTGGCTGTATGATAGTGGTAGAAGTTAGTAGTGCAAGCCATCTTATATTTATATATATATATATATATATATATATATATATATATATTTTTATATATATATATATATATATATATATATATATATATATATATATATATATATATATATATATATATATATATATATATGCTTATTTGAATATTTCTTTTTTTTATTGAAGATATATTTTGTTTGTTCATTTTTAAGAGTTTGGTTAGTGGATATGTATATTACCTACCTTAAGATGATATTTTGTTTTAATTTTGAAACTTTATATGCATTGATTAAAGGGATGAAAGATGTATATCTCGGATATCTCTTAGATTTTGTGATTGTTTGTTTAATCTATCTTATGCATATAAATATTTTTGAACTAGATACGCATATTTTAAGGGAGAGCAAATCAATTGTGTCAATTCATTTACACCCTTAATTCGTGGAATACCTAGTTCATCATTGACCTATTTTCCTTTATTTGTATATATTGTTGATTATGTTTATGTTATTTTGACTTATAATGGGTTCTATGAGAGTACATGAAAATGTCTTTACTACTTGTCTCTCTCATTTTATATGGATTTTTAAAAAAATTATCTTGCCAAAAAAAATTATTTATCCTTATTTGATGATTCCTTTGAGTTTAAATTTATTTGACTTTTATTATTATTGAGGTTTTATCTCAAAGTTCATGATTATCTATATTTAGACTAGTCATACTTTGTGGGAGAGCATTTAAGTCGACTGGATTGTCTTCTTCTTAAGTATTTTGTTTCCATCAACTTCATATTTATCTAATGGATATTCATATATCATGCTAAGGTAGTTGGGTTCAAATTCATGAACTTGGATAATAGATAGATTCTAGTATATTTATTTTAATTCTTTTCAATAATTTGTATGGGCAAAGTGTAAATCATATCTTTTTTTTGATCATTGTTAAAAGTCTTATTATATTTTTTGATATTTAATATTGGTATATACTAGATCTACGAATTTTTAATTCTCTTGGATTATATATGACCAATGATTGATTTATACTATATTGGTATCTGCTATTTATTAAAATTCTTTATTGATCTCTTTCAAAACTATAACTATATTTTTAATCAGATTTTGGTTCGAACGCTAATCGCTGTTCATGATTGTTTATGCCTTCCTTCTGTTATGATTGATTTTTTTATATCTTATTACGGAAAGATAATTTTTTATCATGTCAACGGAGGAAAAATAAGTTTAAGTTAGCACACATTAACACACAATATTCTAGTAGTATGTGTTTATTAGTGATACATGCATCTATCGCGTATATCTTAAACTTATCTGATTTGCCATAATTAAAAAGGAAGAGATTGTTAGCCCAATAATTGTATCATATTTTTGAATATGGCTAATTATTAAGTTTAACATAATGATGTCATAAATATTCATGTAATCACTATTATGTTGCTACTTAAACTTAGTATTATTCTACTGTCTACTAAATTTATCATACTACTATACTATTTTGTTCATTACTTACAGACAAGTAGTGAACATGAAATACGCAACAACACATTAACGTCGCTAAAATAATTTAGCGACATTTTTTTACGTATTTGCGATGTTTTAGGCATCTCTAATATGTCGTATTATAGTAGTGAATGCTATTTCTTCATATAATGTGTCTTCACCTTTCTACTGTTATATTATTTTAACCTAGTGTTTCAAAATGAATTATCATTGTGCACGTTCTTGTCTTGTACAAGTGTAATTTAGACTTGTACAGTATTACATCCAGTGTGACTTAGCGATTCGGTGAAATCGGGACGTGGCACAAAGGAATTATGTCAAATTGCAAAAGTAAGTCATAGACATCTTCACAAGAATTACTATTCAAGACAATTAGAAGCTCTCTTAGAGTCGCAAAATCAAGTTTAAGAAAGAGTATTGAAAATATACTTAATTTTGTGACCATGTTTTTAGCGCAAATGATCCAATTTGCCCACTACTATTAGACTTTGTTCATTTGACCCTCTTTGGTTTTGTGTTTAGTCTATTTTCTAGGATGTTATATAGCTAGAATGTTCTTTATAATTTGGAATATCTACGTTCTATAAATGTCCTAATATTATGATTATAAAAGAGTCAAAAATGATCTATAACACTATTTTAATAAATATGTAGACTCTTCCAAAATCCTATAAATAGCACGATGTATTTCCATTTTGTACACAATATTTATTACAACATTAGTAGTAGTGTCATAAAGTTTATTTCTTATCAAAAAAAATTTTCCGACCAACAAATCTTCCTCTCTACATTTTCTAGAGCGGTGAGAATTTCCAATACACGGTAGCTGCTTGGCAAATGTAGGTATCAGAGTCTGTTGTCATTTTTCCTTCTCTCGCTGGTAACCCTCTGGGAGCTACGCCACATATATCCCTACCACCCCCCTCCTCTCTGGCTATATAAACACCCCCCTCCTCCACACTCACTCCTCACCCCATAGAGAACAGTCCTGTAGCAATAAACACAGTGCCAAGTTCCATGGCGGGTTCTTCATCCTCTCCTTCCCGCGTCTCAGTGTCCAAGCCTGGAGGCAGCCTAGCGAAAAAGGCCAAGGCCGCGCTGAAGGCGGCTGCCCGTGACCTGAGGCTGGCCCCTCCCGACCAGAAAGTAGGGGAGGAGAACAAGGCCGCGAAGCCTCCCCAGGAATGCGTCGTGTGTGGGGTCACCAAGACGCCCTTGTGGAGGAGAGGCCCTTTGGGCTTTAGGGTATATACATTATTCTTCATCAAGCCATTAATTTCCGATCTTTTTCTATTAGTTTTCTTCTTCTTTTTCCCTCTTAAAAAACATCTTGTTTCACTCGAGATAATTGACAAAAACGAGTAGCGATCACAAAAGAAGAAGAGGATTTCAATGTTAACGCGATACAAGATGAATTGTCGACTAGTCGCAAGCTTGTTGCAGCTAGAAACTGTTGTAGTCGTGCACGTACAAATCCGATCTGATCTTGATAACTTTGTTATTGATTTTTTTTTTTTTCCTTTTTGGTTCTTTTTATTACAGCATAAGAGAAGTTTTTAGTTTTATTTAACATTGTGAAGTAATGTATATTTACGTGTATCGACATGGTCAACACAATAGATCCTTAATTAGCCATTTCATTCTACGTACAAATCTTGATAACTTTAGTTGATCGAAGAATTTCGACAGTGCTAGCTAGCCTAGAGCTACATGCAGTGTTGATCATTACAACAAAGTAAAATTTACACCTGGAAATATAAGCTAAGATGATTTCAACAAATAAAATATGGGTACAGTTGCTGCCAACTTTCTTTTGCATGCGAAGACAAAATAAAATAAAATGAATGCTGACAAGGTTCTTGTTGCCGTCGCCTGTAAGTTTCAACAACTTTATTTTGCAGAGATCGATCGGTGAAGTGATAACACTGCCTCTATATTTTTCCTTTTTTTGATGATTTTTGTTGACAGACTCTGTGCAATGCTTGCGGGCTCCGTTACTGGAAGGAGGAGAAGATGCTGAGCACCAAGCTCGCCGTTGGCTCCGGCTCCAGCTCCAAGTCGAAGAAGTAGTTTGTTCTTCCTGCTGCTGCAGGGAACAACTGTCTCGTCGTGTCGTGCTTTAAATAAGAGTTCTTACTCATAGTCGAAGTGAACAACTGTCGTGTCATGTCGTGTCATGTCGTGTCGTGTCGTATCGTGTCTTGCTTCAAATAAGAGTTCTTACTCAAAACTCGAAGCTCTCGGTTGTAGTCTTTCTATTTTGAGTATTTTCAGTATGTGTAACAGAATAAGAGCTAGTCACTGTTTGCCTATGTAATGGACTATGGTTATGGAGTTCAAGTAGTGAAGTAAATAAGGGCTAGTCAATGTTGTCTTTGTCAACCCTTTTTCTTTATTTTTATTTTTATGAAATAAGACATGTCATTAATGACCATCCCTAACCTCGGAAAACTCTCTTTCAATCCCATTTTTATTTTGTTTGGATTGGCTTTCGAAATCAACGCAATTGTCCTTTACTCCTCATTCCTTGCTAGTGATACCACTAGACCGTTCAATTGAAAATTTTATCTAAATTTTGTTGATTCAAAGAAAAAAATACACAATGACAGTACCTACTTAACATTCATAGGAAGCCACATGTAACCATATATAATTCTTTCAAAATCATTATAATTACATGCATGGAAAGATGACGATGCAAAATCCTACTTAATTATCTCCACAGAAAATAAGCCATATTGGTATTATTACAAGAATACTATAGCTAGGTTAACAAAAATTAGGATGTAATAGGACGAGACAACTACAAGAGAAAGGGATAAGACTCAAATATGACAAAGTGGTGTTCATATTATCACATAATTCTGCATGTATTTCCACCATACCTCTACTTTAAGATGGACACTATTATCAAGCTCGGCTGGGATCTCCTTTACCCCTTTTCTTTTCTTCCTTAAAAGTATCTCTCTATTTGGAAGCGATCAGTTCTAAACCATACAAATCCGTGCTTCCGTCGTGCAGACTATTATCCGGCTCACCACGGGACAGTAGTGAGCTTTGATTTTTCTCCAATAGTGCCATGACACATCACTAAGACTAAATTATAGAAAAAAAAATCAAAAAGTTGTATGTCATAACATTATTACTGCCACGTGGTGAGTTCGTCTCACTGAATATTTTTTCGGGAGTAGGACAGTAGCTCTTTTAACATTTCGAAAGACAGACAAGATTGAATTTGAATGGAATGAGACTGTAGTCACCGCTGCCACGTGGTGAGCCCATCTCTCAGAGTAATTTCTTTGGGAGTAGGGCAGTAGCTCTTTTACCCGTTCAAAAGACAAGCAAGCTAGTATTTGACAATTTGTCATGGAATGGGACTGTACACATCTCTAGCGCCGATCGATCGAAGTGATCATTTCCTAATTCCTACTGCATGGAAGCGCAGATGCAAACCTATTCCGAACGCGAGACCGGCTATGCAGATCCCGAAGTGGTGATTACATGGGGCTCAATATAGTACAGCTGGCAAAAGTTTATCGTCTTCGTCACATAGTTCCAAAGAATTTATATTTGGATGGCTATCAGGAGTTGAAATAATAAAACCTCCATATATGATACCAAACTCTAGAAATGGGACATTCATCCTCTAACACTGTGTTTGGGAACATTTGTGGGGAGGGAGAGGAAAATTTGAGGGGAAGAAAAATGGAGGAGAGGAAAATGAAAGTAAAGTTAATTTTTCCTTCCTTTGTTTGGATGAACAAAAAGTAGGGAAAGGAAAAGTTTAAAAACAATTTTTTATTTGTTTATGGATAGAGGTACAATTACTATTTCCTCCTTGGTATTCTCAAATGATGATTTAATATTAACTTTTTGAGGGGTGGTGGAGTAAATTCACTCAAATTCCTCTCATCTCTCTCCATTTTCCTCACACTTTTGGAAGGAAAATTTTTTGGTGGGACCCACCTACTTTTTCCTCTCAAATTTTCCTCCCCCATTTTCTCTCCTCCTTTCCAAACACCATCATTTACAATTTTCCTCTCACTTTCCGCTCAACTTTTTCCTTCCTTCCATTTTCCATTCTTCCCAAACAGTACCTAAACGACTGCCAAACAGCCGCTGAAAGTTGTATGAAATAAAAAGAAATAAATACGCTCACCTTTCAAGTTTCATGAGTAATATTACAAGACTAAATAATTATACGGAACATGCATGTTCTGTTTTATGTTTTATTTTTGATACAGAGATGGTTAGTGTTATACTTTCCACACAGAAAATAAAATATAGGAAACTTACCGTGTAATTAGTTTCAAAGTATAACTGGTTAGTGTAATAAGTTGTAAACACAGGTGTGCTTAACATTAACTACCCAAAAAAAGAATCTCGTTCCAAATCTGTACCAGATCTCACAAGAACATATTTTTAGGCCACGTTTTGTTCGCAGGACCTTGAAATGAAAAGTCATTCATTTGCTACACTTGGATGCCAAAAGAAAGAAGAATGAAAGAAAATTAATTCTCAAAACAAAACGAAAAAAAATGATTCCTCTTACCTATCTCAGGTATTACTTTTTCTCTCAATTTTCTTGTCTTTACAAACATCAGAAAGGATAATTAATAGGGATTATATTTTTTTTAAAATAATTAATTTACTTTGCGAACCAAATGAGGCCTTAATTAATATTGGCAACAATAGTCTCACAGCTGATCACTCTGATGATCAATATTTCCACTCGGAAAAATTTATGAAATGTCCAAAAAACGAAAAAGTTCTATGAAAAATCCACTGCACAATAACATTTCATCGCGTGCCCAGAATTAGGAAAAAATATATAAAGAGGGTTCTGAATGACCTTTTTGTCCTTCCTTCTAATTTATTGAAAACATCCACGAAACTACTCTTAAAAAATGTTTCGGTACTTCATCTTCTTCCATACGCTGCTCACTTTCGAATCTAGGTTTTCTCCTCAAAAAATTTCAAAAATTTGTCGGAAAATTTCGGAAAGAGCGAGACAAACGGTAAAAGTGCTAAAACGGAGGTCCATACATCATTTTTTTGCGATTCTAAAATTTCGAAAGGCCGACAAACGATGAAGCGGTTTATCTAAGGCTCCTCGAAGATACGCTCATTTTGCGACAAATCGGACCTCGTTTCGACCTCCCAGTCAAAAGTTATGGTCCTCCAAAGTTTCAACTGACCATAAAATGCAGGAGAATGGTCATTCTTCGTGTTACTAACACGGAGAATGGCATTCTTCGTCTTAATTTACACGAAAAATGGTCATTCTCTATGTTAGTAACAGGAAGAATGGCATTCTCCGTCTTAATTTACACGGAGAATGCCATTTTTTATGCTAAATTACACGGAGAATGGCATTCTCCGTCTTAATTTACACGGAGAATGGTCATTCTCCGTATAATTTAGCACGGTGAATGGTCATTCCAGTGTTAATATGCAAAAGAATGTCCATTCTCCGTGTTAGAAAGACGGAGAATGCCATTCTTCGTGTAATTTAGCACGGAGAATGGTCATTCTCCGTGTAAATTAAGACGGAGAATGCCATTCTCCGTGTAATTTAGCACGGAGAATGGTCATTCCAGTATTAATACGCAGGAGAATGACCATTCTCCGTGTTAGAAATACGGAGAATGTCATTCTCCGTGTTATTTTACACGGAGAATGACATTCTCCGTGTTAATTTACACGGAGAATGACCATTCCAGTGTTAAAACGTAGGAGAATGACCATTCTTCGTGTAATTTAGTTTGGAGAATGGCATTCTCCGTGCTAAATTACACGGAGAATGGCCATTCTCCGGGCTAAATGACACGAAGAATGGTCATTCAAATGTTAAAACACAGGAGAATGGCCATTCTCCGTGTTTCACGGAGAATGTTATTCTCCGTTTTAGTAACACGAAGAATGCCTAATTTACACAGAGAATGGTATTCTCCTTGTTAAAATGCAGAAGAATGACTATTTTTCGTATTATATCGACGGAGAACAGTTGACAGAAACCTAATTTTTTATTTTTTTTGTTTTGTTGAAAGAAATTTGACATGAATAAAGATTCAAGAGTTTTCGTTCATCTTTCAAAACGATGCTAACTTTTATGGAAAAGAAGAAGAAGATCTTCTCTCCATAATTGACCTAATTGTCGGAAAAGAAGAAGAAAAAGAAGAAGAATAAGATGAGATGAGCGACGATTGGAGTTCGACAGGAAAAAAATACGGTGAACTACGAACGATCTTTGTGATCTCTGCTGAAGATAAGAGCAATGGAATTTAGATCTCTCGTGAAGAAGAAGAAGAAGAAGAAGAAGAAGAAGACGACGACGAGAATCGTAATCCAAATCTGAGTTTGTGCGAAGGGGTAGTTATGGTATTATATTTTGTAAATACAGAGCATCTAAAGGAAATCTTGGAATACTTAACGTGGAAATATATAATTCTGGGCATTTCATAAAACCCATCCTGCGGGTAGATTTTTCATAAAAACCAACCCCAAAATTGGGTTTCTCAGCAATTTTCAGTTTCCACTACTTTGCATGAGACACTTACAATTTTCATTACTAATTGTCAAAATTTTCGTTATTAATCCTTGTCCGTTGGTAGTAGGAAGTTCTCTCTTGCTGGAGAAGACACAGATGATATAGCAGAATTTTACTCCGACTACACATTGATTAGAAAGGCTAATTACATGCTTACTGCATATACTAGTCTACATAGTTATTATAACTACATATGGATACAAAATTACAAAGTACCTTTTTTTCTGGAGATTTAACTGGAGTATATAGATATTTAACCTAGTAGACTAGGCTTAAATTAATATTCGTCCTTCCTAATTTTATGATTAATTCTAACATCTACTTAGTTATAACTACATTAGATATATACAAATTACTTAATGTGTTGTAAGTTGTAACCTAGTCAAATAATTATATGGCTCAAAATTTAACATGTCATTTGCTTCCAAAATTTGAAGTAAATTTTTACCTTCGCGAAATTGGAACATTGTCCGCCATGCATGAGACTCATGAGCTACGAGGTCTCGACATATGTTAATCCCTCCTAGCTCAAGTGGCAAGAAGGGGGAGACATATGCACGACAAGTTCGATATCAAGGAGTACTAATTTGCTTACAAGTGATATCAATATTCCTAGAGCAAGTATTAATTTGCTTACAAGTGATATCAATATTCCTGGAGCAAGCCCACATCGATTCCTAGGAAAAGAACTAACCAACTAATGTATTCGTAGAATTACCGATTCAAAAAAGACCTCATAGCTCAAGTGGGTGTTGGGCGTGCGAAAGCGTTTGCCAACCTACCTAATCAAACAACCCCCATCTAATAAACATCAAGCACAGATAAAAAAAACATATAACTACGTCACCTAGACAAATTTTAACCTCTATAACTCAAATAAAAATTACAAGATTAAAAAAAAACTAACGTTGAACCCTTTGCCCTAATAGGTTCAACCCCCTCACCACTCTCAAGAAGAAAAATAGAAGACTACAATTGTACTGATCACTCATCAACCCATAGCAATCTTCCTAAACAAAATTGACGATTAGATCTCATTCCTCCTTCTGTCTTGGATGGCGAAGTCCTAAGAGTAAAATACGGACTTTCTCTTAGATTTTTATGTGGACGAGCACCCTGAATCTCCACTTTGTGTTGTGCTTTGTGCCTCCACCCTCACCCTATATATATAGGATAAAAAAATTATATTTTAGTCATAATAGAATTTCCTAAATAGGTATAAAATAAGAATCCTATTATGCCTAAAATACTCCATCAACATCATATTTTAGATCATAATAGCATTTCCTAAAATAAGAATCATGTTATATCTAAAATAGTACAACACCAATTATGGACATCCAAATCTAATCAAATCAAATATTTAACTAGATTTGGATTCCACAAATATGTTGTTACCAAATTCAGACTGGACTCCAACAGTCTCCCTCTCTAGTCTGATGAGAGGGTATTTACCTCATGATTCCTCAACTGGACTCCATGCATATTGTCCAGCGAAAGAGTTCCTGCTCCCCCATGCCACTGATTTTCGATCCCCCCCAAGTTACTTTGCTTCTTCTTTCATCTCTAGCTCGTCGACAGTCACGTCGACACTAGCTGTCATGCGTAGCACCTCCTGTACTATTGAGTTTCTGTCGATATTAATGACACCACCAAGACCGGGTCCCTGACGATCAGCCTTACCCTCACCGTAAGTATCGGCTGCATGTCCCCGACTTTCGTCTTCCGCCGAAAAGTGTTAACGTTTCGACGAGCTTTTTCACCCTTGGCTGGCCAACCAAGTGGATGGTGTGGTTCTCAATTCGAACTCCTGAACATGTCTATCTTCATGTCTGAACTTGAAGCTCTTTCATACACATATGTCCTCGAACAGAACATCATGGACTGTGCATACCGTCGATGACCATAGCTTCTTCTGAACTGTGTGAATGGTGATGCACCCACCTCTGATTGAGTTTGCTGTAAACTTTGATCTCCTTCCTGGCTTCTAACTACTGAAACCAATGTCGCTCCATGACGCTTTGGCAAGCCACTCGTTGCCAAAACTGGATCCGTAGAGCAACTCCCACTGTAGACCGACCAACTGACATGGGACCGATAGGCTGACCCTCAATCTTTGACTCATAAACTTCCGTCACTTTGTCTCGACAAACCGAATCCTCTGTATCCCTCAAAGCATCTAGAAGTCCTTCCTCAGCAAGTTTTCGATGATCCACCTCTTATCGAATACCCCTTGAGCCTCCATTCGGTAACTGTGGTCTGCTTGTACAGCTCAACGGCTTGATCCTGTATATGCCATAACACAAATCTTTCTGAGCCAGCTATTTGGAGCCCTTCGCAAGCATCCAATCTTTGTTCCCAAACAGACTGCGACAACCATCATCTATCAGCCTTCCTACCGAAATCAAGTTGCAGCACAAACTCGGTACATGTCGCATACCCCTGAGGATGAGCTTCTCACCAAACTCTGTCGTCAAGTACATATCACCGATGCCTAAAACTACAGCCGTCCCCTTGTCATCCATTTTCACACGTCTAAACCTTTCGTCGCGGTATGACATAAATATCCTCCAATGTGGAGTGGCGTGATATGACGTCCCCGTGTCTATGATCCAGTCGTAATCATGACACATGTCACAATGTTCCTCTGCATCAGTCGCTGCGATGATGATATCTCCAAACGCCGTGAGATCCTCCTGATCGTCCTTATCTTTTGCCTTCTCAGCTTTGAGCTACATGCAGTTTCTCTTGATATGACCCCTTTTGTTACAGTAATAGCATCCTTTCTTGCGGTCCGCAATCGTAAGATCCCAATGACTCTTCCATGTCCTCGTTTGTGACTTGGGTCTTTACTTCTCATAGAAAGCCACCAGAGTTGACTCATGCGACGATTCTATTTGCTTGCGCCAGACCTCCTCATTCAACAAGCTACTTTTGACTACCTCCATCGTGACAACTCCTTCAGGTATGGAGTTGCTCAACGACACCACCAACGTCTCCCAACTTTTTGACAGAGAACTCAAGAACAGTAAGGCCTGAAGCTCATCATCAATCACCATCTTCATCACAGACAGCTGATTGATGATATCTTGTACCTCGTTCAGATGTTGTGCCACTGGGGCACCCTCCATGTACTTCGAGTTGACGAGTTGGCTAATAAAAAATGTCTTGTTTCCAGCTATCTTTCTTTCATACAACGAATACAACTTCTTCCATAATGCTTTTGCCAAACTCTCCATGGACACATGGTAAAACACCGAATCATCCAACCATTGACGGATGAATCTAACGACCTTTCAATCTAGTCGTTTCCAGTCTTCAACAGCTTTGTCCGTTGGCTTTGCGTTGTTGCCCTCTAACGGACTATGCAAGTTCTTACACCAGAGTAGATCCTCCATCCTTGGCTTCCAAATAGCCTAGTTTTTTCCTATGAGGGTGATCATAAGATTGTTCATCTGCTCCATATACATGGTTGTCCGAACCTCCAAAGCTTTGATACCAATTGTTGGATTGTATCTTATTTTCAGTTGAGCGCTCAAATGAGGTGCGACAATGGAGTTGGTAATTTAGTCCCACATCGGCTATGAGGTGGGATCATGTGGTGTAGATAATTAGAATTGGTTCAGGCCTTATATGAGAATTCTCTTTTAAGGCATATGAGCTCAATTCAATATCGCATCTTATGGGCCAACTCTGATTCGGGTGTACCGCGCTGTGGTATCAAACACCACGTTTCCCAACAGTGGGTAGATAGAGGAGATAGGCCCGTGGTGCTCTTAAACCCGTAGCTACCATTGTAACCATTCCAATACATGCAAAGGGTATTAATTTAGAAAATCTTGAATATATTTGATAAATACAAAGTCTAAGGTATTAAACTGAAAAAAAAACTGATATATAGTTACAGAAAAATTATGCCAAAATTGTTGGAATTATTCAATAATAGGGGCCACACATGTAAAATTAATTGTGTTGGGCTATCTAAATAATTAAGCCAAACTAAAATGGTCTATTTGGAAATTGACTTAAGGGTATAATTGTCATAAAAATAATGTGTAGATACCGGAGATAAATCTAATTTGATGAGGGGCCAAATTAGAAATATCAAAACATATAAATATATGTATTCATTAGGGTTATGGTCCCCAACTTATACGGCCACCAAAAGAGAGCTTTTCTCTTTTTCTCTTCTGCATCTCCATCAACAGAAAGAGAGGGACAAAGGATTCGGATTCCTCTTTGTCATTAAGGGTCGTAGCAAGTTGGAAGATCGAACCCCATAAAACGATGACCACTTCAAGATCCATCAAGCCTAGCAATGGATTCAGGTACGCTTTCGTATCTAATTTTTTCTTCATCTCATGAATCGACAGGGCACAATAAATTTCCATCAAGTGGTATCAGAGCATCCATGTTTGATTTATGAGGTTGAAGTTTCAGAATCAATTTTTTTATTGTTCAGGAACCCTAGATCATTGGATATAATTTAATTTAGAGTTCCGATGTAAAAATTTTATCCCTTATTGTGGACATGATATTGCCTTTGCTTTTGCTTTATATTGACTTTGCCCTATATGATGCTCCACTTCAGTATTAAGAATTAGATCAAAAGCGTGTATATGTTTGAGATAATAATGTTGTGTGTTGATATTTGTAAAGATCGATCCTGCGTTTCTTGGACACCATTTGATATATAATCTCTGATTCAAATTTGGTGTTTAGTTATTTAGACCTGATTCTTGGAAAAATCTGATATTATAGTGATAAGATTTCGATTTTCTGGTTTTTTAAAAGGCTTATGATTCTTTTTGGATGTATTTTCCTGATGCAATTTTTAATTATGAGATGGTTTGAAAGACTTGTGGTTCTTTCTGATGCATTTTTTGCTTTATTTTTTCAATTGATTAACCATTTAGTTTTATTTAATGTTGGATTCAAAGTTTTGCGAAAAATTCAGCAGGTTCTTAGTCAAACATGTTTGCCATCTCTATTGCTTCTATTTTCAATAAGGGCATTAATTATTCTATTTTAGAGTAAAATGTGAGAATAAAATGTGATGATCTGTTGTTCGATCTAGTTTTGTTGGTTTACCGTTCATGAAATGCAAATGTTGGTGCTTAAGTATATATTAAAAAAATGGTTTTGATTGCATGTTTACATCATTTAGATTGTTCGCCATGTGCATGCATGCACTCTTCGACCTAGTGGTTATGCTTTAGGAAAGATATAATTTTTGTTGTGAGATGTGTGATAAGAGTTCAATTTTGGCAGAATCATATTCACATGTTTCTAATCTTAATGGTTATATTAACATCAACTAAGAAGGAACATGATGCTGATTATAATTATTATGTCAAACTATTAGAACTAGATCATACTGTGATATGATTCAATAGAGACATTGACGTGATAAATATACATATTTTGTCTTATCATAATGTATTTTGGAGTATTTTTATCATGTCCTATATGTTGTTGTTGTCCTTTGGATGCATATTTTCAGCATGAATTTTATTATGTTGATAATGTTTAGTTTAGTCAAATAATAAATTCATGCTTTAAGTAATGTAAAGAGATTTACATGCTTATGATTATCTTATTTGAGTTATAATATTTTAAATATACATGTACATAAAGTTTTGGACATGATTCAGTTTTGTAAAATTTAGCCAACATTAAATTTTTGGTGCCTTTTGTGACTAGCAATAGTTGTCTAATATTCTAAGTAGACTCATTGAAACAAGATGTCGCCAAAGTGACCTCTCTTGCGTAGATAGCCTATGAGGGATGTCGGATGTTTGTGTGTGTATATTCATGCGGGTATTAGTCGGCCCAAAGGAATGTTAATACTTGGCCGAATTGCACACATACTTGTAGTGATAAATGTGTGACAATTGTAAGATTTACATGTGAATAATAATCCGATCCAAAGATAGACTTATTATTTGATATGACTTATTGTCAATGTTTGATCATTACACCAAGAGTACCACTTGCAGTTAATATCACTGTCCAAAGACTTGATATTAATGATGTACTAGGTATCATGAGATGGGGTTCACCATTATTTGAATTTGTTTGACTATATTTTACTCTTTGGTTATTAATTAGAGCATGTCATTTTTGTTGTTTTATTCTCTTTACAGTTAATATTGCTACAAGTATCTGCCAATAAGAATTCAATTTTCATGTTTAATAGGATAAACTTTAAGGGCAAAAATAAAAGGAATACAGTAGCTGCTAAGGGTCCAGTCCCAAAATAAATAACAATATAAAACTAAGGATTGTTTCTTTTGTGACAAGGCAGGACACATAAGGAAGAAATGTACGAAGTACCACGCATGACGTATAAAGAAAAGTACATTTCTAAATTTGGTCTGTTCTGAGGTTAATTTAGATTTAGTACCTAGAAACACATGGTGGTTAGATTCTGGTGCTACTACCCACATTAGTGTTTGTAAATAAGGTTGTTTGAGCTACCAAAATCTAGTTGACGGTGAAAGATACATCTATGTGGGTGACGACAAATCGGTAGAAGTGGAAGCAATAGAACATTTTAGGTTATTATTAGGAACCGATTATTATTTACATTTGATAGACACCTTTATTTTACCATCTTTTAGACGAAATTCAGTTTCAGTTTCCTTATGGACAAATCTGGATATCATTGTTCATTTGGAAACAATAAGTTTAGTCTATCTTTAAATTCAAATATTATTGGTAATGGTTCCCTTAAGGTTTATGATAACCTATATTCACTTGAAACTATTGCATCTTACAATGAAACCTTGCAAGTGGAGTCATGTGGTACTAAACTCAAAATTAACAATAAATATTTTTAGCCGCATTATGACATAAGCGATTAGGTCCCATCTCTAGAAATAGAGTTGAACGACTTGTGTCTGATGAGATTTGGATTTTATTGACTTTATAAAGTTAATGTTTATATTAATGTGTAAAGGAAATATAGACCAAAGTTCAATTGTAAGCAGCTACTTTATTGGCTATGCTGACAAATCGAGGGGTTAATAATTATACGGTCCCACACAAAGAAATTTTTTTGAGACGAGAAGTGTAATAGTTTTTGAGGATGTTGAGTTTGGAGGAGAAATAAAATTTGGGACATTGTCTTTGAGGAGAAATCGATTGTGATTTCTACTATCACTTTTGACGATGTGCAGGATTATGTACCTATTATTGATCAAGAAGTGAATTCGGAGCCTCAATATGACAATGTCGAATTACCTCTACAAGTCATTGTTGAGATACCTTGACAAGACAATATAGCAACACCCCCATTCAAGATAAGGTAATTATTTCTAAGGAACAAACTCAACAACCTCAAGAACTGGTAATGTTAAGATGGTCCACAAGAGAAAGAAGAAATATAATTTCGGATAATATTGTCATATTTCTCTAGGAACGTGAGGAAGACTATGGATACTGGAAGATGATCTAATCAACTTCCGTCAGGCCATGGAAAGTTCCAGTTCTCAAAGTGGATTGATACAATAAATAAGGAGTATAAGTCTATGGAAGACAATAAAGTTTGGAAACTTGTCCCGTTACCAAAAGGTGCAAAGTCCATGGGTTGCAAATGGATATTTAAAACCAAGAAAGATTCAAAGGGTAATGTGGAGAGGTATAAAGTACGTCTTATAGCTAGTGACTTTACTCAACAAAAAAGTTATGAATTGATTTTAAAGAGACTATCTCTTCGATTTCTTTGATAGACTCTTTTAAAACAATCATAGCACTTGTGGGTCACATTTTGATATTGAGTTACATCAAATGGATGTCAAAACGGTGTTTCTAAATTGTAACATTGACGAAATAAGTTATATTGTGCAACCAGAAAACTTTGTGTCAGAAGACACAAAGAATATGGTTTGCAAACTGACAAAATCTATTTATGGACTCAAGCAGGCTTCTCGTCAAAGGTATTTAAAGTTCTTTGGTTATATATGTTGATGATATACTGCTTGCCAAAAATGATATAGGTATATTGTACGATACTAAAAATTTCTACCAAATAACTTTCAGAAGAAATATCTTGGTGTCGTCTCTTTTGTATTAGGAATCCAGATACATCGAGATCATTTTCGGAGTATTCTTGGATTATCACAAAAGATCTATATCAATAAAGTGCTTAAAAGATTTAGCATGCATGAATGCAAACAAGGTGACAACCCTTTCGTTAAAGGAGACAAGTTCAGTCTCAGTCAAGTGCCCTTAAATTAGCCTTAAAATTAAGAAAATACAATAGATTTTCCATTCATGACCAGTTGTAGGGTGTCTAATGTATGCTCAAGTATGTACGCGTCCGGATATTGCATACATAGTTGGAATGTTAGGCAGGATATTTAAGCAAATATGAGATGGATCATTGGGTATTAGCCAAACTACTTAAATAATTAATATAGAACAAGGAATTATATGCTCTTTGTAGGAGATCGGATAATTCTAGAGATCATAAGGTATTCCGACTCCGATTTTGTTGGATGTCAACACAGCAAGAGATCCACATCAGGTTATGCTGACTAATGGAGATATATTTTGGATGAGTGTCAAACATGAACTTATAATTTCTTCCACCATGGTAGCAAGGTTTATAACATGCTGTGGGGCATCTATTCAGGGAATATGGTTGCGAAATTTTGTCACAAGGCTGCGCCTACAGTACGATGTTGAAAGACTACATAAAATTATGGTGTGATGATAAATCAGCAGTATTATATTCTAATAACAACAAGAACTTGTATAAGTCAAAGGATGTTGACATAAAATTTCTAGTTGTAAAGGAAAGAATTCAGAATGGTAAAAGTATCCATTAGGACAAACTCCATGTTAGCGGATCCGCTCACAAAAGCATTATCATCCGGGGTCTTTCATGAGCATACTGCTCATATGAGTGTTATCTTAATTAAGAATATGGCAATACAATGAGAGTTTGTATTTTATGTATTTGGATGCTATTTAGTTTTGGACACATTTATGTATTAAAGTATTTTGGATATTTATCTGGTCAGATATATGGAAAATTCAGTTCATTTTGTTTTATTATGTTAAAGTATTTGATCTCACTAAAGTTAAGGAGGACCAGTTGAAAATAGACATGTATTGATCACATTGCGTGTAATTTCCATGCTACGCATCCATGATTGATCTATGTCGTTTAGCTATATTGGTATATGTGACCATTGATGGTTTAGTTACGCTATATGTGACGAATGCCGCTTTGATCCTATGTTGATATGGTTAATGGACGAGATTGTCCGGATATACCCTAAGGATTAAGATAGCAATTTATGAGCTCAATAAGGTTAACACAATTATAAGGTTACATGTGCGGCCCAGTGGGAGATTGTTGAAATTATTCAATAATAGGGGCCACACATGTAAAATTAATTGTATTGGGCTATCTAAATAATTAAGTCAAACTAAAGTGGTCTATTTGGAAATTGACTTAAAGGTATAATTGTCATGGAAATAATGTGTAGATACCGGAGATAAATCTAATTTGATGAGTGGCCAAATTAAAAATATCAAAACATATAAATATATGTATTCATTAGGGTTATGGTCCCCAACTTATATGGCCACCAAAAGAGAGATTTTTTTTTTCTCTTCTGCATCCCCATCAATAGAAAGAGAGAGACAAAGGATTCGGATTCCTCTTTGTCATTAAGGATCGTAGCAAGTTGGAAGATCGAACCCTATAAAAGGACGACCGTTTCAAGATCCATCAAGCCTAGCAATGGATTCAGGTACTCTTCCGCATCTAATTTTGTTCTTCATCTCATAAATCAACAGGCATTAATATCTAACAAAAATTAGCCTAAAAAGTCTTCAATCCAATATGAGTTTGCCAATAAAACAATCTGAGGATAATAATAATTAATTAAGTGCTGGTTTCCAAAAGTTTATGAATTGATTTGTTAATAAAATAGTTCAATATATATGCCAACATGCAAATTAGTAAAGGGTTATAATAATTAACCAAACCAACATTTATTGATTGATGTTAAGATGACAATGCAAATCTCCCTGATCACGAGATTAATGAATACACACCAATCTCCTCTTCTTCTCTCCTCTCCAACTGTTTCATGCAAAAGAAATTAATTATAAATAGATGATGGCTCAAATCCAGAGATTTAGTAGATGATCAAAGGAACAATTAACAGCAACAAAACCACTTCGATCTCTACTACTTCTTCCACAGCTGGTAATTAGCTATAAATATGACCCACCAATATCATATTTCCTATAGCCAATTAATAGTAACAAAGTTTCATCACTTAATTACATAGAGCTAGCTAAGTAGCTAAGATATATGGACTACTACTCCACACTTGATTTTTGTTCTTCTTCTTCTTCTTCCAAGAAGAGAGAGCTGGAGGAGCTAGTACGAATCATAAGTTACTCCAACTATGAGAACAGTGGCCTGAATGTTAACCTCTCCCTGCGCCCACCCAATGACCCCCTAAGGATTTGCTGCCTCTGTGGAGTCACCAAAACTCCTCTATGGAGGAATGGCCCCAATGGCCCTAAGGTATGAACATTTTTTTTCTTCCATATATATTTTCCTTATCATTCTAAATGTATGCATCACTACTAATTTTTTGATGTGATCTATGTCGATATCGACTCAGCATTTTGAGGAACCTTTTATTAATTCTTTTAGATTGTTCGAGAAAATAGATTTTTCAAGAAATTTCTTCGTAAATAATTAACCAAACAAGTCCCGATTACGAAAGTAGTCAATCATATAGGCTCGATGCTAGAAGACTCAAAAGAGAGACTCAATTTGGCTACTTTTGGTATGTTATAAGGTATATAAATAAATGTTTGGATAAAAACTCTTTTATTGTTCTTTGATCCACCTCATATGGAAAATTCTTAGCTCAATTTCAATACTAGTATCCAGTCTTGGAAGGAAGAAGAGTAATTATTTAAGTCATCCAGATATTAATTATCATTAATATATAAAATTAATTAGTTTGAAGATTTTTGATGTGGGCTAATTACGAAGAGTTTGACATTATGATAGCAATGATATTATATATTCAGCAGTGACAATTAAATGGATGCAACTGCTTAAGTTGTTCCAAAGTTTTTACTCATTTTGATTTTGTTAACGTAAATTATGTACATACCATAAAAAACCGTAAACATGTATAGCACCTTTCTGTTTCTGTAATAATATAATAGCGTGTTATTTTCATTCATCATGCTTTGGCTTGCTAATTAAAAGCTGCTGGCTAGCGACAAACATGCAAGTCATTCGGTCAATAATTTAGTTTTACTTATCAGTCACTTTGTAATATATATACAATTATCACTTAAGTTACTATAGTTCATTATATTAAACCTTGTGAAGGACTTATTGTTTAATTTTGATTGTAGTTTAGGAATGAGTTACTCAAACACTAGTTTAAGAACACTTATTGGAGACAATCTTTTGAAAATGTATATTTCAGTCCCTAAAAGAATGACATGTTTCAGCAAATACCTATTAAAATAATTTTTTTTTTTTTCGTTTTGTTTAGCACCAAATGGTCCAAACTTGCGCTATATCTACTTCAAAGTCTTATATGAATCTCTTTTATATTAGTCAACCAATGACTTGTGCTTCAACCGTTCCTTGGAAATTTCTTATGTTAGAAAGATAGTTGTGCTTTATAGCTGTCAGGGGCGGCCCTGGTCTAAGGCAGGCCGGACGATGGCGCAGGACCTCCTGACGAAAGAGGGCACTAACATGTAACTATCTACAATAGAACTAGTATATATCATGTGCCTTTTATTAACAAAAAAAGCATTGTGGTGTAGTGGTTATAATATTAGGGTTATATAAAACAGGTTTTTTGATCAAATATTGACTGCAACAAATTTTGTTTTATTTATATATATATATATTTACATTATGTATGGGGGTCCATTTTAGAAGTTTTACCTCGGGTCTCCATCAGCTCAGGGCCGGCCCTGATAACTGTTATATTCCTCTACTAGAACAATTTAGAGTGTTTTCTTTTCTCTTCTTTTTTATTTTCTACAACTAGTTATTATCATTTTAAGTAATTTAACTAAAGGGTTTTTTATATATAAGTCCCTCATACATGCTCTAATTCTAGATAAGTCTCCTCAATCTTATAAATTACTTAAAAATCTCTTGAATGATGAAAACAATAGTTCATCTTCATGACTTCATTGATTAAAAAATAAACTTACAAAAAAAAACCTGGACTTGATAGTACAAAAAGTGCATATTACCCTCACCTTCTACCTCCTTTGTTTCTCTCACTAGTCAATTTGAGAAAATTACAAAGCTAATAAAAATGTACCGAGAGCCGGCCTGCTCATGGGGGGCTCGAGGCGAACTCCCAAAATGGGGACCACATATACATAATGTCAAAAAAGAAAATTAAATAACTAATATAAAAGTTATAAATATAACCAAATTTTTTTGCTACTATCAAAATATGAACTAAGGACCTCTAACATGTGTAGCTAATATGATAACGACTATACTACAACTCCTTTAAATTAAGAGTTGTCAGTACATTCTTATTCTATTCTAGATATGTATATGTTTGATGCCCCTATAATCTTTGGACCTTAGATCGTCGTCCAGCATGACCTGGATCAGGGTCGCTCCTGAATTTACCAATCTTGAAGGCTTCAATTAGGCTTCATCGAGGTCTTGAAAACTTGCAAAAAAAAAAATCCCTAGTTTCTTATCCACATATTCTTAAAGCTTACTTTGCACAATACTTCCACAATGGTGTTTTTAAGTTCTTGTAGATGTCCATCAAAATGTTGTTCATGTCTTTCTAGATTTTTTAGTTGTTTCATATAAGCTTTTCTTATGTCTTGATTATAGTGTTTAAAGCTCACGTATCCAAGAAGCTACACACTATGGAATAAAGAGATCAAGATGAAACACTATGCAATTGCATTCATCTACGTGACACTTAAAAAAAAGACGATAATGTCATATTATCCATAAAATACTAGGACAACAAGCTTTTACCCAGATCTTCGTAAGAGTTTTATACCAAATTCAAATACGAGTATGTATTGGCTAACAAAAGTATCATTCCCAAATAAATAACCGCATGTATTAGGCTAACAAAAGTATTCTAGATTTCTTAGTTGTTTCATATAAGCTTTTCTTATGTCTTGATTATAGTGTTTAAAGCTCATGTAACCAAAAAGCACCATCAAAGTACCTCTTGGTTATAAACAAAAAATTAAATAAAGAGATCAAGATGACACACTATAGAATTGCATTCATCTACATGACACACTAAAATAATATAAAAATAAGAAACGATAAATGCCATATTATCCATAAAATACTAGGACTACCCGAAATCTAAATAAATGTTTTATCCCAAATCAAATAAGGGTATGTATTGGCTAACAAAAGTTTCATTCCTAAATAAGAGTTTTATCCCAAATCCAGATAAGAGCATTTATTGGGATAACAAGAGTATCATTATTAGGATAGAAAGGTATTTTTTGTTGTGAGTGGGATTTGAACCCATGCCCTTTCGGACCAGAACCTTAATCTGGCGCCTTAGACAAACTCGGCCATCTCAACAAAGTGATCAAATTATGTGATATGGTAAATAAGTCTACTTACACTTTATGTAAGTCCCCTAAATCTTAAGTTATTTAAAAGTCCCTTAAATCATAAGAAGAAAAAAAAATGGAGAGTTACAAATCCCCTTATGTACCCGTAAGTGAAGGTTTAACTTAGCCTTGGATTTAACACTATAAAACAAAAGGTATGTAGTACCTCACCATCTACCTCTCTTTGTTTCTTCTTTGACTCTAAGCTGCAATGTCGATCATGTCCCGCGATGCCAATGAACCTAAAATTTAGTTAACCATGTACGAGGCCCATGAGATGCGTCGGCTATCTCAGGTCCAAAATTCGACATATCCCTCGACGCCAATGAACTTTAAACTTAGTTAACCAGCTAGGTCCGTACGAGGCCCATGAGACCTGTCGGCTGTTTCAGGTCCAAAATTTTAGAAGACACCAAATTTCTTTTAGATACTATTTAATGCATGTAAGCTCAATCTTGAACAAAAGCACAACAGACTAATTCTAATCTTTTTATTCCACGTAAAAAAATTATTATAGAATATCTAAACGTCATACTATAATATCAAAAAAATTGTTATAGGATATCTAAACGTCATACTATAATACCAGAAGATAAGTCAGCTAGTCAAACTTACGAAATTTTTTGGTACAGACGATGCCATTTCCTCTTCTTTTTTCTCATTCTAACAGTTTGAGACTCCCAATTTCCTCTACCCTTTATTCCAGACGATTGATATTTAAGTGACTATGTGATGCCTTTGAATTAGCGTTCGATGGGCTAAGACTATTATTTTGTATTTGTTTGGAACGTCAGTTTTATTTTTTGGTTTGGAACATCTCACTTTTATTAGCATTTAGTTATAACATATTATTTTGGATATTATATTTTCTTTATTATTATTTTGGATATTATATTTTCTTTATTTTTATTGTTTGAATTTTGTATTGGTAATATTATTTTATCTTGGTCGATGAAGAAAAATTATATGAATATTAAGCTTTGAGGGCAACACTTCTAGATTTTGTCACATGTCTCAAAATCTAAAGTTTGACACTATAATCAGCCGAATTAAGTAGTAGTTTGTCCGGTTTAGCCCAAGAAAACAAGATGGTTCAATTATGGTTTCTAAATAATTATATATAGGATCAGTTACAAGGTATCATTATTTAACCAACTGATTGATTTATTGTATGTAATAATTTTCTATCAAATGGGAATATAGATTATGGTTTTAGTTTACATACAATATTAATCAATGAAATATATATATATATATATATATATATATATATATATATATATATATATATATATATATATATATAATAAGAAAACTTGGTGGTGAACTTTTGAATTTCTAAAATACCCTTGAGTATTTATAAACATGATCTTATTATGTCAACTTGCATGTTATGTTTACGAGTCAAAGCAATAAAGTTTGCATGAAAGTTTTTTTTTCCATACAACTCTTCATGTTCCAATGGTAATAAATTTTTCAGTCCTTACCATTTTCCAAATGTTATTATTCTCAATAGAATTTTTTTTTTAAAATTATACTTCGAATCTCTTGGCATTGTAAAAAGAAAGCGCACACACATGAATAGTCACATGAAAAAGACGAAAAGACGACAACCGAACTTATAATATTCTAATTAAAATACGTGCAAATCACACATATGTAAACTAATATATATATATATATATATATATATATATATATATATATATATATATAAGTAAAGATGGCAAAATATATATATATATATATATATATATATATATATATATATATATATAAATATATATATATATATATATATATATATATAAAAAAAAAAAATATATATATATATATATATATATATATATATATATATATATATATATATATATATATATATATATATATATATATAAAGATGGCGTCTGTGGAGCTCTGTGATTGTTGGGCGATCTTGGGAGCCCCCCTTCGGAAGGGACGCTCCGGCTCCTCTGCGGAGGAGCAGCCTCACCGATTGGCTGCCCGCCCTCCCTCGCTCTCCACTTCTTCGTGCGTGCTTCGGGCCCTTCTGCATGGCCGCCCAAGGCTCCCTGGAGTAGGTTTGCTATCATGTCCGGCCCTACTCAGCCGTTCATTCTCGGCGGTGCTGCCCTCACCGGAGCGCCCCTTGCTTCCTCGTTGGTGACCCCCTGGTCGCCCGACCAGCTCGCCCTTGTTGGCCTCTCCTCTCAGGTATTCGTACCCCCCTCTGTTGCCCCCCCACGACTAGTGCTCCCCGGTCGCTCACGCCGGTAGAGAGTGCTTGGTTGTCCGCAGTGACCCAGCCGTCGGAGCAGCTGACGGCTCGACTTGTCCCTTCCTCGTGCCTCACGCCCTCCTTTTCCTACACCTAAGCACAGCCCCCGATGCTTCTCACTTTTTTCAGTTTGAATTTGGAATCATCGATGGTCCCCCATGCGCCATCCATGGATGGCATGGACCTCCTTGCGCCATTGGTGCCCTTACGCCTTCTAGCTTGGCGCTCCCCTCGTGGCCTTTTGCTCGCTCCCCACTTCTGTAGGGGCCCGCGATGCTTCAGCGCCATCTGTTGCTGATTCCCCTTCTGGGGGTGCCCCTCTGGCGCCTTTCCACCCTCTGCATCTTCTGATCCTACGCTCTTCCCCTTAGACATGTAGCTCGCCCCTGTGTCCCTGGTGGCTGCGCCACTCGGCCACTCCGCCTTTAACCCTTTTCTTTCTTGCGCCACCCCAGCGCCTTTGCATCCGCCCCTTCCTGCGCTCCCGAGCAGACTTGGCTTGGGTCCCAGTCCCCGATGGGTCCCTCGACGCCGTCATTTCCTCCCCCAGTGTGACATATATCGACAAGCTTAGGCCGGATAGAACCGTCTATCTCCACCCGACATCTCTGATGTTGCTCTCTCGAATCTTGAACCCTCTACTCCGTCAGATTCCCAGGACATCTCGGCACATTTCTCTGATAAAGAGATCTTCTCTCTGTCTATTATCTTCCCCCACACTTGTGTCCTCAAATTTTCCACCGGTTGCCCGAAACTTATGCGGGTTTAGAAAGTGATTGCCAGCAGGGGGCTCTCCTCGACATACAGGGTGGCGCCATTAGATCCGAAACGCATCCTCCTGCACCAATCATCCGTCATAGACCATAAGAATGTCTGGTCTAGACGCACTCGCAGGATTGACTCCCATTTCATGAAAATCGTCAGATTGTCCCCGAAATTCAACCCTAAAGAAGATTCAGCGATCGCCTCCGTCTGGGTCACCCTTCCTAATCTTTCCCTCATTTGCTTCATGTCGTCTGCACTGAAGAGGCTCGCCAACTCCTTTAGGACGTTTGTGGCATGGCGAAAGAAACCCGTACCCTCTCAAAAGCTAACTACGCTAAAATATGCATGGAGCTCGACTTATCGAAGGACCTCCCCAGCCATATCCAAATTGTGCTAGGCAATAAGACGCATGTCTAACAAATTATATACGATAATAATATCATCTTCTGCAAATACTGTCGCATAAGAGGTCACTCCACAGAGTTCTGTTTTCGTACGCATCCTGAATTAAAGAAGAAAGGAACCCGAAAGGATGCCCCCACCCAACCGACCAGGAAAAGACACCAATCCCGCCTCATACCTTTACCCAATTCCTCAATCCGATCTGAAGCCAGCGTCGAGAACACTCATACTAAAGAACAAGCCCCCGGGTAGGGCGATTGTTCCCTACAGACCACCCGTTCTTAACCTCACCAACAAATTTGACTCCCTCGTACACGAACTCCCAGATGTAGTACAAGAGACTTCCTGCACTTGAGACAACCAGGGGGATCACTTTGCGGAAGATGACACAGAGATCGGCGACAAAAGGAAAGAAGTAGAAGAGGAGCCGCTGTTACAGGAGAACCTGTCAGAATCGAGCAGATACCCTCTAAACTTTGACCCGAAAGCTACCGATATTCTCCAAAAGGAGGCTGACATTCATAAGGATATCCTGGCCAATATCTGTCAAGCACCAGTGGCCAGGATAAAATAGGCCATGGACACTTACTTTACCAGCTCGAACAACTACTTCGAAGCCTTGGTGGAAATAGCTGGAGAGGTCTACCTACACCCGGAGGAACAAACTCTTAACCTCAGGTAGGACAGACATCACAAGGTAGACAGTAAGGAGGCAGGTACCAACAAAAAATCCAACAAAATAAGCTCTAAAGAGGTAACGACCATGATCACCAGATCGGCCACAAAACTCACCAAATCCTCCCTTCCCAGCAACCCTAATGCTTAATATCCTCTCTTGGAATGTTAGAGGCATCGCGAACAAACCAACCTTGAGAAGATTAAATTGTCTTAAGAAAATCAACCGTATCCATATTTTAGTGATTATCGAACGAAAAATCTCGCACAAGAAACTTAAGGCCATCCAGCTGCAGTTAGGCTTCTCATTCGCCATCGCTGGTTGCCACGACATATGGATCCTCTTCACGGATGACGTAAAACTTGACATCATCCATGACTCGAGGTAGGCGCTCACGTGTTGGATAGAACACCCCATGCTCAATAATCGGTCTCTCTTGTCAGCCGTCCACGACAGCTGCAACATCAATAAACGCAAACAGCTTTGGGACTCCTTGACTGACTTCCACCACAACTACAACAACTCCCTTTGGATCTGTATTGGTGACTTTAATGCAGGTACTTGCAGGAAGGAGAAGTCGGAAGGTCGGCCTCCCACCACTTCGGCCATCAACGACTTCACCAACTCTATTTTTAATGCCCAACTGTCTCACCTTCAGTTCTCCAGCAGTGCATTCACGTGGTGTAACATGCAGGAAGTCATCCAGAGATAATATTCCTGCCTCGATCATGCCCTCATTAATGCACGATGGTCACACATGAAGATCTCCTCCACTGTTTTGTACCTCAACGCGAGTGAATCGGACTACTCCCCTCTTCTCATGAAAGTCAAAAAAATTTGAACCGGATGAAGAAAAGTTTTTGTTTCCTCCAACCTCTGGTGTCATCATCTCCAGTTTAGGAATATCGTGGAAGCCACCTGGAGTGGTCCCGACGCCATCGATCCCCTTGTTCGCGTGGTGGCCAAACTTGAAGCCACCAGGAAAGCTCTCACTCTTTGGAGTAAGGAAGCTTTTGGCGACATCTTTGAAGCCGTCCACACCGCTAAGGATGTTGGCACCCGTACGGAGATCCTGTTCGCTCATGATAGATTCCCAGTGGCCCGAACGTCCTTAACCTCACTAGAGCGCTGTTGAAGTTTGGACTTAAAGTTGAGGCATAATTCTCAAAGCAGAAAGCCAAGCTGACATGGAACATTGAAGGTGACAAGAACTCTAGCTACTTCCACTCTTGCATCAAGGGACGTAGACAAGAACTCAACCTCCACCAGATCTCTGACGAGAGCGGCCGCATCTTAAAAGACCAATAGGAAATCCAGTCGATCGTGGTGAACTTTACTCTCAGTTGTTTACCAAAGAAGCCGTACACAAGGACGAGGAATTTCTTGCGACGATTCCTCGATTGATTGAAGAGAGAGATAACATCCAGCTACAGATTTTGCCCACCAAATTTGAAGTCAAAGAAGGCATGTGGGCACTAAACGAGCGTAGTGCCCCTGGGTCGTATGACTTCATAGGGGTCTTCTTTAGATCTTGCTGGGATGTCATTAAGTCGGATATCTACAAGGTGGTGACTGTCTTCTTCCAAGGAGCTAGATACCCCAAATCAATGTCCAGTGCCAACCTGATCCTGATCCTAAGATGGATAACCCATAGACCTTCAAAGATTTCCGTCCCTTGAGCTTGTGTACCTTCACTAACAAAATCATCTCCAAGATTATAGCCAACCGCATGTCTGGACTTTCCAAGATTATATCCAAAGAACAAAGCAATTTTGTTCGTGGTCGTAATATTCTAGACAACATCCTTCTAGTCCTGGAGATGGTCACCTGCATGAATTTCCATCTATGGGAGGGAACATTGTTAACAAGCTGGACATGGAGACGATGTATGATAAGCTAGACTGACAATTCATGATATAGGTGTTCAGGGCCTTCGGGTTCTCGGAGTCCTGGGTTGACAGTGTGGAGATCGATCAGTAACTCGTGATTCTCCATCGTTGTAATGGCCAAGCAGAAAGATTTTTCAAATCAAGATAGGGAGTCAGACAAGGTGACTCTTTATCTTATACCATCTTCATCATAACCGCTAAAGCGCTTAGCAAAAATCTGAACAAAATGATTGGTACCCCTTATTTCTAGCACTTTCACACCTCTAGCAGCTGCCCGATTATCACCCACCTAGCCTATGCCGACGACATTCTCGTCTTCTCTTCCGGTGATGCGGGGTTTGTTGAAGTGGTTAATAATACGCTGTAGAGATACACTAGATGCTCTGGTCAGCGGGTCAACCCAACAAGAGCGTTATTTATGCCCATTACTCAACAGATAGAGCCCACTCTACTATTCTCACAAATATTACTTTATTCTTTATGGCATACCCCCTTTCACCTATTTAGGGTGCCCATTGGTGTACGGTAAATCCAATGCGGGTATCTTCGAAGGGCTGGTGGGGAAAATAAGAAAAAATATTGAGGGATGGCACAACGTGAACTTGTTGGCGGGAAGATGATTCTAATCCAGCACGTGCTCTCTTCCATCCCGATTTACACCTTGGCCGCTTGCTCCCCTACTAAGAAGGTTCTCACCTCTGTTGAATTTTTTTTGCCAACTCCTTCTAGGGGCACTACGATGGCAAGGATAAGCATCATTGGGCCAGTTGGGACACTATGGCCAGACTACTGGCAGAGGGTGGCCTCATATTTTGTAGGTTGGCCCAGGTTGTAGATGCTTGCTCGATGAAGATATGATAGAAACTGCATAAGAGCTGTACCATTTGGGCTCGATTCATGAAGGCTAGATACTTAAAGCACACTCACCCGACTGTCGCTTCCTTTAATAGCAGATCCTCAGCCTCCTGGAGACGCATCATGAATGGTCGACTTCTCATCGAGCCTTTGATTCAATTCTAGTTAGGCTCGGGTCGTTCATCCCTATTTTACGAAAGATGGACTAGGGAGCCCTTCTCCCCTAACCCGGTTGCACTCCAACAGTGCTATCAGAGATCTATGGTCGAGTGTGGGGGAATGGAATTGGGAGAGGGCTCAGGCATGGATTGGGGAAGAGGTAGCTGACGTCGTAGCCACTTCCAGCCTGGCAGTTGGGGTGGACCCTAACACTCTGAGGTGGTCCATTACGGCCAACGGCTCCTTCTATAAGATGAGCGGTTCGTGGCACAAGAGCGCTATCCCCCATCATCGGTCACTTCTAGCAGTCTTGCATCCTAAAAAAGTGGTCCTTTCTAATTTGGAGAGCGTATCGCAGGAAGCTCCCCACTAACGAAGCCCTCACCAGAATTAGATAGAGTTTAGCATCAGCATGCTATTGCTGCTCGGTACGCCAACCTGAAACAGTCGAGCAGATTCTGGTGTCCGGAGACCTGGCTTCGTAGGTGTGGATCGCTTTCTCTCATCGTTGTCATTAGGACCAGGTTGCTGGGGGCTTCAATAATCTGCTTGCTACCTGGGGTGATGCCTCGTACGGCCACCAGATCGTCGCAGCCGCCATTATGTGGGTAAATTAGAAGAATCACAACAAATTTATATGAGGGTTACCAATACACCTCTAATCAACTCATCTGGAAGGTTCAAAGACAGATTCACAAGGTTAGCAATCACCACAAATACGTTCGGGAGGGATTCTGGCACCCTCTGTACAACTGATTTAGCATTTTCCTTGAGAGTTTTGTCATCATGAGGGAGAGTTCCCTCTGCTCATTTTCTTTTTTGTTTTCTTTTTCTTTTCAGGCCTTTTCCTCTTCTTGAGCTCACTTGTAAAGGCTTCGGCATTTTGCACCTTTGATATGAATATATGATATGAGGGTTGTTCCAATATATATATATATAATATATATATATATATATATATATATATATAATGGTAATAAAAATATATATACAGGGTAATGCTATAGAATCATCCGAGTGGTTTCATATTATGGAACCATCCTGTGTTGCATGGGTCAAATTAGAATTGAGTTGATGAGAATAAAAGGTGGTGGGGTATACATCTTTTAATCTCAACCACCAACTCCAACCCATATAACATAGGGTGGTTCCATAATATGAAACCACTCGGGTGGTTTTAGAGCATTATATATATATATATATAATATATATATTGTTTAATATATATATATATTAATATATATATATATATAAATATATATATATATATATATAATATATATATATATATATATATATATATATATATATCGAAAAAAATATAGGTCATTGACCCCTATTATAGTGGTAGTGGTGAGGCATGCAGCCCAAGTGGCCAGGAGATCGATTCTCGGTGGGATCATTCGACACAATTACCTATTTTCAAAAAATAGGCTTAATTGCAACTTGATACACTCAACTATTTAAAATTTTCAACTTAATATCCTAAACTTTTTTACTTTACAACTTGATACCATCAACTATTGAATATTTTCAAATGCATGCCCTAAAATTAAAAAAATCCAAAACTACCCCTAGGGCCACTGTCTCTATATAGGACTATATATATATATATATATATATATATTAAGAAAACCCCTCTCTTTATTAATCAAGGCTCAAAATGCCGAAGCCTGACCCGTATACAAGTCAAAATTGTACAAGTATACCACCAAAATAAAACAAGAGGTGAAGACTACATGAACGACTAGGATTAGGGATGGGGAAACCAGAATGATGTTGGACTGTGGGAGCACAGAATGCTCCTTTTGCGACATTGGCGGTGGACCTCCCGGATGAGCTGGTCGGCTGAGTATTTGTGATCTTCGTATCTAGCCTTGTTGCGATTATTCCAAATCGCCCACGTGGCGACCGCTGTGATGATTTGGTGGCCGTAGGATGCTTTCCCCCAAGCGATCGCCACATCGTGGAAGCGACCTCCCTCCGGCTCCATACTGTAGGTTTGGCTGAGGATCCTTCAGACCCTGTCTGGCAGGCTACCGTGATAGAAGATGTGATCGATCGACTCAATCTGTCGATCTGAACAGCAATTATAGGGGAAGCCAAACTAATCCTGATGGTTTTGAGGATATCGTCGGTCGGCAGTTTCTTTGTAATGACTCTCCACATGAGGAAGGACCATTTCTTGGGAATACAGGAGTGCCAGTATTGGTTGGAGGGTTGATGCGGCTGCCCCGGACCGCGAACTGCGATTCTCACCGACCTCACCGAAAATGCCCTAGAAGTCTCGAGCGTCCATCTCAGTGCATCGGCCTCGCGGCCGATCTTCAATCCGCTCGCTTGAATGATCTCTACTGTGTCGTTACCTGCCCAATCACGTATCTTGTCCCAGTTCTAGTCTTCGCTATTGTTGTTCCACAAGTCTCTAATTCTGCAGTTCGCAGGAGTCACCGTGAGCCTCGTGATTAAGTTGTCCCTAATATCTCTCTCGAAATGGGCCCGACTCGTCGACCCCCAAATGGAGTCTCATCACAGGCTCGACGAGGTCACGCCTGCTATGGATGCGTCGCCAAGCCGCTGATGATCTGCTGTTAGATATGTCCTCTGTCGGATGGATATGCTTGAAGTACCTGCTCTTCATAAACCTGGTCCATAAATTCTCATCCTTGCGAAGTTTCCACCATAGTTTCATCGAGAAAGCTTTAACAATGTGAGTGAGTTTGGTGAATCCCAATCCCCCTTCCTCGGTGGGATGGGCCATGGAGTCCCAGCTAGCCCAGTGATGTTTGTTGATGCCGTTGTAATGCCCCCAGAAGAAATTACAAAAGATCTGCTCAATCGAAGAAAAAACCTTTAAAGGCGGGAAGCACGCATCTAGGGTGTAGATGGGTATAGGTGAGCACGTGATTAATGAGGATAATCTTGCTAGCTGGGATAAGGTAGCATTATGCCACCCTGCAAGTTTCTTTCTGATACGAGTAATCAGGGTCTCAAAAATGCCAGCGTTGGATTTACCGTATAGAAGGGGCACCCCAGATAGTTGAACGGAGGATGGTCTACAGAGAAGCCAGTTAAGTGGGCTAGTCTCATAGCGTGCACTCTTTTGATATTATGGTGAGCATAGATGAGGCTCTTAGATGGGTTGATCTTCTGACCAGAGCAGTGGAGTGCCTCTTCAGGGTGCGTTGGACTGCTACCACCGCTCCTTCTTCCCCCGACGAAAAGATGAGTAAATCATCAGCAAAAGCTAGGTGAGTGATTATAGGGCATCCACTGGTTGTGATAGTGCTGGAAGTTCGAAGTGTTGGCCATGTTGTTGAGGCTCCTACTCATGGTGTCGGCCGTAATGATGAAGACAGTGGATGATAGTGGGTCACCTTGTCTTATCCCACGATTCAATTTGAAAATCCCTCGGCCTGGCCATTGATGATTGTAGAAAACCAAGAGTTGCTGATCGATCTCCACACTAGGTTGGTCCAGTTCTCGGAGAAGCCGAACATCCTGAAGACCCAGATCATAAATTGCCAATCCAGTCTGTCGTAAGCTTTCTCCATGTCAATTTTGACTGCGATGTTTCCCCCTCTTACAGGGAACTTCATGCAGGTTATTAACTCTTGGGCTAGCATAATATTGTCCTGGATGTTCCTCCCACGCACAAAGTCGCTCTGCTCCTCAAAGATGATCTTAGGGAGAATCCCTGCCATTCTGGTAGCGATAATTTTGGATATGATCTTGTTGGTAGAGTTGCAGAGACTGATGGGTCGAAAGTCGTGAAAGGTCTCTGGATTTTCTTTTTTCGGAATGAGGATTAGTTTGGCGCTCGAGATTGCTTTGGGGTAAGTGGCTCCTCGAAGAATGCAGTGGCCGCTTCGGTGATGTCCTGCTTGATAATATTCCAGCACTTACGAAAGAAGACACCCGAGAACCTGTCAGGACTGGGGACACTGTGCTCATTGAGGGCCCAAACTGACTCCTTTACCTCCTGAACGGTGGTGGTACGCTCGAGCTGGGCGTTGTCGACGTTATTAACGAGGTTGGGGATTTGGTCCAGGAAGGGCGTCTTTGTGAACCGTTCTTTGGAAAATAATTTGGAATAGAAATCCGTAGCGGCTGCTTGGATGCCTTTCTGGTCAGATAATGATGTTCCCGCTCTCGTCGGTGGTGTGGTGGATCGATAGCTTTTGTCTTCTTCCGTTGACGCAGGCATGAAAGTATTTCGAGTTTTTGTCCCCGTCACTATCCTATTTCAATCTAGCTTTTGCTTCTAAAAGTCGGTCTCCACTTTAATCCTAAATTTGAGCATGGCCTTAGTAGGTTGAGGGCAGTCCTAGCCGCCGGGGACTGATCTTATGCGAACCTGGCTTCGGCATGGGTGACGTCGTCATCGACGACCAGAACTACTTGAAAGATGTTCCCGAAAGCTAGTTTGCTCCAATTACAAGGCTATTCTGGTCGCCTTGAGCCTGTTGCTTATGCGGGAAAGGGGGTTTGAAGAATCCTCGCTATTCCACGCATCCGCGACGGTGTCCAAGAATTGGAGGTACTCGGTCCAGAGGTCGAGGAATTGGAAATTCTTTTGGATAGGTTAGTATGGTTTTTAACTTCTAGTAGCAGTGGGGCGTGGTCGGATTCAGTGGAGTTGAGGTGGGACAGGTTGGTGGTGATCCCCATACCGTACCAGAGGACGTTTGTGAGGGCTCTGTCGAGGCAGGAATACTGACGGCGGTTGCCTTCTTGCATATTGCACGAGGTGAAGGCGTTGCCGGTGAACCGGAGCGGGGCTAAGTTGGCATTGAAAATGAAGTTGTTGAAGTCTCGCATGGCCGGGATGGAAGGTGGGCGGTCCTCGATTTTCTCCTCTCTACAGGTGAGTGCATTAAAGTCTCTAATGCAAAGCCAGGGGAGTTGCTGTGATTTAGGTGGATATCTAGTAGATCGTCCAGAGGTGTTTTCGCTCTAAAATATCACAGCTGCCATGGACCGCCGAGATGATGATGCGTTAGGGGAGCATGGGTGCTTTAACCAGCAGGATAGGGCT
>JANAVB010002767.1:0-26125 GCA_029216955.1 Iris pallida
CTTCTTGCTAAACCAGGAGACTAAAGCCTTTCCTAATAAATGACACGTGCCGCTCGTACTTTTACGGTCGCCTTGCATCCAGCGGTCAGCATCAGAGTAACCAATAGAGTCAAATATGTGACTTGGAATACCATAGGCCCACTGTAACCGTACCCTTAAGGTATCGAAAGATACGCTTAACCGCGGTCATGTGTGATTCCTTAGGATTAGCTTGATATCTAGCACATAGGCAAACACTAAACATGATATCGGGACGACTAGCAGTTAAATAAAGTAAGCTGCCTATCATACCTCGATACTTACGTTGATCAACAGGTTTGCCGCTCTCATCTGGTTCGAGTTTGGTTGAAGTAGCCATTGGAGTGCTGATTGGTTTGACGTTGTCAAGATCGAACTTCTTCAGCATGTCCTTGGTATACTTCGATTGACAGATGAAAGTTCCATTAGCCATTTGTTTCACTTGCAGGCCAAGAAAGTAGTTGAGCTCTCCCATCATGCTCATCTCAAATTCCGTCTGCATACACTTGGCAAATTCTTGACAGAGGGTTTCATCAGTAGACCCAAAAATGATATCATCAACATAGATTTGAATCAACAGAATAGTGTCTTTAAAAGATTTTATAAATAGTGTAGTATCAATTTTTCCTTTTGAAAAACCTTTCTCAAGTAAGAAGCTACTTAGCCTTTCATACCAAGCTCTGGGGGCTTGTTTGAGGCCATAAAGCACTTTCTTTAGCTTGAACACGTGGTCGGGAAATTTGTGATTTTCAAAGCCAGGAGGTTGTTTCACATAAACTTCCTCCTTAATAAAACCATTCAAGAAAGCACTTTTCACATCCATTTGAAATAATTTAAAGTTTTAAAAATTAGCAAAAGCACAAAGCATCCGAATGGATTCTAGTCTAGCAACAGGAGCATACGTCTCATCGTAGTCGATACCTTCCTCTTGGTTGTATCCTTGAGCTACTAGACGAGCTTTGTTACGTGTGACTGAACCATCTTCATTTACTTTGTTTCTAAAAACCCATTTAGTACCAATTATCGAGTGATTAACCGGTTTAGGAACGAGTTCCCATACTTGGCTTCTCTCGAATTGGTTGAGTTCTTCTTGCATAGCAGAAATCCAAAATTCATCATTAAAGGCTTCAGAAATGTTTTTAGGCTCTACTTGTGAAATGAAGGCAGTGCTAGCAACGGAGTCTCTTAGTGATGATCTAGTAGTTACTCCACGTGAAACTTCTCCTATTACTAAATTTTCTGGATGAGAAGGTTTGAAAGAGAATTTCTTAGGTAAACCCTCCAGAGAATCAGTTTCGGTTGAAGTATTCATTGGAGTAGAAGTTGATGGCTCAACGTCATCATCAAGAGTACTTACTGCACTGTTATCTTCATCAAAAGTCACATTTGTTGACTCTTCCACAATAAGTGAGCGTTTATTAAAAACTCTATATCCCTTACTTTGGCGGCATAACCAAGAAATATACCATCGTCAGCTTTGGCATCAAATTTGCCTAAGTTGTCTTTGGTGTTAAGGATAAAACATCTACAACCAAAAACTTTAAAATAAGAAACATTGGGGGTTCTCCCAAACCAAAGCTCATAGGGTGTTTTCTTCGTAATGGGACGAATCAGCACCCTATTCAAAATGTGGCATGCTGTACTGACAGCTTCTGCCCAAAAGTATTTCGGAAGTGAAAATTTATTCAACATGACTCTGGCCATATCGCCGAGAGTTCTATTCTTCCGCTCCACAACACCATTTTGTTGAGGAGTTCTAGGACAAGAAAATTCATGATCAAAACCATTTGCATTACAAAAATTTTCAAAATCATAATTTACAAATTCGCCTCCATGATCACTTCGGATTCGAGTAATCATGTAGCCTTTTTCGTTTTGAACTTTCTTTACAAAAACTTTGAAAACAAAAATAGCATCGCTCTTATTAGCGAGAAAGAAAACCCAAGTAAATCTCAAAAAATCATCAATATAATAAATGCATAAAGTTTGCCACCAAGGCTAGCTATTCTACTAGGACCAAATAAATCCATATGAAGTAGTTGCAAGGGTCTAGTAGTACTTACAGAGTTGATGGAATGAAATGAGGATTTAGTTGTCTTGTTTAGTTCACATTCGGCACATACCGTGTCCTTTTTGAATGTGATATCAGGCAATCCTCTCACTAGCTTCTTGGTAGACAGCCTGGATATAGCATCCATGTTGGCATGACCAAGACGCTGGTGCCAAAGTAGTCGTTCGTCTTTGTGGGCATATAGACATCTACCTGCATTGTTAGTATTTATAGAAAGATAAAAATATATAAGTTGTCCTCTCTTTTCCCTTCAAAAGCAATGTCTCCTGTTGACCTATCATAGATGTAGCAACTATTTTATCCAAAGTTAATATCATATCCATGATCAGCAAGATGACTAATGCTGAGCAGGTTATGCTTTAACTCGGTCACTAGGCAGACATCCTTTATTACAGGAGAAGGAGGATGACCAATGATACCATTACCTATTATGTGCCCTTTGAGATTGTTACCGAAGGATACATCCTTCTCTCTTCATCGATAGTGATGCAAAAAGATTTACGTCTCCCGTCATATGTCGCGAGCATCCACTATCGAGAATCCACTTACTTTCAGTTGAAGAGGGAAGGTCCACCTACATCAAGAGTAGATGTGACCTTTGGTACCCGAGTTCTTGAGGGTCCTGAAAAGTTAGTCTTTGGAAACCAAGCATATATCTTTTTATCTACAAGTCTTCTAACTTTGCACTGTGGTGAGATGTGTCCATGTGATCCACAGTAAGTACAGATAGCATTCTTATTTATACTAGGAGCATGAGAATAATATCTATAAGCAACATGATGAGGATGGACATGATGTGAAGAGTTAGCATGGTGTGATGATTATGCATAGAATGAGTGGCATGGTGATGGTGTCTATGAGGCATATCATGATGGTATTGTCTATGATGTGTGACATGCTGATATTGTCTATATGGCATGGCATGATGATTTTGTCTATATGGCATATGATGATCTTGTCTGTATGGCATTGCATGATGATCTTGTCTATATGGCATGGCATGATGATTCCTATGTGTGGAGTGATGTGGATTGTGTCTTTGTGCATGATGATTGTGTACTGAGTGAGAATTATTCTTACGTGCACGTGGTTTGTGAAAGTTTGGGTATATAAATGCATGGTTATGTGCTGCATGAGAATGACGTGGTTGACTAGCATGAGTGGTGTGTTGTGCCCATGTGATTGGGTTTGAGGTTGAAGCACCTGTTTACCCAATTTGGTTTCTAATCTCTTAGAAGCAGCTTGTAATTCATCAACCTTAATATTCAAGCCATATATTTTAGTCATGGAGATTTGTGTCTACTCTTTTCTTTAGCAAGCAACGTGTTGAGAGTAGTGATTTCTTGAGCTTGTTGCTCAATACGTGCTTTAGCATCATGTAAGCTTATTTTAAGCTTGGATACTTCATTAGTGGCATCAGTGGGTGACGTGTCTCTAACATTATCAAGAAGTAAAGAAATTCTTTGTATCTCATCTTCCAGACTTTTGATTTTGTCCTTGGCATGTTTGTATTTACCAATGACCTTTTTGTGATCATCGAGTAAATCAGTAAAAGCATCGCCAAGTTCATCAAAAGAGAAGTCATCTAGAGTTTCGTTAGATACCTTGTTGGAAGTTGCCATTAGGCACACATTTGCTGTATCTTGAGGAGAGCCTTTTTCTTCTCGGAGTCACTCGCTTCACTTTTATGCCAAATTCCTGTGTTGGCATATTTCTTTGATGAGTTCTTTTTGTATGGCTTCTCATAGCGGTTGCTCTTCTTCAAGAATAGGCAGTCTTTTCGGACATGTCCAGTCTTCTTGCAACCGTAACAGGTTGGCTCTTCTTCATCATCTTCTTGTGAATCCTTCTTCCTTCGATTGAAGCGAAGGAATTTTCTGAAGTTGCGAACCATGAGAGCTTGGTCTTCATCATCCGAATTATCGTCTTCGGTCTCATCGTGATCAGCCCTTCGTCGATGAGCTTTGAGTGCGATCTCCCTGGTCTTCGGAGCAGGCTCTTCGAAGTTCTTGAGGTCAAGCTCGTGAGTCATGAGCTTACCCATCAAGGTCTTCATTGACATTGATGTGAGATCGTTTCCTTCTATGATTGCCGTCACCTTAGGGTTCCAAATCTTTGGCAACCCTCTGAGTAACTTACGAATCTTCTCGTGGTTTGAGTACTGCTTACCAAGCGAGGATAGAGGATTGATGATGTCGAGGAATCTTGTAAACATTTGAGTGATCGTCTCATTTGGCTTCATCTTGAAGGCTTCGTATTCTTGAGTGAGACGGCTTATTTTAGATTCCTTGACTTGTGTGGTTCCCTCATGCGTCACTTCTAGAAGTCTCCATACTTCATGAGCAGTGGTGCATGTGGAGACCCTGTTGAATTCATTCCTGTCTATAGCACAGAATAAAGCATTAATAGTCCTAGCATCTAGACTTGCCTGTTTCTTCTCCTCGACAGAATATTTGTCGTGTGGTTTCTCAATGAGATCACCATCAACAACTATCCTGACGGGCTTTTTGTAACCGTCAGTGACGACAGTCCACAGGTCAAAGTCTAGAGACTTAAGATAGAAGCTCATCCTTGTTTTCCAATATGTATAGTTAGTTCCATCAAATAGGGGAGGCCTATGAGTGGACTGACCTTCACCATGATTGAAAATCAAGGATTGTGGTTGCCATGGATCAGCTCTTAGGATGTTAGTCCTTATAAAGAGAACAGAGCTCTGATACCAATTGAAGAACAGTTTGGCAACTCTAGAGGGGGGTGAATAGAGTATATATAGAAAAATGACCAATTAAAAATAACTCTTTCACCAATAATAAATAATCAGAGTAAAGTGCGAAAAATAAAAGGAGATCAAAAGAGCATACGCAAACACAGCAATTTTAACCTGGTTTCCCTCGTGGAGGACTAGTCCAGGCCTGAGAACTCTAGCTCAGGATTCAAATCCACTATTTGTGAAATAGTAGTTTACAACCGTGCCTTTACTTCAGAAGAGCACGTCAACTTCTAACAGAGGATCGCAGTGGCGATTTGCTTGGAATTGTCCAAGCGACTTTTTCGACTCTTGCACAAGAATCCTAACTGAGAGATGCTGAGCACTCGAGACTTAGGAGGCTTGTGGCTAGTAGATGGGAAGGGTATGGCTTATTTCAGCTATAAGAGAGAAGAGAAGAGAAGAGAAGAGAAGATTGGATGGATTGGAATGAGAGAATTCATGCCCTATTTATAGTATTTTTATAGGCAGAATTCGGCCAGAATTCGGGTAGGAAAATTCAAATATTTGGCCGTTGGACAACTAGCAACCAGCTAACCCTAAAATTAGAGTTCCTGATTTCTAGGGGACAGAGTTCGGCCCGAACTCTGTGTGGAGGCAGAGTTCGGCCCGAACTCTGTCTCCAAAGCACAGAGTGGTTCAAAGGGGACCATTTGGGAATTTCTGGTTTGGTGGAGCTTTGGGATTTTTAGGTAGGCTATAGTCTAAGTTTCAAGAGCTCAGCATGACTCAGATTACATTAGTCTAGACTCAAAGAAAGTGTAAAATACAGACTCGAATCAACTGAGACACGGAAGCTGAGCTGTCTTTTGTCTTGAGCTTAATGCAGACATCGTGTGTCGTATTGAATTATTACAGATATTATTTAGTCAATATTGTCAATATTTGGTTGACTGTGACTTTGTGTCAACATCATGTATAACTCCAAACTAGATTTAAGTCATGTATAACCTAAGCCAGTTTACATAACCAGATTATACTCTACAACCACGTAGTTAGTTCAGTCCTCTTATTATATCATGTATATCTATTTCCATATATCATGTTCTCTTTTACATTCTTTATCAGCAGTTCATGTATATTATTATATAGCTTGTTTTATATTTTCTTTCATGTTATGATCTGTGTGAGATATATATATTCGTTCCTGTCCTGACTGGACCTGTTGAAATGTTACAGATTATGAGGATTGCTGCGACACTTACTATGGAGCAGGCCTAGTTGACACAGGTGACCTGGACCCTCAGCAGGATCCAGTAGTCGCTGAGGACTTGCCATGAGTTTAGATTGGACTTATATCATTACCTAGTTATGAGACATTGTGATTGTATTGAGATTATTTGTGGTGTGGTTCACACCGAGACTTATTATATTTGTGACTCTCTCTCTCTCTCTCTCTGTTGAGATTATCTTATCTTCTTTTCCATCTTAGTTGTGATTGAGTTTACTTATTATATTGTTCTCCTTTCGAAGCATATTCTAGATTGTGATAAATGGGGTGACTTAGGACAGCATTCTACCGCGACACTGCGGCGTGGGCTGGACGTAACCACTTCGCGTGCCCTTACACCGGGTAAGGGTCGTGACTGTTTGCAAAAACAAAATTTGTTTATTCCAAACTTGTAAAGAGTACAAGTATAATAAATTTAGTGGAAGTACAACTTTAGAAATCTGATCAGAAGACGATCACTCTATCCCTTGGACTATATGAACTTGAAGACTGTAGCCTCTGGAGAATGCAGCAGCAATTTTGCAAGAGTTCTTGATCTCTGTGTGTGTATCTGATAATTATTGGAAACTCTATTTATAGAGTTCTTGAAATAACTATTTTAGCAGTTATTCTGATGGTGCGCGAAGCTAGATTATGCCACATTGAGTTGCGCTAACCTCCCGTTGTGCCAACTTTCATTCAATTGTCAATCGTGTACTAACTGTATTTAGACCCGTGGCATCATATGATTGAGATGCGCGTGGTCGTGTACAGGATAGTGGACACGTCTTGAGAGATTAGTGGCATGTGCGCTACGTCATCCTGCTTTAGAATGTAAGTTGTCTCAACTTTATCAGGTTGCGCGAGTTTCAGTCAACAAGTCAAACTGCGCTTGATTTGGGCTGCGCCTACACACGTGGCAGCTTCCGAGCAAAAGTCATTCAGGTTGTGCCCAGGCGCAACTAAGGATTTTGTTTAGATTGCGCCTGGGCGCAACTCACGTAGCGTACAGGACATCTGTCTACTAGCTTCCCTTGAGCGGCACAATTCACGGGGTTCGAAGAGATTTTCCTCGTTCACTGTTGTGTCAGTTGTCAGTGTTGTCAGGTAATGATGACCATTAAGTGTCATATGCCACGTAGGTTTTGGCACAAAAAGACTGCGCACAGTCTGATATCAGGCACAACCTGATCAGTGGCGCAGTCTGTTCTTTGAGCTTCATATCAGTGGCGCAATCTAATTTTTGGGGCTCAATTTGATCAATGATCAGTATATTCAGTGTGCAACTTGTTTTTTAGGCTCTACAAGACCCCCTTCAAAGTTTTCAAAACTTAAAAAACATTGCAAAGTTTTGGAATACTTTGAATTTAGAAAAGTTTTGACTAAGTCAAGTTGTACCGGACAATGCACGGTCATCACGATTAAATACCTTTCTCAAAAATACTTAATCTTTTCTTCGTCTTCTAGAGTTTCATTGATTATTTTCAGTTTCCCATGAGGAATACGAAGAGTCAATTTGTTGATATATATGTAGTAGTTGATCTTTGTGCTTTGTTCTTCACTTCTGTTCTTCACTGGCCCCCAAGAAGAAAGAAATGGAGACCAATGATGACACCACAATCAAGTCTCCTAAAGCGAGACATGATGTTGCGCCTATAACTTTTTTGTTGGAGGCTGACCCAGCTTTGAGGGCAGTGAACTTTTTGTACTATTTCGGTTTAACCCCGTCAGTCTTCAATCGTTCGAGTGGCGGATCATCCTCTGAGGAGCACGGCAATTCGGAGGGATTTCTTAACCTGATGCGTCTCTCGGGGATCCGCACCATGCAAGAATTGGACGCCACCCTTCGTCAGACTGATGATGGCAAAGACAAGAAATAATGTTCTAGGCAGAACAACTTTTTATTTTTATGTCCTTGATTGTAGGGGTCCACCCGTCTTTATGCAATGAAACCTAAAATTTCTGATTTTGTGTGGCTGTGATTTCGAATGGTGCTCATGGACATATTCTTTTAGCTAATTTTTCGTTTTACTGTTTCTTCTGAGGAACACATGGCAGTCGTTTCACGATTTTAGATGCCTATTTTTAGTTCTTTTCTAAAATAGGATCCTAGAACGACGCACCCACCTCATCTTTAACCTCTTTAAAAAGGACATCCAAAAATGAAAGAATCATTCATACTCTCTCAAAACAAATGTCTTCCCATAAGGTTTCACTTGCGCCACTTCATCCTGATGTTATTTGCCTGCATGCTGTGTCTTCAAAAATTGGTAAGTCTCGACGAAGAATCAATGGTATGAATATTCTTCTTTCGCACCACTTTGGAGACAAATATCGATCTGCATGGTGTAGACACTGTTGAAATGTGCTAACTATTTCTGAGAATAGGCGCACACTGTGGTCCAGTGTTTAGCTCCGTCAGAGGCATGTATTGCTGACATACACTTGTTTGATCAGTGCTTAGTGCTGATATGCGCCTGTTTGTAGGCGCAGTACTGATGTGCGCCTGTTTGTAGGCGCAATGCTGATGTGCGCCTATTTGTAGACGCATGCTGCAGATAGATTCTGCTAACTTCTCCTGTTTCATTGATATTTGCAGGGACTTGGTTAGCGAGCTTCTTCAGAACTGGCATTGGTGATTTGGATGTTGTAGAGAGCATTCTTCTGACACTCACATCAGACAGCTCATGTGGTTTTAACACTCAAATCAGACAGCTCAGGACTCTTCATGTTAAGAAAGGTCTTCCTCGGATGGTAGGAAGAGCCTATACACATGAGAGTTGGATGGTGAAGAACGCAGAACTAGGAATTGTATCACAAGGGTGATCTCGTTCCTAGTTCCCCTGGCGGGCTGTCTTCTCTCCACCAGTTGTATTGACAGCAGCTCATCTTTAGGCTACTGCACTCTGGGGTTCTTCTCTCGTCTTTCTTAGAGAGAAGAGCAGAGTTAATTCCATTGTCTGGCACGTTGCTTCAGGTCGAGACGACAAAGAATTGCCACCAACAAATAAGAAGATCCAAAGATGTAATAGACCTTCATTATCGATGGAAAGATCCAAAGATGTAAATAGACCTTCATTAGAATGAAAATCCAAGATGTAATAGATTTTCATCAAGATGTATCTATGCTTTTTAAAGAAGGAATAAAGAAATAATTGTCTCATTATTCTTTTTTTTTATAATTTGGTTTTGCTATGCTGTCATAGATAACAGAATCCAGAGAGGATTATGAATGTGGCAAGTTGTTTTGACGTGAATATTTGGAATTCAAGTTTGTAAAAGATATGACCTCTCACTATGATGAATGAATGAGTGATCATTCACTTCAATTTCCGAAGAAGAAATATTGAATGAATGAATGGTCGTTTAAACTTTCGAAGAAGAAAGCGAATTAATCAAGCATGTTGGTTTCGAAGAAGGGAAGATGAAGAGTCGGTTATGAATGAACCGTTATAAATGAACGAACAGTTGTGCCTCTTTCTAAAAGTCGCATCAGTTCTCAAGGCTGATTACTTAGTTGTTCTGCCTATAAATAGAACAAAACTTTTATAAAAATTGTCAATCTCTTTCTTCCTGTGCAAGAAAAAATGTCTTCTAAAGATTTGATTGCTCTGAAGACTAAAGAAGAAACCAAGACTTCCCTTGCTGAGCCTTCAGTGCCTTCTCAAAAAGAAAGGGACGAAGGCTCAACTGTTCCTCCTGCACCAGGACAGGATTTGATCTCCAAGTTAGTAGAGCCTGGAAAAACTGTCGAAGAAGAGGCATTGAGGATGGCTGTTTGTGAGTTCCTGGTGCGTTCAGACAACGAGATGTTTGAACGGTTGGCGAACTTTGTATTTAATCATGAAGGATCAGGGCCTCCTCCATGTCCGTAATATTATGTAATTCTATTATGCTTTTGAATAAAAAATAAACTTTTATTTACATCATGTCTCTGAAAATAAAGTATATTTTGTCTTTATACATAATATTTTTTAGAAATTTGCCATTGATGGGTATCATAGCAACTCTGCCATCCATATCTGTTAATTGATAGGCTCCATTGGAGAAGACTTTATTTATCACATACGGTCCTTCTCATTTTGCCTCGAACATGCCTTTGCTCATATGTGTCATAGTCATAGGACGTCTGACTGTAAGAACCAACTCGCCTTCTTGAAATGTTCGCACTCTGACTTTGCAATTGAAAGCTTTTGAAATCTGGGCCTGATAAAGTTCGATATGCTGTTGAGCTAATAACCTTTTCTCGTCGAGCGCCACCAATTCCTGAAGCCGAAGATGATCATTATTTTCTGTAGTAAGCTCATTAGCAATGGCAATTCTCAATGATGGAATTCGAATTTCCAAAGGTAGCACAGCTTCACATCCATATACCAGAGAAAAAGGTGTGCAACCTGTAGGGTTACGGACGGTAGTGCGATATGCCCATAGACATTCTCCGAGTTTATCACTCCAATTACGTTTGTTAATAGAGACAAACTTTTTAAGGAGTTTGATAATGGTCTTGTTGAATGCTTCAGCCAACCCGTTAGCCGCAGGATTATAGGCTGTAGAGACAACATTATTGATTCTGTTGTCATCACAGAACCTATTAAACTTCTGGCTGATAAATTGTGGCCCATTATCATGGATGATTTGGCGAGGGACACTAAATCTGTATATCACATGATGTTTGATAAAATTGATAACGCTACTAGTTTTTACTTCCGCCAAAGGTATAGCTTCGGCCCACTTGGAAAAATAATCGGTTATAGCTAAGATGAACCGATGTCCTTTAGATGAAGGAGGATTGATGGGACCAATTATATCCATGCCCCAAGCTTCAAAAGGCCATGAGGCTGCAGTTGTATGAAGAAATTCCGACGGTTGGTGAATGAAATCTGCATGAATTTGGCATGCACGATATTTTCTTACATAATCAATAGCATCTGATACCATAGAGGGCCAGTAGTAGCCCATACGTCGGATACGATCCTGTAGTTTAGGACCAGGTTAATGTGCTCCACAAATACCATCACGAGCCTCACGTAATATCTGTTTTGCTTCATCACCAGCGAGACACCTCAAGAGTAATCCATCAAAAGTTCTTCGATATAGTGTCTTAGTAGTATGATTATAATAGAATCGAAGTGATCGACGACGGATACTTGTAGCTTCTTTATGATATTCTGGCAAAATGTTATGCACTGCAAAATCAATGAAAGGTACTCTCTAATCCTCGCTAAGGACATTGACTTCAGTTAGGTTGCTGAATTCAATGTTGTGGTTGTTTTCAACACAGAATAGTTCTCTATTAGAGATAACAACCATCTGTTGCCTTTTAACTGGAGCTGCCAACACTGTAGCTAGGTTAGCTAAGGCATCAGCTTCTGTATTGCATGCCCGACGTACATGTTCGATGAAGAACCCTTTAAATGAAGAAGCTATCCTGGTTGTTGCTTCATAGTATGGTACCAAATTGTAACCCCTCTTTCCGGAATTTTGAATTATATTTTATTTATTGAATTAAATGGTGATTTTTGGAGTTTCCATAAATAATTATTTAGTTAATTTTTACGGTAGATGATTTTAGCCATAGTGGAGTTTTGGAGTACACGATGACTAGGAATCATGGCACGGATAGTGCAATGGCGTGCTTTGGCTAATGTATTAGTCCTGATAGGGAAGGCCAAGCCATAGCGATGTCCTAACTAGGAAAACCAGGCCAAGTTGCGACTTAATTCTTGCCGAAGTTTTATTTATTTATTTATTAATTATATTATTGAGATTAGGGAAACCGGTTATACCATGTTAGCCGGACTGGACCCGAACTGAGCCAAGCCATGCAGGGCATGCAGCACGTCCAATGAAAATCGTGTTGATGGAATTTGGTAAGAGAGTATTGTATTTCGTTTTAATGGTTTAAATGAATATTTTCTAAGTGTTTGAATTTAAATATTATAAATATTATTATCAGTTGATAATTCAATAATAGTTAGGTCCTAGTATGTTTAGTGATTAATAGACCGCACATGATGGAATGTATACACTATTACTGCTATATTGGATTTTATTATTATTATTATCATTTTTGTTGAGGTTATTATTATGTAGTATTATTTTTATTATTGATTATATTATTCTGTCAAATAAGTGTTATACTACATATATTCATAATTGCATAAATGAGCCCTACATAGGAACAAATGCTATGGGGATTATTTGGGTTTTATCGAGATTATATATATATATATATATATATATATATATATATATATATATATATATATATATATATATATATATATATATATATATAATGGAATAATACACACATATATATATATCTATATTTTCAAATGAAACTTATTCTACATTATATATATATATATATATATATATATATATATATATATATATATATATATATATATATATATATATATATATATATATATATATATATAAAAATATATATATATATATAAGGATATGTGGGCTTGGATCCCTCAGGCGGGTGAGCTCCCGCTCCCCGAGTTCAGCCCCCTCGGCCCCGGTCGGTGGCCGGCCGCCCCCGGCCGCCACCCCCCACCGCTGGGCTTCCCCTAAAAAAAAAAAAAAAAATATATATATATATATATATATATATATATATATATATATATATATATATATATATATATATACCGCGGCCCCGGTCGGTGGCCGGCCGCCCCCGGCCGCCACCCCCACCGTTGGGCTTCCCCTTTCTTCCACGGCCCCTTCTTCAGTCGGCCGGGTCCCTTCCGGGCACCCTCCCAGCGCAGTTGCGTTTGCCCATCGTGCGGGGGACCGAATCCCTTCCCGTCCCTTCCTCGGCGCAGTCGCCGCCCCCGGCGTCGGAGGCGCCGCCGCGCTCGGCTGCTGCGGCCGTCATCGGCTCCCTCCCTCCTCGGCCCCTCCAGCCTCCGTTGGCGTCTTGAGCGCTGCGCGGCCAGTCCCCGGTCCGCTTGGCCTGCCTGCCCCCGCCCCTCCGGTTGTGCCGCCTTCCCTCTCGGCCGCGGCTCCTCCCAGCGTTTCCCCCGCCCTGAGCCGCCCCCCCGGGCCTCATTCTTCACTCTCCTCGGCGTCTCCCCTCCCTCGGAGCCCCCCCCTCCAGCCCCTCTCCCTGCTTCAGCTGAAGGACTCCCCACCGCCTCTGGTCCGTCTCCCCCCGCCTCGGGCGCGGAAGTCCGCCCGGAGTTCCGCTCCTCCGAGCCTCCCTCGGGCCACCTTCCCCCTCCTGCCGACCGCTCAGCCATGGTTCCCTCCTCTTCAACAGGGGTCACCTCCGCCACGGCTGAGAGCATCCCCCCCGTCTTGGCAGCAGTCCCCTCCGTCTCCGCTCTCTCTCCGCCTCCCTCCTCCCCGGACGGCGCCTACTGGTTTCACCCGGCCTACGAAGGGTGGGTCTGGATCCCCGCCCACCCCCAGGTGGAGGCGGTCCTACTCGCTTTGGGAGCGAGTCTCTGCCCATAGCATTCTCGTCGCCTCCCTCCGAGGAGGCTAGCCGTCTTGGGCCGTGATGGTGGCCTGCTCCTGCCGGAGCTCTCCCTACTCGGGCGCCGCCTCCGGGCTCGTGAGACTCCCCCGGAGCTCCGCCCACACCCCCCGTCCGTGGCCGTGCATCCGTGGGCTTCTTCGTCGCGCCGCCGCCGTGCCTCCCCTCGTCCCCCGGTGCCCCTTCCACCGATCTCCCCTTCGCCCTCGCGTCGCTCGTTCCGGCGGAGACCTCTACTCTCCGGATGCCACCGGCGCCCCCCTCCTCCCCAGCATCGGCTCCCCTCCCGGTGAGACCCACCCCCTCCGTGGAGCCCCCCTCTCCTCTCTTCCTCCTCCGTGGAGCCTTCCCCGGAGGCCCCGCGTGCACCCCCCCTGGCGCGGTCGCATCCCTCGTCGCGGCGCAACCCCCTTCCGGGCGTCCGCCCCTCTCCGAGCCTTCCTGGAGCTTCCCCTCCTGCTCCGTCTTCGGTGCCGCCTGCGCTGTGGCCCACGCCTCCCCGATTCCCGGTGGCTCCCCCACCCCCCCTCGCGTCTCGGGCCCAGCGCGCGCCTCGGGCCCAGCGCTTGGCGCACCCCCCAGTCTTGGGCTTCGCGCTTGACCGCGCCCCTCCCCCACACGTGTCTTCCTGTTGGGGGCTGCGCTCCTTGGGTTGTGTGCCCTTTGGGACACGTGCCCAGTTCTGTCTCCCCCGCTTATCTTTGGAATTTTTTGAAATTTCAAAGTTTGAAATTTCAAAGGTTCGTATTTGCCTCCCAGGGCTCTGAGCCCATTTGATTTCCATTTTCAAAAATTTTTGGAATTTCGAAATTTTCTTTCTTGCATTTCCTACTTGTCTTTCCTGGATTGTTTTGTGTGAGGAATCCTGGCACATGTACTGCTCATTATGAGCCCCTTTATGATTCAATAAAATGCTTGTTCTGAAATATATATATATATATATATATATATATATATATATATATATATATATATATATATATATATATATATATATATATATATATAATATACGTGTGCATGTATATATATATAATATATACGTATATGGGTGTAGGTGTATGAATATATAAATAGGTATTTGTGAGTGAATATATATATATATATATATATATATATATAGATATATATATATATATATATATATATATATATATATTTATTTATTTTATTATATATATATATATATATATATATATATATATATATTATATATATATATATATATATATATATATATATATATATATTTATTTATTTATTTATTTATATATATATATATATATATATATATATATATATATATATATATATATATATATATATATATATATACATGTATAAAAAATATATATATATATATATATATATATATATATATATATAATATATATATATATATATATATATATATATATATATATATATATATATATATATATATACATGTATATATATAGGTATTTATATATATATACATGTATATATATAGGTATTTATATATACATGTATATATAGGTATTTATGTATATGTATACATATATATAGATATTATACAAATAAAAAAGAAATAGGAAAAGAAGTAGGAAAAGGAAAAGGAGCCAAAGAATAACAAAGCAGTTGCAATCCCCAACTGCTCAATACCAAGCCAGCCCAACCAAGTCCCGGCAAACCCGAGCCCACAAAGCAATCCCAGGCCGACCCCCAGGCTCGGTGTAACAGGGGTATTTATACGAATAATTTGAACGATAGAGAACACATCAAACCCTAACCCGATCCCAGCCTGCCCAACGCCGCGCCACCACCACGTCTTGGTGACCCCCTCCCCACGTGCGCCGCCGAGGATCGCCGCCGACCGGCCGGGTTGCCGCGAACAGCGCGCGCACAAGCGGACTAGGCAGCAGCAGCCGCAAGAACCGACCCGACTTCACCGCATAACCACGCGACGATCGGTTGATCGTTTTCCAATCTTCCTCCTCTGGTATGAAGTTAACATATACGCCTTTACTTTCTTTTAGTTACTTTATTCGTAAATACGCTAGATCGGCCAGAAAATCGACGCCAAAACTGGCGAATCCCTTGCTCGAAAACAGAGCGTAAGTTAACCCAGAACCCCAACTTAGAAGACAGTTCGTGGCCAACCTGTTGACAGATCTCAAAAACTATTTAATGACAGTTATAGACAACTTATAGGACTTCACAACCCTTTTTGTGGAATTAGAAATCATCGACCATGCGTCGAGAAATCGATTCCCGAAGTTCTCCAAAAACTTGTTTTCAAAACTATAAAAATCCTCCGATACGACGTGCGTTCCGCCAATCCGGGCGACGTGGTCGCGAACCGAAAGCATCAAAAGCCGCGTAACGGCTTCGTGGTCGTGTGTGCTTTGACGGAATTCAAATTGGTTGCGTGTGCGCGACGAATTTGATGAGTATCCGTCAAAATTCACCGTATCGGTCTCTGTGCAAATTTCTTAATTACTTTGTGCACGCTCGTCAGACCGAGACGAAACTTGCTCCAACAGGACCGTATTATTTTTCTGGTCCTGTATGCCAAGTTTGGTCCGATTCTGAGACAGTTGATTGGATCACCGTTTTGCGGGCCCCACGGTCCAACTTAACGTGTGATTTTGTGCACGGCCTGCCGGAATCCAACTTTGGACATACGGTTGGGTTCGTATCGAAAAACGGGATCCGTGGACATGTAGTTTGACGACTTTAGAGACCGTTGACTCTAGCACGCTTTTCGGTGCAAAGCGGGTCCAACGGCGGACACCGTTTTAGCCCGAAATTGCTGTTTTGCCCCTATGTCCAGAATTGGACTTAAGGACAGGCAATTCTAGATAATTTGACTATTCTAAGAACATTGGTAATATTTATTTCAGCTTCCGGGGACCGTTGTATGGGTTTTGACTATTGTGGCATACTGAGTTGTCACGCCCCAGTACCGGAATACTGAGACGGACTAGGCCAGCTACACCGTATGAGGTATATAGACGTCATACGACGATCGTGGCTGTCAAGAGACTAGGGGGTGCATGCTACAATCAGGTCTCCTATGGTCCCACAGAGCATCTATGTCTCAATCAATCAAAACAAGAAGCAGTAAATAATGATCATATAAGACAAAGCAGTAAGGCGTCCCCGATGCTTCATCAAAATGATTCATGAGTCTAGCTTTACAAAATAACGAGCTAGTACCGAGAGTCAATAGTACATAACCGTAGTCAGCTGCAGTCTGATTTAATTACAATTATGCAAAAGAAAACTAGTGTCCTGAACTGCCGGCTAAACAGGTGCCGGTGGCTAAACGCCAAGTACAAAATAGAAGATATCAGAGCGGTGAAGAAGAAACCCACTCATGGTCCCTGGCGCCCATACTCCTGGTATGCACCATTGTTCGGGTAGAAGGCTGGATCCTTTGGCGCTGCTACGAGATCTGGCCAAACAAAACCAGCGGGGTCAGGCCCCGAATAGCAAGTACCACAAGGGAGCACAAAAGAGTGAGATAAATCCAATGAGTTAAATAAGACCTGATTCACGAGTTATAGGCTTATACCATATCATCGAGACAATACGGCACCCTTACAACCAAACAAGGACAAACGGTGCCAATATCGTGCCGAGATAAGATATATCCTATAACCATGGGCAGGTAAAATAGCTTCTGATCGCGACTTCGGTCCATAGCCTATCGCAGCACAATAGCCCAACCCAACAACCAAACAAGGACATGGGTTGGACCACTCACCACGATAGTCCATGTTCCTCAGTTGCTAACAAAAGATAACATAACACAAACAAGTCGGCTTACAAGCGGCCAATCAAATTCTACGACCTTCTACTATTTGCCTGGATTATTCCACTAATGCAATATAGGAATCCTCAGATCGTGTCAACCCAGCAGGAATAGCCAATGCCGAATCATATACATATACACATAGCACGTTAATTATGCACCGGTCCCTCGGAAGGCCACCGTGCTAAAATATATAACACATAGCACGCAGGAGTCGGATATAGTCATCCACTATAGGCAGATGAAACTGTATCCGTGGCGGCCAACCCAACATGTCAGGACAGGACCCGGGATGGCTAGTATGGCACGATCTCGGGATTCTGTTCCCTCCCAATGCTTCTACCGATTTAAATTGCTAGATTAACCCTATCTTGGTATTTGGAATTGCATGTCGTGGTCACATAGTCATCCTCATGTATGTCGTACCATAGTACGTATACCCTAAATATGAATCCACATCGGCCCGATCTGGATCCATGCTTAGTGTAATGCTTCAAACAACAATCAACATACCACGACACTATTACTGACCAATTACCATGACTGTGCTGGAAGGTACACATGTATTGACATATAACACGAACGATCACTTGGCATGTAGAGTCACACCTCAGTGCACTCATTAAATAGCACCGCAGTGCATACTAATATTGTATCCCAATACACACTTAGAAAAGATACCAGCACATACAAAGGTAATCTGGTCAGGAACATGGTCAAGTCAGGAAGTCACACGGACCTCTCGTGACATAAAAGTCACACATGAAATCTGGTTAAAGTGAAACATGAAGATCCTTAGAGCCAACACAAGGATCTACAACTATCATGTTGGAAGTTGTGAGAAATTCTAACCATAATGCAATCAATAGGACAAAAATACACAAAACAACCAAAGTAGGCCCTATGCGGCCAAGGGTAGATGAGCTCAGGAAAGCTGGGCCATGCGGCTCAAAGCGTACGGGTGCATGCGGCTCAGGAATGCGAGTATTCATGCGGCTGAAGGGACGCGTGCTCATACGGCTGAGAGTAAGTAAGCTCATGCGGCTGAAATGGACGAGCGCTCATGCGGCTGAGAGTATGCGGGCCATATGCGGCTGCCGCACGAAAGGCTCATGCGGCACAGTTGAAGCAGGCTCATACGGCTGAGATATGTAGGGCGCATGCGGCTCAAGAAATCAGAGTTCATACGGCAGCGGGGGCTGGATCTTATGCGGCTGGAGAAGCACTCATGCGGCTGCAATGGCTCATGCGGCTCAGAATACACATGCGGCTGCAATGGCTCATGCGGCTGACACTGCCTATGCGGCTGGAAGCATGCGGGTCATATGCGGCTGCGGATAAAGTCTTATACGGCTGAACAAAGGAATCATGGCCCATGCGGCTGAAAGCTAACAAGTCATGCGGTCAAGGGAACTTGCCGCATGAAAGTTCATACGGTCAAGCACTGTTCTTCTTCTCCACTTTCCGAGAAGAAGAACTAAGAAAAGCCATGACTTCAAAGCTTCATAACTCCTTCATCCAAGGTCAGAATCCAGACTTCCATAGGTCAAAATGGGACAGAAAGAAATTCTCTACAACATGGAACCATCAAAACTTAAAAATAATAAGGTTTACTAGATCAAACCCAAGAAATCCGAAAATAACATAAACTTAGATCTACAAGAATTTATCCATGGAAATCAAAAATGCTAAGTACTAAACTTGTAGAGGATGATGAGAAGAACAATATAGATAAATCATATCAAAGAAAAATCAAGAAATGAAAAATGCAAGAATCTCTCCATTTGGTGCAAGATGTACTCGCCTATTGGTTGGGAGGAAAAGAAATAAAAAGAGTGAATGAGGAGAGAGAGTGAGGAAGAGAATATATATAGGGGTTGGGTTGACTTAAAGGAACCCTAATCTTAAGCATGCTCCTAACCATGGGGCTAATGACATGTTAAGGCTACATGATACAACTAATTAAATTAAATAATTAAAATCCTAACCACGACAAGGTTCAGAAATCCTATTATCGAAACAGTGAACCACGCCTACAACCAAACAAGGACAAGGGGTGGCACACTAATCCGCGACGAGATACTGTTCCATGCCATGGCTAGTTACAAATACATGATATATGCAATAAAGATACAGGTGCCAGATACCATATACATAAAAAATCAAAAATTTACGTATTCCGGGAATGGGGAGTGACATCTCTACCCTCCTTAGAAAAATTCCGTCCTCGGAATTTCGATAAGGCTAGTCGAGCGCGCTCTCAGATCACGAAATACACTCATTACATATAGCAAGCACAATTATCAAACAACACATGGCACATGAACAGTTTAAGAAAGAAAGAACAATTAAGTAAAAACACAAACAATAACCATACCCAAGAAGGAAATGATCGGAGACATACGAATGAAATATGCCTCTCAAGTCAGGTAGGAATTCGTCCTCGAGGTCCTACACTGACACCCAAAGTGGACAAGGGTCAACGCTTGTGATAAGTCGGTACCAATGACTAAATCAAGAACGAGACTCTGCCCAGGACGTACTCTCGTAATCACGTATCACATGATACGAGAGCAGATGAGTGAGACGAGAAAGTCGCCTTCACTCTTCGAATATAAAACACACGGAATTATAATAAATAATACTCAAAACTTACCCAAAATCTGACCGCCTTCAGCCAACCTCTGCTCTAATACTCCAAATTCTTCTTGCCTTTGTCCCTGCCTTCCCTGGCCCTGCTGTTGTGGCCTCTGCTGTCCAACCTGATGCGGTCCTACCTGATGTTGCGCTTGTCGGTACATCAGAGCTTACGTCAATAATGGGCGCTGGGCTAGTGGCCTCACTGCTAGTGCTGGCCCTTGATACGGTGCTACCTCTGGAGCTGGCAACGCCGGAAACTGTTGAGCTGGCCCTCCTGGCCTCTGCATCATAGGACAATTAGCAATCCTATGGTCTGGACTGCCACACCTCAAGCATAATCCATTAGCTGAACGACACACATCCCTAGTATGCCCTCCCTTACCACAGTAAGTGCAACCTACTGGTGCTGCCTGACGTTACTGCTGGTTTCTCTGTTGCTGTTGTCGAACTGGTACAGTTACAATTGTCGTGACTGGTGCTGTATCACGAATACGGACGCCAGGTGCTGGTGCTGACGTCCGAGGTACTGCTCCTCCCCCAACACTCTGCGTATGAGACCTCTTCTGGCCCCCAGTCCTTGTTGATAACCTTTGAATAGTAAGCTCGTGCCTCCGAGCCGCCGTCAATACTACATCGAATGTCTGGTAGTCGTGTCCCTCGACCAGCTGCAAAATCTCTAGGTGAAGTCCCTGCTGGAACCTCATTGCTCTCTCTGGCTCTGTCGCCACCATCATCCGAGCAAACCTACTTAACCTGCAGAACTCCGCTGCATAACCATCCACCGTCTTACCAGCCTGCTTGAGACTGATAAACCTTTGCTTTAGCTCATACTGCGCTACCACGCCAAAGTACTTGGCCTTTAATCTGGTACTGAAGCTATCCCAGGGAACAGGACACCTCATTCCAACCTCTTCCGATGCCCACCAATCGCGGGCGAGATCCTGAAGCAATAATCTGACTTGGTCAACCTTCTCTTCTGCTGGAACCTTTGCTGCGGTCAATATGGCCTCTGTATCCTGAAGCCAAGCATCCGCCGTGATGGCATCCTCCGTGCCATCAAAATATCTCGGGTTCAGTCGACAAAACCTTCCGGACGCTCCTGAATCATTCCTGACACTTCTCTCAAGGGCTAATTGTAACCCCTGATTCTGTAGCACATTTTGTTCTTATTGTCGGGTTTGTTGTTGCTGTTGGGCTACCGTCTGGCGTTGCTGGGTCTCCAATAACCCTCTAATAATCTGCAATAGTGCCGGCGCATCTAGTGCTACTGGTACTACCGGCATCACTGGAGGTACGGGATCCTCTGGCCTCTGTAGCTCAACTGGCTCATGCTCGGTAACGTTCTCGATGGGAATCTGTCCAGGTAGAGGGGATACCCCTTGCTGATCTCCAACCGGTTCCTGCTCCACTGGATTCTCTTCCATGCCGGCTCCTCCAATAGCCGAGAACGACGTGCCCCTAAAGGAAAGGATACAAGATATCAAAAGACATGACGGGAAGGAATCGAGGATGATAATCAAGTTAGCAATCAAGGCGAGAGAAGGAGAAGACGAATCAGGAGATCAAGGGGGACATATTTTGATTGAGACTCCTATAATCGCAACACCCCACAAGTCTGAAATATAGACGTGCATGGGCCACCACTAAAACCTTGTCACGCCCCACTACCGGAATACTGAGACGGACTAGGCCAGCTATACCATATGAGGTATATAGACATCATACGGCGATCGTTGCTGTCAAGAGACTAGGGGGTGCATGCTACAATCAGGTCTCCTATGGTCCCACAGAGCATCTATGTCTCAATCAATCAAAACAAGAAGCAGTAAATAATGATCATATAAGACAAAGCAGTAAGGCGTCCCCGACGCTTCATCAAAATAATTCATGAGTCTAGCTTTACAAAATAACGAGCTAGTACCGAGAGTCAATAGTACATAACCGTAGTCAGCTGCAGTCTGATTTAATTACAATTATGCAAAAGGAAACTAGTGTCCTGAACTGCCGGCTAAACAGGTGCCGGTGGCTAAACGCCAAGTACAAAATAGAAGATATCAGAGCGGTGTAGAAGAAACCCACTCATGGTCCCTGCACCCATACTCCTGGTGTGCACCATTGTTCGGGTAGAAGGCTGGATCCTCTGGCGCTGCTACGAGATCTGGCCAAACAAAACCAGCGGGGTCAGGCCCCGAATAACAAGTACCACAAGGGAGCACAAAAGAGTGAGATAAATCCAATGAGTTAAATAAGACCTGATTCACGAGTTATAGGCTTATACCATATCATCGAGACAATACGGCACCCTTACAACCAAACAAGGACAAACGGTGCCAATATCGTGCCGAGATAAGATATATCCTATAACCATGGACAGGTAAAGGGCTTCTGATCGCGACTTCGGTCCATAGCCTATCGTAGCACAATAGCCCAACCCAACAACCAAACAAGGACATGGGTTGGACCACTCACCACGATAGTCCATGTTCCTCAGTTGCTAACAAAAGATAACATAACACAAACAAGTCGGCTTACAAGCAGCCAATCAAATTCTACGGCTTTCTACTATTTGCCTGGATTATTCTAGTAATGTAATATAGGAATCCTCAGATCGTGTCAACCCAGCAGGGCTAGCCAATGCCGTATCATATACATATACACATAGAACGTTAATTATGCACCGGTCCCTCGTAAGGCCACCGTGCTAAAATATATAACACATAGCACGCAGGAGTCGGATATAGTCATCCAATATATGCAGATGAAACTGTATCCGTGGCGGCCAACCCGACACGTCAGGACGGGACCCGGGGTGGCTAGTATGGCACGATCTCGGGATTCTGTTCCCTCTCAATGCTTCTACCATTTTAAATTGCTAGATTAACCCTATCTTGGTATTTGGAATTGCATGTCGTGGTCACATGGTCATCCTCCTGTATGTCGTACCATAGTACGTGTACCCTAAACATGAATCCACATCGGCCCGATTTGGATCCATGCTTAGTGTAATGCTTCAAACAACAATCAACATACCACGACACTATTACTGACCAATTACCATGACTGTGCTGGAAGGTACACATGTATTGACATATAACACGAACGATCACTTGGCATGTAGAGTCACACCTCAGTGCACTCATTAAATAGCACCGCAGTGCATACTAATATTGTATCCCAATACACACTTAGAAAAGATACTAGCACATACAAAGGTAATCTGGTCAGGAACATGGTCAAGTCAGAAAGTCACACGGACCTCTCGTGACATAAAAGTCACACATGAAATCTGGTTAAAGTGAAACATGAAGATCCTTAGAGCCAACACAAGGATCTACAACTATCATGTTGGAAGTTATGAGAAATTCTAACCATAATGCAATCAATAGGACAAAAATACACAAAACAGCCAAAGTAGGCCCTATGCGGCCAAGGGTAGATGAGCTCATGCGGCTCAGGAAAGCTGGGCCATGCGGCTCAAAGCGAACGGGTGCATGCGGCTCAGGAATGCGAGTATTCATGCGGCTGAAGGGACGCGTGCTCATGCGGCTGAGAGTCAGTAAGCTCATGCGGCTGAAATGGACGGGCGCTCATGCGGCTGAGAGTATGTGGGTCATATGCGGCTGCGGCACGAAAGGCTCATGCGGCACAGCTGAAGCAGGCTCATGCGGCTGAGATATGCGGGGCGCATGCGGCTCAAGAAATCAGAGTTCATGCGGCAGCGGGGGCTGGATCTTATGACTGGGGAAGCACTCATACGGCTGCAATGGCTCATGCGGCTCAGAATACACATGCGGCTGCAATGGCTCATGCGGCTGACACTGCCTATGCGGTTGGAAGCATGCGGATCATATGCAGCTGCGGATAAAGTCTTATGCGGCTGAACAAAGGAATCATGGCCCATGCGGCTAAAAGCTAACAAGTCATGCGGTCAAGAGAACTTGCCGCATAAAAGTTCATGCGGTCAAGCACTGTTCTTCTTCTCCACTTTCCGAGAAGAAGAACTAAGAAAAGCCATGACTTCAAAGCTTCATAACTCCTTCATCCAAGGTCAAATCCAGACTTCTATAGGTCAAAATGGGACAGAAAGAAATTTTCTACAACATGGAACCATCAAAACTTAAAAAAATAATGTTTACTAGATCAAACCCAAGAAATCCGAAAATGACATAAACTTAGATCTACAAGAATTTATCCATGGAAATCAAAAATGCTAAGTACTAAACTTGTAGAGGATGATAAGAAGAACAATATAGATAAATCATATCAAAAAAAAATCAAGAAATGAAAAATACAAGAATCTCTCCATTTGGTGCAAGATGTACTTGCCTATTGGTTGGGAGGAAAAGAAATGAAAAGAGTGAATGAGGAGAGAGTGAGGAAGAGAATATATATTGGGGTTGGGTTGACTTAAAGGAACCCTAATCTTAAGCATGCTCCTAACCATGGGGCTAATGACATGTTAAGGCTGTAGAAACCCTAGAGGGGGGTGAATAGGGTCAAGCTAACTAATCAAGCACTTAGCACAAGCTAATGGACAATTTAAAATTATAAGTGCAAGAGAAGAAGCAATAACAGTACCGACACACGATGTATCCTGGTATCCTCCCAAGAGGCACTCCAGTCCCGGAACTCTCTCCGGCTTTAATCCACTATTTGAGTAAATAGTTACATACGAGTTTGGATCCGAAGAACTCGCCAACTTCTTACACGAGAGCTTTAATCCGAAGGCCTCTCCGACTTCAACCGAGAGTTTGGATACGAAGACTCCCCAACTTCAACCGAGAGTTTGGATACGAAGACTCCCCAACTTCAACATTTCACAATAGGTTTTGATCTCCTTATACAATAAGATGAAGATCTCACTTTTCAAACTCAATAACTCTAACACAATTTGTGGATGGCAAATGAAAGCTTTGTAGAGTTGTGTGTGGATAGGCTTTGGTGGTTTAGAAATTTTTAGGCTCAAAGCATCAACCTTGAATGAAGGGGTTCAAGGCTATTTATAACCAAAGCATTGAAAAGAGCTCAAAGCAACTTTTCAGTCCACGAACCGGCATACCGGCGGTATACCGGTCTGGGATTGCAACGGCTAGAAATATAGCCGTTAGGATCATTAATGGCTGGAAATCCGACCGTTGGAATATCAACGTTTCGGAAGCGATATACCGTCGGTATGGACCGGTATGCCGTCGGTATGCCGGTTTTGTAAACAAAAATTTTCTGTGAACAAAAACCGGTATACCGTCGGTATACACCGGTATACCGTCGGTATACACCGGTATACCGTCGGTATGCCGTTTTCCACTAAAAATGATCCTGGGCTTATTTCTGTCCTAGCTTTCGATTTTGCCATCCATTTCTTGTGTTTACAAAAATTCTTAAGACTCATTACAGACTCCAGATAAACTTAGGCAGGTGCAGGCTTCCTCAGAGTCTTTAAATGATGATGGCATGGCTTGGCTTCTTCCTTTGATAGGTGCTGGCTTTTTCCCTTGGCGGCAGTTGTCCAAAGATATCCAGTTTGTAAAAACTGAATACTTTTCGGGGGCTTTGCCTCCAAACCCCCGACGAGGGGCGCTGCCGCTTCGACCCCCGTCCGCTGACCGGGCAGCGGAACCCCCGAGTGCGTGGCTCCGGAGATGTCGTCGGGTGGTTCAGAAAAATCTTGTGGGATCCATCGTCTTTGGCCCACCATGATTTCTTCATTGCATTGCATATGTCCACATTGATCTTGCTAATTGCTTTTCTGTAAATACATGTTAGACGAACAAAGCAATAAACATGTAGCAATGATAACATAAAAGTACATTAGGACTATGCGAAGTTTAAGTATCAATGCTAAGATGATACCATAAATGTTAGTGATATCATAATGATTAAACTTAATTGAATGACCACAATCAAAAATATAGTTTTGATTTTGGCAACCCAATTAAATTTAAGATAGATAAGCTCATATCACTAATATGTAAACCAATAGGCATATATCACCAAAGGTATAAGTATAAGTAGAAATGCTATAGCGATAGTATAAGATTAGTGATAATGAAATGCTAAACTTAACATATTAACCATATTCAAAAACATGATACAATCATTGGGCTAACAATCTCCCCCTTTTT
>JANAVB010002768.1:0-58449 GCA_029216955.1 Iris pallida
TGCACCTACTAACATATTGTCTAATCAGAACCGGTGCATGATGGTCTGATCAACCTATTGCACTTTGGTTTGCTTATCACATATTATTCTACGTGGATGGAGACATAGTAAACTTGCCTTAGAGTCTCATCCACGACAGCCTTGGCAATTCTCTTTTGAATTATTTTTGCCGCCTATGAACCCCGCAATTCGTACTCAACATATAACACCGTCTTTGAAACCTTGGTTGTTCTTGTCTTTACTTATTTTGGAAAGACAAGGCACTGTACTTGCTAAGATAGACTCATGGTATCATCCTTGATTGTCCAATCGGTTAATTATACACAAATGTAGATAGCCACCGACCGACTCATGTGGCTATATCCTCGCCTTTAACTACTCCTCATTTCTCAACCCTAGAATTATTATCGTGCCCTACCAAATGTTCTTGAGCACTCGAGAACGATTCTAATCATTCACTTCAATCAAACTCTCAATTGAGGCGATTAGTCTCCAGTTTCTCTATAGGAACCACATCTCCCAAATGTCTAAATTATGTTAGTTGGTTTACTCATTTCCCTACTGTTCTTCTAAATTGGATATTCAAAAGTTTGTTTCCATCACTAGCGATCCTTATTCAATCCCATAACCATGATAATTTTGTATATATCGACTCCACAGTTTCCTACGGCATGGTGGTATTGAACGCCGTTTTATCGCCTCCACCAAATTTAATTACATTTTTGGTATTGACGAACTCTTCCCATTCCTCAACCCTAACTACCCTATTAATCCTAAATTTCGAGGACGAAATTATTGTAAGTTGGGTAGGATGTAAAACCCCTATTTTTAAAAAAAAATTATTTTTATTATTTTAGTAGACTTAAAAATGAATTTATAAATTTTATGGTTTTAATTATTTTTTTATGACCCGGTTTGGCCAATTCAGCCCGAACATGGCCCGAACCAATTTTAGCCCATGTAAGCAGGTAGTGTGACCAAATGTGGCCATGTATACATATTTTATGTACTTAAAAATATTTTTTAAACTATTTTAGAATTTTATGTACAATTCTAATTATTTAAATATTTGTACAATTAATGGTATTTTATTATTAAATAATAATTTACAATATTGTACATGTTCCTGGACCCGGATGAGGGTGTGTGGTAAAGTTCACACGTTGGAACAATTTTTATTATTTTATTATTACTAAATTTATTTTGTGAAAATTTAATATACATTTTATTATTGTTAATATTATTTGATATTAATGTGGTATTATTATTGTTGCCTTTTATGGCAATTTAAATTTGTGTATATATGTAAAAAAAAAAATATTTTAGATGCATTATATATATAGTAGATAATATTAAACTTTTATTTAAAATTTGTGGAGGTTTAATAACCATGTTTTCCTATTTAAATACTATTTTTATTTTGAGTTGATCTATTAAGGATTGAATTTATATATATATATATAGATATGCTCAAATATATTAAATAATTGGATAGTTGACTTTTAAATGATATTTGAATTTTAAATAGATTTTTTGGGTATTTATGGATATATATATATATATATATATATATATATATATATATATATATATATATATATATATATATATATATATATAAAGTTTGAAAAGATTTAGTAAAGAAAAAGAAAAAAGAAAAGAAAAAGAATAGGAAAAAGAAAAAAAAAAAAAAGAAAAAGAAAAAGAAAGTCAACCCACTTAAAGGGGCGGGCCCCTCCCTATCCTATGCTTGCTGCACCAGCAGCAAGTTCACGTGGGGTCGGGTTATTGGGAACACATAAGGGGTTATTAGTAATAGTAGTAGTAGTATTAGGTTTTCCTCCAACTTGTAATATATATAACTCCCACTACAAACCTCAAAACTCTAGACTTCCAAAACGAATGTTGAGCCTGATCATACCTTCTTCGCCTACGAATTTGTTTCACCAGCGACGGAGCTTTGTGCGCGACGAACGGAGCATCGAAAGTCAGCCCTTCGTCATCCACGGAGCAGTTTTCCCACTCAAGGTACCCTACTTCCCGATGACGTAACTTTCTGCTCGTAACTCCGATTTTCGATCCGTAAAATGTTCTGGAAAGTAGACTTGACCCTCTTCGAGATCCCCTAGGTGGATTGTGACATGGCCATCCATCTTGCTCGAAAAATCGAGACGAAGTTGGAGAAAAATCCACTTTTCTGAATATTAAAAACTGTTTTGAAACACAAACTTGGCGGCCACTTTTCTCGCTGTCCATTAAACTTTCATAAAATCTAATTGAAGGCAGTAAAGACAACCTAACCGAGATTGTAACGCATCTTTTGGATTCACTTTTCATCTAATATGTAGAAAGTTACACGTTGTTAAACTTTTCCGAAAAACTGTAAATTCTATTTTCAAAAAGTGGAAAAACACCCTGTACGAGGTACGTCCCGACAAACCGGGCGACCCCGTCGCAAACCGAGAGTACCGAAAGGTCCGTATCGACTTTGCGGACGTGCAAACTTTGACGGAATTCAAATTGGTTGCGTGTGCGCGACGAATTTGACCCGTATCCGTCAAATTTTTTCGTATCGGACTTTTCGGAATTTCTCAATTACTTTGTGCACACTCATCATATCGCGACGAAACTTGCGCCATTGGACTCGAAATATTTTTCTGGTCCTGTGAGCCAAGTTTGGTCCGATTCTGAGACCGTTGATCGGGACGCTATTTTGGCGGGCCCACAATCCCACTCAACGGGTGATTTTGTGCACAGCCCACCGGAATCCAAAATTGGACATACCGTTGGGTTCGTCTCGTCAAAAAAAATCTGTAGACTTATAGTTTGACGACTTTAGAGACCGTAGGTTCTGCCACGCATTTCGGTGCAAAGCGGGTCCAACGGCGGACATCGTTTTGACCCGAAATTACGATTTTGCTCCTGTTCCAGAAATTGACTTTTGGACAGGCGTTTCCTTGGTATATCTTCTTCACCGAGATCATTTTTGATGTTTGTTTCAGCGTCTGGAGTCATCTGTGATTTGTGAGTTTTGGTGCTGACACTTGCTACTCTTGGATTTGCCCTTCTCGCACCACAGGCAAGATACCTTGCCATTATACTGTTTATATTAGTTTTCATTTTATTACATATCACTATTCAGTTATTCCAGTTCTTACTGTTCTTAATTTACTGTCTGCTCAGTGATATTAGATATACTTTGTTATTATCCTTTGACTGCATATGTACTTAGAGTTAAGAGACTACCGTCTGTAGTGTATCGCATATACCTTGACACTGTTGTACCACGAGGATGTGTGAGATGAGTAGCATGTAGAGGTTCTTGTGTGTGGGCTGATCTCCCATGCGCATGCGTTAGGGCTAACTGCTAATAGAGGCATGTTAGGAGACTTAGCAGTTAGTAGAGGTATATGAGACATGGATGTGACTCAGTTAGACATTGGATGGGAAGAACAGTTCCTTAACGTATGGGTCCGTATGCACTTTCCTATTACTGATACCGCTGGCCTCTGACATTCGATGAATGTTATGCTTTGAGGTCTCTGGTATCCTGATGGGACCATGCCTGATTTACTGCTACTGAGCCAGATACCCATGCGTTGGAGGTTTGTTCTTAACTGCATGAACACAATAGTATGGTTAGATTACCTTGTTGTCGTCTTGTCACTTATTTTGGTTTGTGACATATTATATATTCAGTTTATTATGGCATGTTCTTTGTGTATCTTGTTACGTCCCTCTGAGGACCTGGTTATCTCGCCAGGTGTGTGCTTTTGTCTTTCGCAGGTGTTCTAGTCGGGCCGTGATCTTCTCCATCCTTTCGAAGATGATTGCACTTGGCTCGTCATGTTATTTCGTATATTCCTTCTTGTATATTTTATTTGAGATAGTTGGTAGTGGACTTTGTCTCCGTCCAACTTTTGTACAAATTACAATCCAGCATTGATATCTATTAATTCTTTTATTGTGGATGAGATTTAGTTATTATGGTTCTACTGCATTTTACAGCTTATGTAGTCATACGAAGTTTCCATATATTGGAGTATACTTCGTATGTATACAGCTGGCATGTCGATGTGCCTAGTCCTACGTATTTTGGGACTAGGGCGTTACAAGATAGCTTGCTAGATCCCTATAGACACACTATTACTTTTTGATATGATGATATGATTTCATGTGGATACACTATACACTTGGTTAGTTAAATTTTTCCAGAATTAAAGCTATGACCTTGATAACCTGCTCAATTTTCTTTTTGCTCTATTTAGATATAAATCTTACGTCATAAATTAGAATTGCCTACTTAAATTCATTTTTGCTGTAATGAATTGATTTATAATTACTGATTCTTTTATTCGTATAAAACCTCGAGGTAGATTGATTCGAGATTTCCCTCAACCAGTGAAATGCATAGGAAATAGATACTAGAATGGTTGTATTTCTTTCGTATTTAGTTATATTCTCCATGTTAAATCTTTTAATTTAAATGTTGTGTTTGATAGGACAAATATCTACGCTCTATTTGTAGTCAACTTGTTTGAATCTCTAGAAACTCATAAATTTTTACGCTTATAGTTAGAGAAATATTAACTAACCCATAATAGTTAGACAGCAGCGCACTGTCATCAATTAGCTGAGAGTGGAGATGTGGGTTCACTGCAGCCAGCAGCGCACTGGCGAGGCACAACCCATAGAATTGAAATCGTTTCGAAGAATCATAGTCTATGGAACATTGCAAAAACTATGTTCTCGTTGACTTCTTTAGATCTTAGATACGATAGTGTCAATATAGGTAGAGTACCAGATAGCCTATCACAATTGAACCACAAAACCAAGGACTTACCTAGAATATAGAATTTAGCATTCCATAACCCATTAGTTGACCAAGACTTTAGGGATAGTGTGATTGTAGGAAGACTGTATAAGCAAGAACGCCAGGTAAGGTTTTGATTCTCTCAAAACTCGAACCACATGTGCCTCCTCTCAAAAATCTCGCGTACTTGTATTTCGACTATCTTGACCAATACTGCTATTACAGCCTAGTTTTGCAAGCTTACTCTTTTATCGAGCTTGATTCAAGACACATGTTTATTGGGGACGCCCGCTAACATATTGTCTAATCAGAATCATTGTATTACGGTCTGATCAACCATGATGCATTTGGTTCGCCCTCCATCTAATTTTCTTACGTGGATTGAGATGTAGATATCCAGGATCTCATCCGCGACTGCTTTGACAATTTCCCTTGAATTATACCTTCGTCTTTGAATCGCAAAATTGTATTCAGTGACATCTCTCTTGAACTCTTTATTATATTTTGTCTTTCACCGATTGGAAAGACGAAAGCTCGTAAATGATAGATAGATACCTAGTGTCCCCATGACCATGATAGTTGTATACGCAAGTGTAGCTACCATCGGCCAGCCCTGTGACAGAAACCTAGCCACCATGCCCTAATCTCTAAGGTGGGTAGACTGTAAGCCTCATAAAATTTAGGATATACCCGAATAATCGGAGTGATTAGAATAATTTCGATTAGGATGATTATTAGTACCCTCGGACTCCCACTTTTCATTTAGATCATTTTGTCTCCTCGGTCGTGTCATTAATATTCGGAGCACAAGGCCAGTTGTTACCTTCCAACAAATTTTGCATAAAAAATCTAGACGAGTCCACCTTCATCTAGGTATATCATGTCCCACTCAAACCCGTCCCCTTGTACTCTATTTTTGGGGTACGACTTTCAGGTTAAAAGGAATAGTTATAACCTTTACCATAGTACCGGTATACTTTCCAATTTCCATTAGAGCCTTAAACCGCGACCCCATTCCTTCAATCCAATATATGGTTGTGACCTACTCGAAGCCACTACGCATATGCCACTAGTGTGCCACCCAATTGAGGTCTCATGTGCTACTTAAACACAAAAGTCTTGGAAGGCGCATTTTTGGGCTTCATGAACCTAGCAACCAACCTGACGGGCAACTAGCTCAACTCCCCGGGTAGAAACCTATTCTAGAATACCCTAATCTAGTAGGAATAACTTTACTTTAGGATTTTGTCCAGTCAATGTAGATTGAAATCCAATATTCATCCAACCAACGACTGGTGTCCAAAATAGAGGACCCATTAAGGCCACAATCTTGAATTCTCAAATTTCGTTACGTTATGGAATCTTGTTTGAATTAGAATTTCGAGAACGAGAATTCTGTATTGCACGGATTGTAGGCCACTCTAAGTAACGAAGGGTTCTTCGACGTAGCAAGTGACTGGACTAGAGTAGCCCAATCTAGCAAATAAGGCAGTGGTTCATAAACTTTCTTTCTATCTGTAACATTGGATACTCTTCTCTGCTCCTGAAACTTCACAGTTGCTCCCGATTATTTCACCTTATCTTCCTGTCCTCCATACTTCGGAGCGACGAATGGCCATGCTTACCAGAGTTTATCAATATTCTTAGCTACTTGCATAAATTTGCTTGTTAAGTTTTTGGGTTGCTTGATAGATACGGGAGAATTTTAGAAACCAGATGCCTAGATATCTGTTGGTAGGATTGTTAGCAACTAGTTAGAAGATTATGAGATTTTAGTTTGAGGAGTAGTGTGACTAAAGGTGGGTAGAAGTCCTCGAGATTTCGTAAATACCAAATGACTAGAGAAGGATACAAACGATTTTTGAGAAATTAAATTTAAGGAGATTGAGGTTAAGGCAGATTTCTTTTAGAAGTTTACGGAATAACTACGAATTAGAATTTCGAGGACGAAATTATTTTTAAAAGTGAGCTCAATGGTGAACAATTTTGTAGGCGGGCCGAGGGAGGAACATGTAGAAGTTCCAGCTGAGGGGCAAGAGACAAGGAGTACTTTTGGAACTATTGGGCTAAAAAAACCATCGCTTTATGTCACCATTCAAGACCCTATAGAATCCACGGGGCGATTGAAGAAGTTGCACCCTTGGTGAGAAAGTGTTCGAAGAATACTAAATCTACATCAACCTCCTACGACACTGGAGTAGAAGAGACTGTCATTGTTGAGCCAATTCGAGAGGCCAATGCAGCGGCTAAACCGAAACCGATGGAGCAACTTGAAATAACTGATCAGCCAAATGAAGAGCAGCCAGTTGTCACCGTCCCATCTGCCGATATAGGTACTAGATTTACGAACAATTTTAGCTTCATTTGTTTTTCTTTCTAGCTATAGTCTAATAATCTTTCTTTGGGTGACAGCTGCCTCCAATATTCTTGCTTCCTCATCTGAGGTCCAAGCTCAGAAAAATCCTGTACCGATGATGCCAATGGCAGTAGCCCATCTGGATGACCTGGCAAGAATCCCCGTATAGGCCTTTTACGCCCTATAGCAAAATGGAGTTGAGGGAATAATTGAAAAGAATATCCCCTTCGTCGAGACCAAGAAGTCTGCTCCTCATTTGATCGAGGTACTTGAGGACTTCCCTGGACATCACAAACCATAGCTAGAGAGCCAAAAATGATTCTTGAGACGATTGAGCATCGCGTCTTTGACCTTGGGCTGGCACGATGATGCGATCCCAAGACTATCACATCCGATGAGCACTCCAAGTTGACCAATGCAGTTCATAGAGAGGAAGCCGCCTTCATGAATAAAAAATGGATCGTCAATGGACTGGCAGCCAAAATGAGGAAGGAGTACGATTTTCTCAACACTTCCTCCATACTGTGTGCGATTCTTCAAGATAAATGCACAGGTCGTATGGCCCAGATTACTAACCAGATAAGGGAACTACAAGCGGCTTACGCTGTAGAAGAGTCGACCTTGGCCAGGGCTACTGAAGAGCAAAAGATTTTCGTCGATCAAGCTAGCGACGTGAGAATGTCATTTGAACGACTGGACCAAGAGTTCATTGAGCTGGAGAAGGAAGATAATGTTACACCCTAGTCCCAAAATACGTAGGAGTAGAATACGTAAACATGCTAAGTACGTATTTAAACAGACTCTAGTTCGACTCAAATACGTATAAGCAGTGTAAATCAGAAGATGTGTCCATGTAATAATAATGTCATCCCCAATACTAATTATACTAAGAACTAAGAAAAGGAATAACTAAGAAAGAACAGAAAAGAACGTATCAACTAATGATACCTGAAGATCACGAAGATGTAGATCCCAATATGCCTATATTAGATCTCAACAATAACCTGGAAGGAAACATGGAAAGTATCCTATCTGCTTTGAGCTGATATCTGGACACGGCGCAGAGAATCAAAGGAATCCACTGTGGATGATATTTTAACTATCAGAGGTTTCAAGCATGCCAGTTAGGAATTATTTTTTATCGTTAAGAGGTATGAATTAGAAATGACAATCAAAAACGAACATTACTAATTCAGCTAGAGAGTAACAGTAAAATTTTATGAGAACTATTAGAATAATTATTAAATGTCTAATAATCAATCGTTATCGAAAAAAATATGATTTCTAACCCAACTTTGCATTAGAAATAAGAAATCTTTGAACCAACAGGGATCCTAAGATATAATTAGTTTAGGTAATTTATCGATTTACTCCACTACCAGAAAATGACGAATTAGCGACGGTTCAAAACGTTGCAAAAATGATGAAAAACGTCGTTATTCTGAATCTGCGACATTTTTTTGCGATGTTTTGTCGGCATCACAATTTTGCTAGTCGTTGATTCGAAAAGTGTCGAAAAACGTCCCAGAATTGCGACGTCAACGGAAACGTTCGCAGATTGGCAACGCTTTGCGAAGTCCTCAAAGACGTCGTAGAATTGCGACGCGCTTTGTGACGCCCATAGACGTCACAGTTTTGCAACGTTTTACGACCTCCGTAGATGTCGCCAATTTGCGACGTTTTGCGAAAGAAATTTGTGACGCATTGACACCAGATTGGTGACGCATTGCTAAAAGAATTGCGAAATTTTGCGATGTCTAAGGACGTCGCCAATTTGTGACCTTTTGTGACGTCCTTAGACGTCGCAAATCTGCGACGTTGTGCGACGCCTTTAGAAATTACTGATTTGTGATGTTTTCGATGATCACATGATGTTGCAGATTAGCGACACTTTGCGACGTTTCGTGGCATCAAAAAGCTTCGCACGTCACTAATTCGGAAAAAAAATCCAGCATTTCAACAGCCACAATGAATGAACAAGTGCATCCAACGTCACAAGTCCACCCAACATCAACAAGCGCATTCAACAAGTCCATCCATCCAACATCACAATTCAACAAGTTCATCCAACATCAACAAGTCCATCCATCCAACATCACACCGGTAGTAAAAACATATCCAAATAGTACACCCAACCACTAGGAAAAGAAAAAATGTCCAAACATTAGACCCAACAATGGGCCAACACAGAAGCAGGCAAAAAAAAACTACTGATCGGCAGGAGGAGGAACACCGACTAAGCGGGACATGAGGTATTGATACTCCACCAACGACAACGTCACCGTATCCGATGGCAGCGAAACAGCTAGAATAGTCTATGGTGGAGTAGAAACGGGTGTAGTGTACGATGTTCCATGCTCCAATGCTCGCAGTCGGACATCCATGGTAGATATCAGGTTGTTGTTGCTCTACATCATATCCGCACTCATACTCTTAAGCTCCACAATGCTACGCTTGAAACATCATCCACAGACGCACAGACGCCTGCCAAGCCGACGACGAGGAGTGCACACTGACAGAGGGGGCCCTGGATGACTCCGTCGCCAAATAAGCACCGTTGGTTCCCGTACCGTAGTATGTACCCCGATGAAGACCGCCAACAGTGGTCATCCGGAGCTCGTCTGGTGACGAAGTTGCAGGCGGCTGCACGGAAGTACCGGGTGCTCGCTCTGCAGGTGCACTAGCAACCGCCTGATCACGTAACCTAACATACTTCTCCTAGAAAAATGTCTCAGTCTAACGTCTAAGGTATTTATTTGCATGCATATGCCTATAATATGATAAGAGATTTGTTTATATATATATATATATATATATATATATATATATATATATATATATATTCGCGAAGTTGTACTTAAATTATATATGAGGAAATTGAACATATATAGGTCGATGTGTACCTCTCCTCGACGAACTGGTCGCCCTTTCGATGGGTGGCTAGGAAGACGGTCACCATGTTCGCATCCTCTTCCTTTTGTACCTATTAAAAGATAATGTTTATTATTAAAATGAAACATTTTATCCAACTGTGTAGAAACTAATATATATTTAATATTGATACATACCAGACGACAAAAATGTTTCGTCATGGGAATTAATCCACCATACCACTTACTCGACAACGATTGTACCATCTTTGCCTTTTTCGATTTCTCCTTGTTCTTGGGATCCTCGAATTTCACCTTCATCTCTGCCAAATATATGGGCGTGATCCAATCATGGATCGGCTTTCTATCGCGTTCATGAACCTTTTGGAGGCTGATCGCATTACAAATAAGCTTTCCATCAATGGAGGGAAACTGATGCTCAATCTTGACAGCTCGATGGGGTAGATAGAAGTAGGTTTGCTGCAACAAATAAAACATAGAGTTATACAATAAATGATTATTGGTATTAAAAATATATGTAATTAAATTTTACCTTGAAGTGGACAAACCAAAAAGTCTTTTTTTCTTCGGGAGCGGAGGAGTAGTTGATCCAAGACCCACCATAGTCCTTCCTCAGAAACTATCCCAGTCTTCTCTGTACGACCAAGGGTCTATATCTGTACAACCCCAATTAAATTTATGAATATATATAGATGTAATAAAAAATAAATACTAATTAACTTACTTTTTGTCCCGTCTGTCCAAATCTCCATTTGTCTCTCCTCCGGAGGCGCGCATGGAGGATCACTCTCATCTACATCCTCAGTGGGAGCGATGTCCCCCATCTGCTCCTCTTCTTCCATGGTGTCGGTAACTGGAGGAATAGTGGAAGAGCTGGGAGCAGACTCGAGCCCAGAATTGCTTATTCCAGGAGTATCGGCAAGACCCGACAATAGACTACTCGCGGATGGAGGAATACTAGACAGAGCAGTATACTCGTGACTGGGACCTGGAACGGTACAGTATGGTGGAGTACTACTGGAGGGTCCGAAAATACCCCACCGTCGTACTACAAAACTACCTCCGCATCGTTGCATACCTGCAAATAACATACGATAATAAAACACGAATATAATAGATATATATATGTCAGAGTATCATAAAAGTCAATGTACGAGACATAGTAAATATATATGTCAGAGTATCACAAAAGTAGCCCAGAGTATCACACAAACTAAGTCACAATAATAACCCAGAGTACGAGAAAAGTAGCCTAGAGTATCACAAAAGTAGCCCAGAGTACCACACAAATAAAGTCACAAAATGAAGTAGACCAGAGTCACAAAATTAGACCATTGGACCATACAACACAATAGTAGACAATAAAAGTATCTAGTCTACTTGTCATTGTTTGCCATCGAAAATGCAACAAGTTTTTGTTGATTGATAAAACTTTGGTATTTCGATTACAAACAGAACAGTATACAATATAGAACTTAGACGTAGTCCTAGGAGTACACTTTTGTTTTTATCTGAAAAATGTATCGGTTGAGAGAGTGGTAATGCGTTTACTCCGTTGACGATCTGACGACGATCTTGGATTTTCTGAAGGTCTGGACTGCTCTGGATGCCGGAGCATTTGGAGGAGAAGTAGACGTTATGTGTCTCTTCTTGTCTCTGTATGTAGATATGAAGATCTCTCCATGTGTTTATCTGTAGGGATGAAGGAATAATCCTTCTATTTGTAGGCAGTAGACTGGTCTGCTCCTGCGCATATTTAGGATGCGCCTATACGTGGAAATGCCATGTGGTCGATGTTGTGGGGTGCATGGACGATGCGCCCTAAGTTGAAGTCAAATCTATTGAACTACTCTGTTGGGCTGCGGCAGAGCTGACATATGGCAGTTGTGGAGATTCGGTTGTTACTGAGATCTTGGGTGGTTAGCACCCATTCTTGAGCAGAACTGAGTCAGAATACACATGGCGCATGTCTGTGACTCAAAGATCTCTGATTTTGTGGAAGATGATCTGTCAGGATGCACCTTGGGTTAGGCACACAGAAGACGACTTGGTCTATGTAGAAGCATGGAAAATATTGCTTTTAGTCCCACATCAGAAAGGAGAAGAAGAAAGGGCTTACTCCATTCTATAAATAGAGCCCCCTTACCTCCTTTGAAAAGGGCACCAACTTCTCTTCCCTCCTTCCAAACTTGGACTCTTCCTATTACGCACCTTCGGGTGCTAAGTAGAAGAAGTTTAGGGCAGCGCGGGCTCATCGGGCTCAGTCAGCTGTCCCAACCTCTGACCATCAAGAGCGTCCCGCTAAGCGGGCCTCTGATGGAAAGTTGTACAGAGCCGCCTGTGTCCAGCCCCCGGCGGCAAACGGACAGAGTGGTTCTCAAGTGTCTCCCAACAAAGATCGAGGGCAAGTGTTTCTATTAGCCCCTACATCAGGGAGCAAACAATGTACCTACGCACTCGTGTGTTCGTGATACCCGGGCCCACAAAGCGAGTGCACGGGCAGATCGAAACATTCCTCATGCGAGTCATGAGACATTCCTCATGCGGCTCGGTCATGAGACGTCCTTTATACGGCTCGGTCATGAGACATTCCTCATGCGGCTCGGTTATGAGACGTCCTTCATGCGGCTCGGTCATGAGATATTCCTCATGCGGCTCGGTCATGAGACGTCCTTCATGCGGCTCGGTCATGAGACATTCTTCATGCGGTACAGAACCCAGGAAGCTTCATGCGACTCAAAATCAGACGAGCTTCATGCGGCTCAAGAGTATCATGCGGCTCAAAAGTCACCAACATGGACATGCGGCTCAACGCACATAGACAGCTCGAGTAAACTCCATGCGGCCCAGAGAGAGAGGCCACTTTGTCTTTAAAAATAGCTGTTCCCAACGTATGGACGCATTTAATGCTCTGACGGCTGACAGACCTGACAAGTGACAGACCTGACATAAAGTTGTCATAATGACTGACACGAAAAGCAGTACTTCGGGAATAAGGAAAATCTTAAAAGTGGCGCTGTCTACCAAAGTTTTGAGGCGAGCTTATGCGGCCAAGAATAAACGAGTTCATGCGGCCAATGCAGAGAAACCTATGCGGTTCAACCAAGAAGGTCCCCCATGCGGCTCGGCTATAAAGAGATCCATGCGGCTCGGCCATGAAGACTCTCATGCGGCTCGGCCATGAAGACTCCCATGCGGCTCAGTCATAAACATATCCATGCGGCTCGATCATGACAACCTTCATGCGGTTCGAGTATAGAGACTATTCATGCGGCTCGGTTATGACGACCTTCATGCGGCCTAAACATCGACACTCCTCATGCGGCTCAACGTTGACGACTGGACACGTGTCCTAAAGTCAATCAAATCTTGGGCCAAATCCCAATAATCTGGGATACGTGGCAGAAGAATGAATTAAATTTATTCATTAAGATTCGCAGATGTCAGCAAATCATCATGACGAAGATTTATTGCAATCAGCATTAATTGTTGATGGGATTTGGCATAATCCATATTAACGGCCCAGATCTTTCACGTTCAAGACTAATGGTCCAGATTGGTTAATCATCAGGCCGCCGCCACTTTGAGAATGGGTAATCATCCAAACCCTAATGATGCCCCCACTATTATAAATAGCAAGGTGCCATTCCCTTGTAAATAGAGATAAATATAGAGAGATATACAAAAAGAAACCAGAGAAGAATACGTATACACAGAGAGACTTCCTCCATAGTCAGAGAGAGAATATACACAAAGAGAGAGAAGCCAGGAGAGCAATCAGAGAGAGAGCAAGAAGGCATTTCTTCGTCAACGACCAAGCAGATCTTCCCCGAGTCAAGGCTACGTACCGATCGTCCAAGAAGTAAGGCAGAGCGGCCGTCGCTTTCCCGAGCCTCTATCGTCACCCCCCAGAATCTAAAATAAACAATCGTACTTAGACTGCTGTACCTAGGTTTTCGTCCCTAGGCTTTCTTTGTACGAGCGAGTTTGTATTGTGAGTCTAAGTTCAGTCCTCCGATAATTGTTCTGTACTTTTACAATCAATGGCAAACACGATGGCGACTCTGCTGGGGACTAACTTCTCCACGGCTGAGGAGTTGGTGACGCAATCGGACGCAGCCAAACTTGGCTCTACACAACAGAAGATGGTCGTACGCTTCGACCAACAGGCGTTCGAAGAGATGCTCTCTGAAGGTAGCACTGGCCCGGTCCAGAAGCGCACCCGCACCATAAAGGCTCGCAAAGAGTGGAGGCCAAAATCATTTGCTCCCCCGCAAGCCCTTGATGGGGTGCTCTCTATTGCTCAAGATGGCGAGAAAGACTCCCCTGCGGCCCCACTTCAGACCGTAGACAACTCTGCTGTCCCCAAGTCCGGCAGAAGAAAACACTATGATGCTGGACTTGCAGGGGCAAAGAGGAACTCTACGTGGTCCGAGCCGCAGAAGAGTATTAGCCACAGGGAGAAAGCCCATGCGGCTACAACCGCCGACCGCATAAAGAAAACTCATGCGGCCACATCTGTCAGCCGCATAACTTATGCGGCTACAGTTGCCAACCGCACGGATGAGGCTCATGCGGCTATTAACGTCAATCGCTTGCAGAAAACCCATGCGGCCGCAAATGCCAACCGCATACGGTCAGCCTGTACGGTCGTGACTCCTAACCGCATAAAGACTCATCCTACAACAAAAGACAGCCGCATGCAGACAGCCTGCACGGTACCCAATGCTAGCCGCATAGCATCCGTCTCACGCTTCTCTCGATCAGTCTTCGACCGGCTCTCATGCGGTCCTGACTCTGATCATTATCTGGATGATAATCCAGACTCTGTGGTATTCGACTTACACTACAAGAAATTGCATTTTTAGCAACATATTTTAGCGACATATGATCTATCATGTCTCCAAAAGCTATTTTTTATATGTATTAGCGACATGAGTTTTGGTATGTCGCAGAATCCACATAAAATTTACGAGAGGGAAACCAAAAATCATTCCCGCCAAAATTTTTCTACATATCACGACATTTGCATGCCGCAAAAAGATAATATATGTTCAGCGACATACATTCACTTACTGCAGAAAGTTAAACAATTTTTTTACAACATGTAGCTATGTAGGGAATAACTTTTTATAATTAATAATAAAATAAAGAAATCTACAAACAAAACCCTCAAATAAAAAATCACAAATGCTGTGTTCACTCTCTCGAAATAACTACGAGGAGAAATGAAGGCCAAAGACGTTTTCGCAACCTGCGATGCCGGGTGCCACGGCGGGTCGGGTCCGACTCCCGTGCCCCACAGCCACCCGCTCCCCCGTCCCTACCTCTCCTCGCCGCTCCCCTCCGTGGCCTACGACAACGGGCTATCGGGTGGCAGGTTTGCGTCCAATTCGGCCTCGAGCGACAGCTCCTCTTGGTCGGATGAAGCTTCGAATCTCAAATTCTACAGTTAAAAGAAAATACCCCTTTTTTCCTCCTCCTATTATGACTTGTTTGTATTTTGTTGCTCATGGAGATCTGATGCAATTAGGGTTTATTAGATTGACTGAAATTTATTATTTTTGGGATTTGAGAATGTGGGTTAGGGTTTTGTTGTTGCCATTATTGTGTCTTTTGTTGATTATGAGGCAGGGATATTGTGATCGATCGAAATTTGTGCTTGTTTCTAATTTATTGCTCATGGAGGGTTTTTTGTTTTTTGGTTGGAAATTTTGACGATAATTAGTGTTTACTGGTAGTTTTGTTATTGATGTAATTTTAGTATGCTGATGGAATACTCAACACTGATCACTTTTTTAGTCCATATTTTTACATGCTATTTTTAGTCTATGCTATTTATTCTAATTCAGATTCTTTAGTTTTACTTCTAAGTGTGTAATTTGGGGTCATTAGTTTCAGCTTGATGGTACTCCCCTCCATTCTCTATTCTTTCTACCATATAGTTTGATACTCTGCAAACATACGACTTCATATATAAATTATTAAATAAATATTTTGCTTATACCAACTGGGAGTGTTAGACAATGTTAGTGGCCTCTAGGCAGGGGTATATGTTATTGTCGGGTTAAAAGATAGTAAGCACATGAAAAAAACCAAATGGATGTGGGATATTTCTATAGACCAATTTCAAAAACCCACAAAATATATAAGTTATATATGCATTTTGAGTACTGAAAAATAAAAATTCTAATTAACTAGTTATTTCTCGTGACTATATTTGACTGAGGATTTTAGCCTCCTTCTTTCTTGATCAGATGGGAATGGAAGTGCGTTAGATACCTTGTTTGGACAATCATACAGTATCATCTTCTTGGCATACATATGCGAAGAGCTATGTTTGTTCTCGTGCTTGTTAGCATTTTGCTCACGGTGATATGGGTGTACACCCGCCAACTGCTCGTGGTGATTGGGCAAGATCCTTAGATAGCTCTGGAGGCTGGAGTATATGCCCGGTGGCTGATTCCGACCATTTTTGCGTATGGTCTCCTTCAGTTCCTTGCTAGATTCTTCCAAACATAAAGCATCATCTCTCTTACTGGATCAATGATGTTATGTTCTGGAGTCACAACTCTCCTTCATGTTCTGGCATGTTGGGTCCTGGTGTTCAAATCTAGCCTTGGAAGCAAAGGCACTGCTTTGGCTCTCTCTCTCTCTCTTACTGGATCAATATGATGCTACTAGCCCTTTATGTCAAGCTATCACCTGCTTGGGGAAAGACTTGGACTGACTTTTTGAGAGAGGCTCTTTCTGACATTCTCAGCTTTGTTAAACTAGCTATTCCGTCAAATGTTATGGTCTGGTAACGTATAATTCCACTTATTATGTTTTATCTTTCAGTCTTAAATGTCTATTATGGTCTGGTAACGTATAATTCCAGTTCCTATGTATATCTTTCAGTCTTAAATGTTTTTTTTCCTGACACAAAATGTTAAAGTTGATACAAACAAATGAACTATTACAGCATGGAGTTTTGGGCTTTTGACTTACTTGTGCTTCTTTCTGGACTTCTTCTCAATCATAAGTTAGAAACATTTGTGAAGGCGATCAGGTGATCATAATGCTTTGGTATCAAATGATGTGATAATTCATTATGTATGTGTTGGTATAGATAGAAAAGGACATTAGAGAGAGTTTTAGCTCTTCAAATGTCTTTCAGTCGATCGTATGGAGAATATTGATTATTCTTTTTATCTAATATGAGAATGTTCAATTGTCTCAGCCTTAACGCTTGTGGATTGCTCTACATGATTCCTTTCAGAAGTGCTGTTGTGAGGTTAGTTGAACCAGGTATTTCTATTCATAGTTTCTCATGAATAACCTTAACCTTGACATATATATTTCTATTTAAGGGGCAGAAAGAAACTATAACATAAGGTACTGAAATAGAAGAGATCAAATGGAGAGTAGCAATAGATTTAAAAAATATAATTGAAAAAGAATAAACATGGACTATAACCATAATTCTTTCCTAGTTAGGCTTATGAATTGGAAGCATGATTACAAATGGATATCTTCTATGTGAAGAGTAGTTAAATTCAGTAATCTTTCCTCTCATTTCTCCAGATACGTGCTCCCTACATGCTTCCATACTAATGGACATATTTGTGGCAATAACGGGAAGAAACGACAGAATTACTGGTTTCCTTTAATGCTCTAACACCCATGACTATCTATTCATATAAGCTCTATTGCTGATTTTGTCATGCACATGGTATTGATGACAACATATGTTGATCAAGCCAATTATGACTGGGCACACAATGATGTAACCCATCAGGATGAGCCCCAGGTAATTCATTTACTGTATGTTGTCTATTTTCTGAAGTAAGCATATCCCTGCATGTAGTTAATAGATTTTGAGTTTGCAAGGATATTCATGAATAGTGGGAATCGTATCTCATTTCTCGTATCGTGTTCTCTTCTCTTTGAGTTGATCGTCGTCATCATACGACAACTTAATTTATGTATAACCTGCTTTCCAGGAAGTTTCAACTTGCCAAAAATAAGGATAAACTGTACAAATTCAATTTTTCAATCATACATCATTTTTTTCCCATGAAGCTTGAGAAGAGTTGAAGTCGAAAGATGCCCAAATAAAAAAGATGAAAAAGACATGGCTTTTAAGTTTACTAGTGTGACAACTGGCTGTCTTTGGGGTTCATTTTTCCTGCTCTAATTACCCTGAGATTAGATAAGCATGATAAGAGCTTGACAAAGAGAGAGAAGAAGTGACTCCAGAAATTTATGATATCTTACAAAATCTGGAATGACTTAAATGGACTGGTTTCGAATACTGAAAGGGAGTGGAGTGTAAACGAGAAGTATCCTTGTAGGTTCTTTGCATAATTTGATGACTTAAATGGACTGGTATAGATTGCTATTTGATGTGTTAAGTTTTCTATAGGGAATTCTTTAAAGGGGAAGAATTCATCTTAGTTGCATTTTATCTTGATAGTCTCATTTAAAGCACATATATGAACTGATTATTGTGACGTGGTTCCACCATGCATGGTGCAACTGTAATGTGAATTTTCATCGAACCTTTACCAAGTGCAACTATGTGTATTCTAGAGCTAGGGAAATACAGGTTAATACTGGGAAAATAGTATTCTATAATAAAATTTAATTGAACTGCTTTTCAAACAGTGTTCTGTAATAAAGTTTGATTGAACTAGTTTTATTATTTATGAACAAAGTGATAAATGCATTCTTCAGAGATATTGAAAGGAAAAGAAGCAAAATTGTACCTATCCTTTGATGCACTGGATCTGCTACATTGCTTAAATTTTATTTAATTATTCTAATGGTTTATCTTTGTATACTAATGCATGCAAGGGATTGAAAATTAACTTTAGACCAAAAGGAACTAGAGCAAGTGAAAAATCAATTTTGTCATTCATATTTTAGTTTGATGGGAAGTACAGTAGCATGCATTTTTCTTGAAGACCCTGCTTCTACACCAAAACTTACGAGTTGTGATGAGGTTTTAGGGTCATTTTATTCTAACATGCCCTTTAGGTCGAAGTCCTATTTTATGGGCTGAGAGCTGGATTTGTGTAACAAAATATTTTTTTTATAAAATTTGCTTAAGATGGCGCACCATATGAGATTTTTGCACCTAAGTTGTTCTAATACTATGTTAGCGCTCTGCCACTATAAGAAAACTCTAAAGTTGCGCAAGGGTTGATGGTTCAATATTTATATTCTTCTAACATTTTTTATTTCTAATTATAAAATGTCATTTAAAACGCTGTTTAGCCATCATAAAAAGGTATTTTTGTTGTAATGTGGCTTCTATCATGACTTGAACGTCTATGTCAAGTTCCTCTAACACTACGTTGATGATAAAGCACTGCGACAACAATTTCTTCAATGTTGGAGAGTAGTTTCAGCAAAAGTGATGCGACTGAAGAATGGAATGAGCAGGGTTTCAGTTTTGTGTGCTTCTCCTTTCTCTTTAGTCCTTGGGAATTTTATTTCTCCTTTTGTACTTAATTATTTGTTTGCCATCTGATTCTCATGATGTTGTACTTTGTACAGGGACTGAGTTTTGTGGCAAGCATCTTTATGTTGCTCATGCAGAGCGCAAAGAAGATCGTCGAAAGAGGTCACAACTTACTCTTGGATATTATACACAGTACTATAGCTCTTCAGCATATTATCAACAATACTACAACTAGACTCTCCACTATCTCAATTTCCTAAATCAAGGCTTTCATTATATCTCAAAAAGTGTAAGCAAAAATCCTACTTCTATGAACTTGAAGGTTATGTCAATTTCCCATATCCAAGCTTTCAACATTTGAATATAACAGTGATTATTGTTGATGCAGAACCCTTATCTACAGCAGATTCTATCAATTGGCAATAATAAGTGGGTAAATACCCCTTTGTCAGCTCTCCCGATCAGTCTGTTCAATTTGTTTCTTCATCCCATCACTGTGTTCCTAAAGTATATCCAACAAAAGCAATTTATCCTATGCAGGTATTCTTATCGACACTATATAAAGTAATTGTTATTGATGTTGTCTATATGACTGTCGTAACTAGTTGCGCTGTCATGATATTATTTACGTAATCGAGACTTGAAATCAAATATATCCGAAAGATATGTTACTCTGTTCATCTTCTGCTTTGATAGATATTATTTTCTTTTCCTTAGTTTACCATATAGATCTTCTTTTCTAAAAACAAAACGGTTACGAGGTATATGGGAACATGAATCAGGGTTATGTACAGGCTCAAAATGGTTATGGGGTATATGGGAACATGAATCAGGGTTATGTACAGGCTCAAAACGGTTATGGGCCGGGGTATATGGGAACATGAATCAGGGTTATGTACAGGCTCCAAAGCCTCTTCTGTATAAGAAGAATATACTGAAAGTGCCAAAATTATATATATGTGAAAGTGGGTCAAAGAGTGCACACCACACTGAAGGGACTTACAACGGGTCAGTATTCTTCAAAGAGCAGAAGCAACTGATTGGGCAATACCTCTACTCTAAAGGTCACCAAGTAGAGGTTTGTAATTTACCAATTTTATTAGAAGGGGTTTTCCCTTCCCTTTATAGCTCAGTATGAACTTTGGCTATATTCATAGTCGGTGTCATCCAATCCTGGTTAGTAATCAGACATTTTAATAATTCTTTCCAGAACAATGGGTGATAGCCCATTACGAGAACATCCATGAGAAATGTTTCAAGATAAGATTTAAATATTTTAGATATGTTATTATTAACTTCAACTCTACTGTAATGTGGAGTACATTGAAATTATTATTCTCTACAATTGGAACAGAAGTAAAATGTGTTCAAGGTTTCCCTCAGTGGCGTGCTTCATCGTCAGCGATCAATTTATTCAAGGGTTATCAACAAGGAAATACAGAGGAGAAGATAAATGAATTCATTACAGGTGGTCCAGTTTTCTAGCTTTCTTTTTAATTGTCTTCAATCTTCAATAGTAGGACCAAAACTAAAAGTTCATTCTCATTTGCAACTTATGATTTTTCAAATACAAATGACATAAACTTTGATGCAAGTATATGGTACAATGCTACCCTTGGCGAGGGTTCTTTTAGGCATTGCTTTGTATTCCCCGCTCTCGGAATATGGTAAGCAATCTAATCTTTTTCCAAACTTTAAAACAAATTTGTTTGTGTTGTATAGTCTAGGTCCTTTTTGGTGCCAAAAAGTGATAAATCCATTTCGGGAGCTGAGTCTGTAAGGTTGATGTTTGACTTTTATTACCGTTAATATGATTCTTACCTCAACGATATGTGGATGCAGGATATATTTTGATTTTGATCGATTTATTTGTGGATTCTGAGATGATGAACATATATTTAAACTGCTTTAGAGAAACTAATAACCTAAAAAATTGCATCAAAATTTTAATTTGATTGATTTCGAATCTTTTGGGGTTTGGTCATAATGTTTCTTGTTTACTATTTAACCTTGCATTTCAGACGATTATACAATTGCTACATGCTTTATTTTGAAAATGGTCATAGATTTTTATCGTAGAGGACAACAAAAAATTCTCGAAGTCTAAGACACTTGAAAAATCTAAGTAGCATCTATATTGCTTCATGTCGAACACGTAGTGGACATGTTATAAACCTTCCAAAATTAATATTGTGTCTGTATATCCTTATAGTATAATTTATTTTCCCTATCCACCCAACATCAGGGTCTTTTTCTGTAAGTAAAATAGGTGAGGTTTTGGAGCCAAAACGAAACAAGGTGTTTGTAGAATAGACATTACACTTGGCTAAGCGTGAAGTGAACCTACACCATTCATGAGCCAAAGTATCCCAAACAATGGTGGCCATGGAAATTCCATTAACACATAGTTCATTGATATCAACAACTGATAGTTAGACACATAGTTCATTACAAAAAAATAGCTACCATATGTCTCGCTTGGAAATGGCATATGTCTAGAACGGCACCAAAACTTTTGATTCGTTGTAGTTTCCTTAATTAAGTGTAAGTCGTGAATCAAAAAGAAATCAGATGGTTGTCTACAAAGAGCATCTGATTTTGTAAAAGTAGTTCTATGGTCACAAAACGCATCATCGAGAACAACATACAAAATAAACAAAATCATATTTTCAAGTATACAGACTTGCTTTTGTAGGACAAGGTAATTAAACCATCTCAGCTTTTACTCAAATAGTTTCGGAACCAATGGAGCAGACCAGAAAGCCTGGATCGTGCATATTGACACCAACCAACCAACAAGAAGATGCCTGTCATAAAGGCATAGGACTAACTGCAAAACAAATTGATTATATAAAAGTTACTAGTACTTAAAGAATTCAAGTTTAATTGTTACAAAAAAAATTCAGACAATTCAAATGGACAAACTATTGGTGACAATCCGAGACTAGAATAAGAGTTAACCGAGTCCATCAGAATTTTATGTAACTGACAGCACGTTGTATTGAAAATTTTTGGCCACCTGCTTATTCATTACAGTTCCCAGCTAAGGGAATTGCATACCAGAGATGCTCCTGTGCTGTGAGGACTAAAAGACAACATAATTACCAATCGTAAAGCTCTGTTTGGATGATGATGAAAATTTACAAGTTCTGATCAGTTTTATACACTGCTTTACAATATAATTACCAATCATAAAGCTCATTATTTTCATCCAATCTTTTCCAATAATTAAGTTTTGGATCCATCGTAACCAAATGGATTTGAAAGGCTGAAGCATTTGATACATATTAGTTGTATTTTTTTTTGTAACCTTGGATTGATCCAGATTTATACCCAAATGAAACATGAATTGAGGCAATAAGGATGAATTTCTGGGCTTTGGACCGTCTAGAGTCTCTATACCAAAACAAACTTGAATTTATGGCTATACTAAAGTAGATTGTATATGTTATTGTTGCAAAGATGATGACCCTTAAAAGGCATTCTGGTGACTATAGAGACTTCACCGATTGCAAGGAACCAAGGACTTGTACTAGAGTAGATTGTATCATACTTAGGTTGTCCGGAAACTTCAATTTTTTTATGATGTGCAGTACTATTTTATATATTTCTCTTGTGGTCATTTTTTTTACATTAGCTACTGATTATTGGTAATGATAGTCTAACATACAGTGCTATATGTTATTTGGTCATGTGGTTTTATTTGCTTATACATACTACAGCTCCTCTCTTGCTCATCTAATTATCTTTTTGCTCTTGTTTTTAGTAGTTTGATGCTATTAATTCAACTTTGGGAGAGTTGCTGCATTTAATATTGCATGTAAGTCCCTTAAACTTGTACTAGATATACGTGATAATATGTGTGTGTGTAGATTTTTTTGCATATATAGTTCTTAAACCTATCATTCTTTTAGTATATATATATATATTTTTTGTTTTACTTACATTTTTTCATTTTTTGTCTGCAGGATCAAATAGACACATTGACAAAAGCTAATTTTGGGAGAAGACATTCATACCGTGAGATCTATTGTAGCTAGGCTTCATTTTTTGGGAAGTCAATCAAATATTCATGTGTTATGTCTATATTATAGTTGTCTAATTTGAATACAGTACGTTTGTGAAATACATTATTTTTTTTACTATATGGGCCACTTGAAGTTAAAATATTGTATTATGGATTATTTTGTAAAGAGATGTTTAAAGACATTATATTGGATTCATGTTTTATTCATGTAACTTGTTGCTCATTGTTCTCAAGTTCTTTGAATAATTTTTTTAATGTTTTAAAGTTATTTCCAAAATAATTTTTTAAAATTTATCTTAGAAAATATAAGCAAAAATAAAAATTAATGTAAAAAAATATAAATTAGCTTTTGTGAAATCAAAATGTGCAGCAAAAAGCGTATTTATGTTTGGCTACATTAGCTTTTGCGACATCAAATTCTGCAGCCAGAAGTGTATTCATATTTGGCTACATTAGCTTTTGCGACATCAAATTGTGTAGCAGAAAGTATTTTCGATAATAACTAAAATAAATAAATTAGACTTTTGGCGACATGTGTCATGTTGCCAATGTATCACCTTTCTGCGACACACAAGACACATGTCGCCAAAGGTTTTTTAGAATCTGAAATATGTTACGTCGCCAAAAGGTATTACATTCTGCAACATAGTTGATTTCATGTCGCCAACGACTTTCCCAGACAAGGCTACAGCGACATGTGTGCGACATAGCCAAATATATCGCAGAAACTCTTTGGCGACATAAATATAACTTTGCGCAACATATTGCTTATGTTGCTGAAAATACATTTTCTTGTAGTGTTAGACTCCCCCTATTACGCACCCACAAGTGCTAAAAGGAGGAAGTCTAGGGCAGCGCGGGCTCATCAAGTCCAGACGGCTGCCCCAACCTCTGACTATCGGGGCGTCCCGCTGATTATCACGCGGACCTCTGATGGGAAGTTGTATAAAACCACTCAAGTCCAGCCCCCGGCGGCAAACAGACAAAGTGGTTCCTCTGACCTGCGTGAGGTTATCCTCCACAAACGCAAGGAAAGAGAAGGAGCTTCGGGGTGTAAAGAGCCCTCACACGGACATCAATGCACCAGATCATCGTCAACTGCTGTTGCAGCAACGCGACGGTGACGGAAGACCGGCCATCCGTCTTCCAAAGACTACATCACCCGAGCTCAGAAGACGAGGCACCTCCTGTTGTCTCCTGCAAGTCCGCACAGAAAGTTCTCGCCAGGGGAAAAGGGAAGAAAACGAGCATCTCCAGCCCAAAGGTGTCAACTACTGCAGCTAAGAAACCATCGTCAAAAGGGTTATCCTCCACTGGAGTATTTCAACACACCCGTTCGAAGACGAAAACTGCTGCAGTAGGAAGTTCGTCGTCCGCAACATTGGGGGTCGTCGGAACTGGGGGTAGCACTCCTCCAAACATCCACGACAATCCGACATTCCAAGAATACAGACTGGAGGAAGCAAATCCTCCGACGGATACAACAGATACCGACGTCCCCAAGGACATCCTAGACGAAGCAAGCTCCGATGCCGGGGGTAGTGTTCCTTCCGAGTCTGAACTTGAAAAGAACATCCCCACATATCCTGATGATTTCTCGATGCACGGGTACGACTCGGAGGGTACATCCTCCACCACTCCTTCCGTCACTCCTCATGTGAAGACGATGTTCATGACAGACAGCAATCAAGGCGGTTCCGGTGATCGCCATCGACACTTTGGAGGCCATATTGCACGCCTTGGTCAAGTCTGTAGACGAGATCAAAGCGGCGCTTCCTAATCTGCAGGGGGTGACACCTGGCCAGACAAGCACGGGTCCTCCAATCAACGTAGATTCAAATTCGGCGGCACCAAACCCGGGCAATAATCCTCCCGAGTAACGGCTCCGACTGCGACAGATGAGACCCGAGAAGTAAGGAGAGAAGTTCAAGAGCTCCGAGCCATGTTCCACGCCAGAGAAAACTCTCAAGACCTCCGGATACGGCAACCATATCCTGCTGAATGGAGGGATGTTCCCTTTCCACCAAGATATAAGCCGTTCAATATCAACCCATATGATGGCAAGACTTCAGCAAGTCGGTACATCACTTACTTTGAGGTCACTACCGACCATCTCTCCCATGATGATGCTATCCTCACGCGGTTATTCATTGGGGCATTGGAAGGAGTCGCGTTCGATTGGTACCGCAATCTGCCGGACAATTGAATCCATTCCTTCGCTGGCTTCAAACGCCTGTTCTTGGAGAGGTTCTATGAGGTAGGGCTGGACGTCACGATGTCTACCCTCATGGACGTCATTCAAGGAGAGAAAGAGCTGACGAGGAATTACATTAAACGGTTTCGTCAAACCGCAATGAAGTTACCATCTGGCAACCCAGACTCCTCATTGATCGAAATTTGCCAAAAGAGACTACTCCCAACAATCAGTCTCTGGATGGGTGAGAGTCAATTCAAGGACTGGAAGGCTTTTATCATTAGTGCTACAAGTGCCGAAGAACGATTAAAGAAGGCTCGCCAACTGGGATTACATATCTCAGAGGGAGAGAACAAAGGCAAGCGTCCCAGCACCACCAACGACAATGGGGGTAGCCCCTCCAACAACCGGGACAACAGAGGCAAGCAGGCTATGGTGGCCGATACAGCCTAGAAGCCTGAGTCGCAACCTGCGGACAAACAATGGCCTCAAATCACTTACTCTTTTGAAGACGGTCACGTCAAGCCTATCTTAGACATGCTCATACAAGGAGATAGGATTCAGCTTCCTCCACCAAGACGGGAGCCTCGGCCGGCTGATCTGGAGAACCCAAAGTTCTGCCATTACCACCGCTACGTCCACCATGCTACGCACGACTGCTACCAACTGAAACGATATATCCAAAACCTCATCGATTCGAACGCTCTGGCCATCGATTTCGAGGAGGTAACCATGGCAGCCAACATGGTATCCGTACAATTCGGCAGCTTCCCTCCAACAGAGACCCAGGACGGGGTTATACCCATCCCTCTGGCAACGATAGAGATTGCTAATCTCCCGCCTGCTCAAGCTGCTGGTCTAGTACCCCTCACCACCTCACGAGAGGAAATCATGTGGGTCCATCCGGACCTAGTCCACGAGGTAACTCAGTCCACTCTATCTTCTAAAAAGAAAAATGGAAAAGTCAGATCCTGCCGTACCACCTCAGCAGATGAAGAGGAAGTCACGGCCGTTGTTACTCGATCCGGAGCACAATCTCAACCTGTGGCTGAAAACTCGACTGATGATCATCCGCCCATTACCACGGATGCTCCGGGACCGGCTCAGCCTTCGACGACCGACAAGCCTAGGCCGAAGGAGACTCGCTTCGACAAATCCCTCCGAAAGGAAACATCTCAGAGGCTGGAGAGGCCCTACAACTTCGACATCTTGGCACAATTGGCCAATACACCGGCCAAATTGTCCTTATATGAACTCCTGAGGCTCTCAAAGGATGTCCGTACAGCTTTGAGCGATGTACTTCAAAATGCCGATGCGTACCTGGCTCAGGTCAACCTCACGGGAGAAAATCAGCCCGCAGACCTCCAAGACAGTGCCTGTACGGAAGCAATGCCCAACATCGTCTTCACTCCAGAAGACATGCTTATCAAGACTAATCTACACGATCGCCCATTGTACTACACAGGCTACATCGGCGACATAAAGGTGGACCGGATGCACATTGACCCTGGGTCTTCCATAAGCATCATTCTAAAAGGACTACTGCATCATCTTCGCATCCCGATGCATCGCCTGACCCCTACAAACACCGCCATCAGCGGGTTCAATTCGGGCAGGAGCTACCCAATCGGGAAGATCCGTCTGAAATGTCAGATTGGCGATCTCCAATCAGAAGTCACTTGCTACGTCATAGATGCCGACACTTCATATAACATCCTTTTGGGGTGCCCTTGGATACACGATTATATGATCGTGCCTTCCACGCTACACCAATGCTTCAAATATGTCGACAAGCACGGCTTCGTGAGGACAGAATTTGCTGATATCGATCCCTTCAAAGGGGTCGAATCTTACTACTCGGACTCCTACTTAAACGAAAAATCGAAGAGGCACCTTGATGAAGGAGACGCACAAACTCATACCGAGACAACCACGGGATCAGAAGGACCCCTGACGATCCACCTCCAAGCTCACAAATCAGGCAAGTCTGTACCCCTTACCGCCACTCTACGGAAGGACGCAATCAGCCTCTCAGCGCAGGAGGAGCAAAGGATAATCCGGCTGCCAAGGTCCGACCAAGTGCCGAAACCCACAACAGGGCCACTGACAATCAGATTGCCGAGAGTCGGTTAACCCCAAACAGAGAAGCTCAATCCCTCCGATCGGCCACTGACGATACGCCTTCCCAAGAAGGGTCGTCACCCCGATGTAAGGTCTGACACTTCTAGTGAACCAGCCACTCCTTGCTCCACGTCAAGTGCCAAACTGGGGGTCGCTAGTCCGCCAACAACTCCACGATCTACTCCATCAACTGAACCCCTGATGATCAAGTTGCCCAAATTATCCTCTCAGTCTGCATTTACTCAGGGGGTGGCTGAAGAAGAGTTGGAGCTGGCCAAGTATGTGGCTGCTCACACTGAGACTTGCTCATGTTGCCCATCAACGGCAACTTCCTGAAGAAGTATTACGTCCGAAACGACATCCAAAAAAAAAATCCCTGATGATTGAGTTATGTACCCCCCGGTACCGCTGAACTCACATTCTGTCTCCAAATTTCCTAGATTGGTGAGTTATGTACCCCCCGGTACCGCTGAACTCATATCCACTCCAGATTATCTAGTCATGTACCCGCTGGTACCACTGAACTCACATCCACATTCTCTCCAGATCACCGAGTCATGTACCTGCTGGTACCGCTGAACTCATATCCACAATATTCTAGATTTTCGAGTCATGTACCCTCTCGTACCGCTGAACTCACCTCCTCCTTCCACAAAAATCCCAAACTACCAAGTCATGTACCCGCTGGTACCTCTGAACTTACACTTTGATCACAAAATTTATGGATTGTCACCTGAACTTACATCCCGATCACTCTTTTAGGGAGAACGTTATGTATAAACATACCTCTGAACTTTTTTTCCTGGAAGGGATCCTCCCTCATGATTTACTACCCGCACTCCCAGTGCACAAAAAGGGTAATAGATCCACAAATTTCCAAAACGGCCATGTCCTCATTACCTCTGAGTCGTTCCATTTCCGCCAAAAATAAATCACCCCTTTACATAGAACTTCCATGTCCTCATTACCTCTGAGTCGTTCTATGTACCCCTCTTCATTGAGCCCACTCCTGCCATGTCCTCATTACCTCTGAGTGGGAAGGCTTCGTCGAAGAAAACTTCATACTTGCCATGTCCTCATTACCTCTGAGTAAGTATGTCGATTCCCTTTCAACCTATTATTTGTATCCACAACCAGAGTACGCCAAAGATAATAGGTCCACAAATATCCTCCGTTGAGTTTTCTCCTGCCATGTCCTCATTACCTCTGAGTAGGAAGATTCTGCGGTGAAACAAAAACCCTCATGCTTGCCATGTCCTCATTACCTCTGAGTAAGTATGTTGGTTCCTTTTCATCCTATTATCCGTATCCTAAGCCAGGGAACGCCAAGGATAATAGGCCCACAAATGTCCTCTGTTGACCACAAATGTCCTCAGTTGACCACAAATGTCCTCTGTTGACCACAAACGTCCTCTGTTGACCACAAATGTCCGCTGTTGACCACGAATATCTTTCGTGAAGTCTCCCCTGCCATGTCCTCATTACCTCTGAGCAGGAAGATTCTACGGTAAAACCCTCATGCTTGCCATGTCCTCATAACCTCTGAGCAAATATGTTGGTTTCCTTTTATCCTATTATCCGTATCCTGAACTAGGATACGCCAAGGATAATAGGTCCACAAATATCCCTTGCTAAGCTTCTTAGCATAAATCCACCATCTCACCATACCCCGGGAGCCCAGCTGCTCTACGGCATTCTTTTTCCAATACCGAGAGCACCCATGACCACTTTGCCATGGCTGTTCCAGATATCCTAACCAAACTTGTTATCCGTACCTAAAACTAAGGTACGCCCAGGGTAACAGGTCCACAAATAATCCTCCAGCAAGTCCAATTCTACAAACACCACAAGTACAAGAAAGAGAAGATGAGTTGAAACATGCTTATTTATTCAAAATTCAAAGTACTACATCATCTGGGATCACATCCCTTGACAAAAAGAAAAGAAAAACAGTGAAAGAAAATAGAAAACTGTTCACTGCTCCATGGTATTCTTTCGTCCGATACCAAGAACCTCCATATCCGCCTTACCGCGGAGTTGTCCTAGGTATCCCTATCAAACTTATTATCCGTACCTAAAACCAAGGTATACCAAGGATAATAGGCCCACAAATGTCCTCTGATAACCACAAATGCCGTACTAGGTCCCTTAGTACATCCACATCTTTCCTCATCATCACATGCTTTCGGAGCCCAGCTATTCCATAGCATTCTTTCACCCAATGCATAGAACTTCCATGTTGATAGCACCTCTGAGTTGTTCTATGTATCCTCATTCGAGTTCGCTCCTATCCATATCACCTCTGAGTAGGAAAGCTCTACCATCAACCTTATATTTACCACGTCCATACCACCTCTGAGTAAATATGATGGTTCCCTCTCTCAACTTATTATCCATACCTAAAACCAAGGTACGCCAAGGTTGATAAGTCCACATAAAATCCCCAGCGGAAGTACCCAAACCTATCACGTCCATGCTACCTCTGATTGGATTGCCACACCTAAACAAATCTACTTTCCATGCTTCTTATTCAAAGTGTTCCAAATTTGTAATTTGGAAACTTTGAAGGGGGTCCTGTAGAAGCATGGAAAATATTGCTTTTAGTCCCACATCAGAAAGGAGAAGAAGAAAGGGACAGACCTGACATAAAGTTGTCATAATGACTGACACGAAAAGCAGTACTTCGGGAATAAGGAAAATCTTAAAAGTGGCGCTGTCTACCAAAGTTTTGAGGCGAGCTTATGCGGCCAAGAATAAACGAGTTCATGCGGCCAATGCAGAGAAACCTATGCGGTTCAACCAAGAAGGTCCCCCATGCGGTTCGGCTATAAAGAGATCCATGCGGCTCGGCCATGAAGACTCTCATGCGGCTCGGCCATGAAGACTCCCATGCGGCTCAGCATAAACATATCCATGCGGCTCGATCATGACAACCTTCATGCGGTTCGAGTATAGAGACTATTCATGCGGCTCGGTTATGACGACCTTCATGCGGCCTAAACATCGACACTCCTCATGCGGCTCAGCGTTGACGACTGGACACGTGTCCTAAAGTCAATCAAATCTTGGACCAAATCCCAATAATCTGGGACACGTGGCAGAAGAATGAATTAAATTTATTCATTAAGATTCGCAGATGTCAACAAATCATCATGATGAAGATTTATTGCAATCAGCATTAATTGTTGATGGGATTTGGCATAATCCATATTAACGGCCCAGATCTTTCACGTTCAAGACTAATGGTCCAGATTGGTTAATCATCAGGCCGCCGCCACTTTGAGAATGGGTGATCATCCAAACCCTAATGATGCCTCCACTATTATAAATAGCAAGGTACCATTCCCTTGTAAATAGAGATAAATATAGAGAGATATACAAAAAGAAACCAGAGAAGAATACGTATACACAGAGAGACTTCCCCCATAGTCAGAGAGAGAATATACACAGAGAGAGAGAAGCCAGGAGAGCAATCAGAGAGAGAGCAAGAAGGTATTTCTTCGTCAACGACCAAGCAGATCTTCCCCGAGTCAAGGCTGCGTACCGATCGTCCAAGGAGTAAGGCAGAGCGGCCGTCGCTTTCCCGAGCCTCTATCGTCACCCCCCAGAATCTAAAATAAACAATCGTACTTAGACTGCTGTACCTAGGTTTTTGTCCCTAGGCTTTCTTTGTACGAGCGAGTTTGTATTGTGAGTCTAAGTTCAGTCCTCCGATAATTGTTCTGTACTTTTACAATCAATGGCAAACAGTCTATGACAGACCAGTCTGGGTGTATGGATGTGGAAGCGCATGCAGAGACTTGGCTTTTGTATTTTGGGATCAGGAGTAAGTCGAGGGCGCATGGCTTTTGAGGTGCATATAAATTTCTGGGCACATAGTTGTGGAGGCGCATACAAGTGATCGGTCGGCCACGTGACAAAGCACAGCTATAACCGACAAAATATAATGATGAAGATGATGTTGGTGGCTCTTCGTTTTCTATAAAAAACGATCAACTGTTCAGTCTTTGGGAAGCGTGCTGCTAACTCTATCTCATAGCTTTAAATGCTTGATGGATGACAAGTTGAAATAGGCACATTATTTTGTGCCCCACTAGGCGCATGGGTCTATATCCCATTGGACGCATCGGTACGGAGCGCATGGTACTGACGGCACATCTGTCGCATAGCGCATCCTCATTGGCCCATCTGTTGAGTTCTTTGAGGCGTTAATAGTTATTTTGACTTGGTTAAATACGAACAGGAAGATTCATCGTCATTAAAGCAAATTCATTGCACAGAATATGAGTAGACTGCCACTTGGCACATGGCGAAGGTTGTCCCGGCCTATAAATAGCTTTGTGAAGAGTTTTGTTTCTCATTTCACTTAGCTTTTCTTCATGGAGATGAACTCGATCGGTCCTCTGCCTTGGCGAGTTGACGATGAACTTCTTTCGAAGATGAAGATATGCCTAGTTGGTATTTTCACCATCGGCCCTATTTTTGTACAAGTCTGTGAAAGTGCCTGTTGTATCCAAATATCGGGATCGTCGTGTCCCGACACAGGCTGAAGGTGTCTGTTGCATCCAAAGATCGGGGCGGTCATGCCCCAATTTTTGTTATGTTGGAAGAGCCGGAGGTCGCGGATATCGTACCCCAATTTGGTTAGACTAGAAGAGACACTTCCATTGCTAGAGTGCCCGCACGCTGACGAGAAAGTGATTCGATCTGACAATGCAAGGTGATGCGCCTACGCTGATATGATGGGATGATGCGCCCGACAAGTGATGCGTCTGGCTGTGGCGCTTGAATAATGCGCTTGGCTGTATGTTGAAGTGATGCGCCTGGCTATAGTTTTAGGATTTTCTTTCTCTTTGTAAAAGAATTCTCCTTTGTAAAAGAGTTTTAGATATGTAATAGACTTTCATATGGAAATAAAAGCCAAATTTTTATGTCTCTACTTCTTTGCTATTTTCTGCTGTGCCAAGTATTCTGCTGAGTTTTTCGACGCATGTCAATTAGGGACGCATGAGATTTAGGGCGCATAGGAGTTCTGTCCTTAGATGTTCCTAAAATTCCATGCTTCTACAAGACCTCCTTCAAAGTTTGTAAAACTTTCTGCCAAGTTTTGGAATACTTTGAACAAGAAGCATGGGTAGTCATTGTTCTGGGCACATATCCTTGTTTGGGTGCATGGCTCTTCTGGGCACATGACTGCTCCGTGCACTGCTGTGGGGGGCGCACGCTCTTCTCGTTTTTAATGCAAGAAGATAACGCCTCGAAGTTTGAAAGATTAATGATAAACTTTTGGAATATATGCAGCCATCAGTTTCACAAGACCCAAAAAGTTATGCTGACGTCAGCCTTTATCGGTTCACGTGTGTGCCTTATGCCCATAAATAGGCGTCTAGAAGGAAGAGAGAGTCTTCTACTTTTGTTTTCTCTTTCTCCTTCTTCCCCTAGAGTCTTTCGAAAACCCTAGCTTCTTTAAAGAGATGGCGTCTAAGACTCCCCGCGGCGGTGCTGACCGAGGAAGGAGAAAGGATAAAGAGCCCGTAGAGGTCGACGTGGAGGACATTCTCGTCATCACAGTGACACCCGTCGACGCTTGGTCGACGGTGATCGGTGGGTGATCCTCTACCTTAGTGTTTTCACTTCGTTGCAACACGTTTGGGGCGCATGGGTGTGACTAAAATGAGTCACGTCCACATTGATACACCTAGGCTTCCCATTACTGATGCGCATGGAATTTGTCCTGATGATGCGCCGAAGCTTCTTTTGCTGACGTGCATGCACTTAGGTCATGATGATGCGCCGAAGCTTCTTTTGCTGACGCGCATGGACTTAGGTCCTGATGATGCACCGAAGCTCCATTTGCTGACGCGTATAGACTTAGGTCCTAGGGATGCGCCGAAGCTTCTCTTCAAATGCGCCCGAGCCTCGGTCCTATGTGTGTGCCTTTGATGAGGTTCTATCTGTGCGTATGGGTTTCAACCCTGTTGATGTGCCAGATTGTTGATGTGCCTTAGATGCTTGTTTTAAGTTTCTAAGTCTTTTACTAACTTTTTTTTGACTCTGTTACAATATCCATGCCGAAGACGGAGGCTATCGTGAAGGAAGAGATACTACCTCCTCTCGTCAAACAAGAGCCGATGACCGTTAAGGAGCAGGTGTTACCAAAGATTAATGTCAAGGAAGAACCGATGACTATTAGGGAGGATGTTACTCCCAAGGTTGAATTTGCTGTCAAGGAGGAGCCACTGTCAGAGGATAGTAGTACCGGAAGTTCTGACCCCCCCCTGTCCCTATAGAAGACCTCAACTAGATTGAGCCTTCATATGTAATATGGCTGAGGGACTGGTACATGTCTCAATGCAATTATGATCCCTAGCTGTAAGATTCATTTGGTTGTCTTGAAATTGCCGTTTCTGGGAATATAAATAAAGTCAATGTCCATATTTTGTTTTAGTATTTCTCTCTGTCTTTTGAGATCCAAAGATGTAGTTTGTGTTTTCCTTCTTTTTGATGTTGATGTCATTCTTTACTTCCTGCTTAAATGTAGAAATAAAGATCCTTTTGCTTTGTTCATTCTTGTGATTTTTTGGTAGACCTATTATCTTTTGCACACCTTGATTTCTAGGTACAGATAATAAGTTGAGAATGAGGAAACCAACATATTTACTTAGAGGTGATATGGACGTGGTAAATATGGGTTAATGATAGAGCTTTCCTACTCAGAGGTGATATGGACCTGGTAGGAATAAACTCGGTAGGGATGTATAGAACAACTCAGAGGTGATATGGGTGTGGATGTTCTATGATTGACGTGCAACAACGTGGGGATTGTTGTATGGGATGTTTACTCAGAGGTAATGGGACATGGTAAACATAGTAATGAGCATGATCCTACGTAGTGTAGAATTCTGCTTTGTGGGGTGTAGAGAAGTACTAACTCAGAGGTGATGTGGACATGGTTGTTCTCTTACTGGGGATGCAACCGAACAACTGGGTTCCAGAAACACTTGATTGTCAAAGAAGGGGAATGAACTTGGCGATTAGGTTCATAAATTCTCTTGCTAGGGAGAAGGAAGTACATTTTGAAGGATGTCAGGAGTAGTACTTCTTTAGGAACTTGCCGTTGACAGGCATCATGAAAAAGTCCCTATTAGGTTGAACGAGACTATAAGCACCGTTTGAGTATACCGTCTCTACGATGAAGGGTCCTTTCTATTTCGGTTCGAACTTTCCCGATGTCTTGTGAGTCATCACCATCGGTCTCCTGACTGCCAGAACAAGGTCGCCTACTTGGAAAGTCCTCTTCTTGACTCTTCTGTTGAAAGCCTGTGAAATGTGGGCTAGATAAAGTTCGATGCGCTGTTGAGCCAAGAGGCATTTTTTATCTAATGCTTCCAACTCTTGCAGATGGCGACATTGATTGTCTTCTTCCGTCAGCTGGTTCGTGATTGCCACTCGGAGTGAGGGTATTTGGGTCTCTAGGGGCAGTACTGCTTCACTTCCATAGACCAAAGAGAATAGTGTATTACCCGTCGGGGTTAGTACCGTCGTGCGATAGGAACAAAGGCATTCACCAAGCTTCTCGTCCTAGTCACGCTTGTTGGATGACATAACCTTTTTCAGTAGCTTAACAATGGTTTTATTAAAAGCTTCAGCCAATCCGTTTGCTGCTGGATTGTAGGCGGTTGATGCCACATTTTGAATACGATTCTTGTCACAAAATCTACTGAACGCATGGTTGATAAATTATGGACCATTGTCGTGGATGATCCTCTGGGGCACCCTTAAATGGTAGAAGACGTGGTGCTTAAAGAAGCTGATCACCTTAGAGCTTTTCACCTCTGTCAATGGTACTGCTTCTGCCTATTTAGAATAGTAGTCGGTGATTACTAGGAAAAAGCAGTGTCCCCTGAATGAGAGAGGGGTAATAGGTCCCACTATGTCCATGTCCCAGGCTTTAAATGGCCAAGAGGCGACTGTAGGATGTAGAGGCTCTGATGGTCTGTTGATGAAGTCGGCGTGTAGCTGACAAGCACGATATTTCTTTGCATACTTAACAACGTCGACCATCATGGTAGGCCAGTAATAGCCCATGCGTTGGAGTCGATCATGTAGATTAGTTCCTGGTTGATGGGCTCCGCATGTTGTCATGAGCTTCTCGAAGAGCTTTGACTGCTTCTTCGTTTGATAGGCATCGAAGGAGACGTCCATCGTAGGAGCGTCAGTACAGCATTAGTGGCCGTATCATAATAGAACCGGAGCGAGCACCTTTTGACTGAGACTGCTTCTTTTGGGTCCTCCAGGAGGATTCTGTTGACGCTGGTGTCTGTATCCATGACATAAGTTGTCTGCATGCACATATTGTTTCTAGGGCATGCCAAATCTCGGTCCACCACTGTAATAAAGTGTTGTGTGCCGACCGGTGCTGCTAATAAGGCAGCAAGGCCGGAACATCATCTTCTAAGTTTTGTAGCCGAGGCACATGTTCTATGAAGAATTCAACGAAGGTTGAGATGATGTCCAACGCTGCTTTCTGATAAGAGATCAGGTCTTCATAGCGGACCTCGTATTGTCTTCGAACTTGATTGACGGCAAGCTTCAAGTCGCCGTAAGACTCGAGGTATTCTACCCCCAGCTACTTTGCTAACTGGAGTCCTATGATGAGGGCATTGTACTCTACAACATTATTGGAGCACGGTCCTGAAAAGGGAATAGGCACGCTGGATGACCAGCTTGTCAGGGGAGATTAGGACTACCCCTACTCCTGCGATGATCTGGCCTTTGGGGCCTGTTCTTGAAGCACCACCGAAGAACATCCACCAAACGGGGTTCTCTTCGGTAATATTTGATTCTCGCACTTCATCTGGAATATCTTCATAGAGTCTGGATGATTCCGGAATTGGGTACGCGGCTAGAAAATTGGCCAGTACTTGGCCCTTGACAGCCTTTTGTGGGACAAATACCATATCATATGGTATCAATAGTATAGCCCAGGTAGGTAATAAGGAATTTAGCGCTCTCGTCTTTTTCATGAGGATGCTAAGAAGATTGACTCGAAAGATGACATGAATTATCTGTCCCGAGACATAATGGCGAGTCTTCTGGATGGCGAACACTAGACCTAGATATTCTTTTTCGACGGGGTTGTACCGGTGTTCGGCCCCGCTCATTATCCTGCTGAGGTAATAGATGGCTTGCTCGTGGCCATCATTGTTCTGGGCCAACAAAGCACCAAGGGAATGGTCCATTTTACGGACATAGAGTCAAAATAGTTTGCCTGCGACGGGCGCCACCAAGACTGGGGTGCTCGTCAGATAAGCTTTGATGTTGTTGAAAGCTTTCTGACATTCTTTCTTCCATATATATGAGACTCCCTTCTTTATGAGCTTGGTGAAGGGCTGGCATTTCCCGAAAAGGTTCACGATAAACCTTCAGATGTATGCGAGACATCCCTGCAGGCCTCGAAGTTCTCTAAGATTCTTCGGAGGGTCCATGTCAAGAATGGCTTTAGTCTTCTCAGGGTCGACATGGATGTCTTTTGCAGTGATAATGAAGCCCAAGAACTTTCCACTAGAAACCCCAATGAAGGATTTGGCGGGGTTCATCTTGAGCTGATGTGCCCGCATGAGATCGAAATCTATCTTCAGATCTAGTAGGTGATCGCCTCAAAAACGGCTCTTGACGGCAACATCGTCAACATAGCATTCGACTGTTTTGCAGAGGTGCTGGCGAAAGATGGTGTTCATAGCTCTTTGGTATATGGCACCTGTATTCTTCAGGCCAAAGGACATTAATGTATAGCAGTACACCCCCTTCGGAGTCCTGAATGACGTATATTTTTTATCGTTTGGGAACATCTTGATTTGATTGTAGGCCGAGTACCCGTCCATGAAGGACATGTGCTTGAAGCCACATGTATTGTTGATCATTACTTCGATGATCGGGAGTGGAAACTCGTTCTTCGGGCAAGTCGAGTTAAGGTCTCGGAAGTCAAATGCAGACTCGGATCTTCCCGCTCTTTTTGGTGATAGGGACGACGTTGGCTACCTACTCCGGATGTTGCTCTTCGCGAATACATCTGCTGGCCAGGAGTTTATCTACTTCTTTGTCAATAGCGTCCATAATATTGGGACAAAAGCGTCGTTGTTGCTGTTTAACGGTCTTAGTGTCAAGTAAGATATTAAACTTGTGCATCATGACTTGTGGGTCGAGCCCCGACATGTCTTTGTTACTACAGGCAAAAACGTCGATACATTCTTTGACCAGTTGGACAAAAGATTCTCGGTCCTTTCCTGCCAAGCTCTTGCTAATGAAAATAGGTTTGGGTGAAGATCCATCCGCGAGGTTGATCTGCTCGACTTCGTCTTCGGTAGGGGTTCTCGTAATTCAAAGCGAGATTCCCATTGTTCACCTAGGCGTTGAGCCTTTTCTTCGAAGAACTCTATTGTTTAATTGTCGTCTTCATCTTCTGAAGGATGTGCATACATCATATTGGCTGACAATACCTTCCTGAAGATTGAGCCGACGCTGGTGTCGGAGTCCCAAGTTGAAGCCTCAGACTAGTGAGAGTGTGCAACGTCTTCTGCTCTGAACTTTCTGGGGTTGTTGGGGACGTGATTGTAGAAGCATAGAAAATATCAGAATAATGGTCCATGCGGCTCCGGATACGAAGCCCATGCGGCTCATATGGGAGCTGTCTTATACAGTTCAAAGGAAGACTCTCCGTCTCATGCAGCTCGAGAGTGTATGCGGTTCAGCAGGAATATGTGGCTCGATCGATGCCACGTGTCCCCCTGTGATCCTTCCCTACAGCTGGCCCTTTGAATAGTGGCCTCATTTAATACTCTGACACGATTTGACGACTGTGGCGGCTCTGGCATAAAGTGTCATAATGGCTCTGCCATAATGACAGACTCTTCGGGAAAAGAAGAAGATCTCTGACCCGATCCGTCAGAAATCCTAGGTTGCCACGTGGCAAATCTCATTCGGCTTAAATAGAGAACAGCTTCATGCGGCTCACTGAGAAGTCACCCTATATGACTAGCAGAAGTCAGCCATATGCGGCCCACTGAGAGCTCAGCCCCTGCGGCTCAATACAACGCTAGCTCATGCGGCTCGCAAAGACTATGCATATGCGGCTCATTGAGAGTTTGTTCCCTGCGGTTCGATGAAGCATTGTCCTATGCGGCTCACGAAGAGTATCTCCCTGCGGTTCAAGTGTTGCCCATCCTATGCGGCTCTGGCAGGACCCACAATCAAAACACGTGGCATCGGATCAATCAACGATTTAACCGAATCTCAACAAATATATTTGACATCACTATCATAATTACTGAGATCAAGGCATATCATTTATCATCAAGCCAACGGGACACGTGGCGAGCAATCGAATATTGGTAGAATCTATCATGGAGATTTAAAGCAGTTAACATTAATTGCTCACAAGATTCGGTGCTATCCTCATTAATGGCCGAGATTCATTGTAATCAGGATTAAGGGTTCAGATAGATTGAAGGAGCGCCGACATTCCAAACAAATGATCATTAGCAAACCCTAATGATCATACCCCACTCTTACAAATAGCCAGCATCATTTCTTTGCACAAGGACCGGCAACAAAAAGAATAAAAATATACAGAGTCAGAGAGAGAATACACAGAGAGGGAGAGAGAAGCCAGGAGAGCAACAGAGGAGCAAAAAGAGCACTTCTTCGTCAATGCCACCATCTTTTCACAAGGAGCCAAGGCTGCATACCGATCGTCCAAGGAGTAAGGCAGGGCTGCCGTCGCCTTCCCGAGCCTCTATCGTCACCCCCCAGAATCTAAAATAAACAATTGTACTTAGATTGCTGTACCTAGGTTTTCGTCCCTAGGCTTTCTTTGTACAAGCGAGTTTGTATTGTGAGTCTAAGTTCAGTCCTCCGATAATTGTTCTGTACTTTTACAATCAATGGCAAACACGATGGCGACTCTGCTGGGGAGAAACTTCTCTACGGCTGAGGAGTTGGTGACACAATCGGATGCAGCCAAGCTTGGCTCCACGCAACAAAAGATGGTCGTCCGCTTCGACCAACAAGCGTTTGAAGAGATGCTCTCCGAAGGAAGCGCTGGCCCGGTCCAGAAGCGCACCTGCACGACAAAGGCTCGCAGAGAGTGGAGGCCAAAATCATTTGCTCCTCCTCAAGCCCCCGACGGTGTACCCTCTGTTGCTCAAGACGATGAGAAGGACTCTTCTGCAGCCCCACTTCAGACCGTAGACAACTCTGCTGTCTCCAAGTCCGGCAGAAGAAAACACTATGATGCTGGACTTGCAGAGGCAAAGAGGAACTCTACGCGAACTGAGCCGCATAGGGGTGCTAGCCGAGTGAAAAAGGCTCATGCGACCACATCCGCTAGCCGCATGGACAAAGCCAATACGGCCACAGTCGCTGGCCGCATGAAGAAGAATCATGCAGTCACATCTGGCAGTCGCATAGTTTATGCAGCTACAGTCGCCAATCACATGGATGAAACACATGAGGCTATAGGAGGCAACCGCTTGCAGAAAACCCATGCGGCCACTATTGCCAACCGCATGCGGCCAGCCTGCACGGTCGTGACTCCTAGCCACCCAAAGACAACTCATCCGACAGCAGAAGATGACCGCATGCAGACAGCCTGCACGGTACCCAACTCTGGCAGCATAGCGTCCGTTCCACGCTTCTCTCGATCGGTCTTCGACCGTCTCTCATACGGTCCCGACCCTGATGATTCTCTGTATGATAAGCCAGACTCTGTGGCATTCAACTTGGACTCCTCTTATTACGCACCCACAAGTGCTAAAAGAAGGAAGTCTAGGGCAGCACGGGCTCATCGAGCCCAGTCAGCTGTTCCAACCTCTGACTATCAGAGCGTCCCGCTGACTATCACACGAGCCTCGGATAGAAAGTTGCATACAACTGTTCAAGTCCAGCCCCCCGCGGCGAACAGACAGAGTGGTTCCTCTGACCTGCGGGAGACGATCCTCCACAAACACAAGGAAAGAGAAGGAGTGTCGGTGTGCAAAGAGTCCTCGCTTGGACATCGCTGCACCCAAATCATCGTCAATTGCTGCTGCAACAACACGGCAATGACAGAAGCGCGGCCATCCGTCTTCCAAAGGCTACAGCACCCAAACTCAGAAGATGAGGCACCTCCTGTTGTCTCCTGCAATTCTGCTCAAAAAGTCCCCGTCGAAGAGAGAAAGAAGAAAACGAGCATCTCCAGTCCGAATATATCAACTACTACAACTAAGAAACTGTCGTCTAAACGGTTGTCCTCCACTGGTGTATTCCAACACACCCGTTCAAAGACGAAATTTACCTTGATGGGAAATTCATTATCCACATCGCTGGAGGTTGAAGGAGCTGGGGGTAGCACTCCTCCGAACATCCGCAACAATTCGATGTTCCAAGGAACCAATTCCGCACAAACAACTCTTCCATCAGGAGCAACGGACGCTGATGCCCCCGAGGACATCCGTAACTCTCAAAACAAGGCAAGCTCTGAAGCTGGGGATACCATTCCCTCCGAGTCCGAGCCCGAAGAGAACATTCCCACCTATCCCGATGACTTCTCGGTACATGGGTACGACTCAGAGGGCACATCCTCCACCGTTCCTTCCGTCACTCCTCACGTAAGAACGGTGTTCATGGCGGACAGCGATCAAGGTGATTCCAGTGATCGCCAGCGCATCGACAGTCTCGAAGCCATATTACTTGCTTTGGTCAAGTCTGTAGATGAGATTAAAGCGGCCCTACCCACTTTACAAGGAGGAGCGCCTGGTCAAACAAACACGGGCCCCGCGGTCAATATAGATTCGAACTCAGTGGCACCAAACCCGGGCAATAATCCTCCCGAAATAACAGCCCCCGCCGCGACAGATGAGACCCGAGATGTAAGAAGAGAGGTCCAGGAGCTCCGTGCCATGTTTTATGCCCGAGAAAACGCTCAAGATCTCAGAATACGGCAACTATACCCTGCTGAGTGGAGGGATGTTCCATTTCCACCAAGATATAAGCCGTTCAACATCAACCCGTATGATGGCAAAACCTCAGCAAGTCAATACATCACTTACTTTGAGGTTACCACCGACCATCTGCCCCATGAAGATGCGATCCTCACACGGTTATTCATTGGAGCATTAGAAGGAGTCGCCTTCGATTGGTACCGCAATCTACCGAACAACTGCATCCATTCCTTCGCCGGCTTCAAGCGCATGTTCTTGGAACGGTTCTATGAAGTAGGACAAGACGTCACTATGTCCACTCTCATGGACGTCGTCCAAGGGGAGAAGGAGTTAACGAGGAACTACATTGAGAGGTTCCGCCAGACCGCCATGAAGCTGCCTTCCGGGAATCCGGATTCTTCTTTGATCGAAATCTGCCAAAAGAGACTGCTTCCAACGATCAGTCTCTGGATGGGCGAAAGTCAATTCAAAGATTAGAAGGCGTTCATCATCAGCGCCACAAGCGCTAAAGAACGACTGAAGAAGGCCCGCCAACTGGGTTGTACATCTCAGAAGAAGAAAACAAGGGCAAGCGTCTCAACAACGATAATGGGGGTAACCCCTCCAACAATCGGGACAGCAAAGGAAAGCAGGCTATGGTGGCCGATACAACACAAAAACCTGAGCCGAAGCCCGTAGACAAACAATGGCCGCAAATCGATTACTCCTTCGAAGACGGCCACGTCAAGCCTATCTTAGACATGCTCATACAAGGAGGTAGAATTCAGCTTCCTCCACCAAGGCGGGAGCCTCGGCCGGCTGATCTGGAGAACCCGAAGTTCTGCCATTACCACCGTTATGTACACCACACTACACATGACTGCTACCAATTAAAACGGTACATCCAAAGCCTCATCGATTCAAACGCTCTGGCCATCGACTTCGAAGAGGTAACCGTAGCAGCTAATATGGTGTCCGTACAGTTCGATAACTTCCCTCCGACGGAGACTCAAGATGGGGTAATTCCCATCCCTCTCACGACAATAGAGATTACCAATCTTCCTCCGCCCCGAGAACAAGCTGCTGGTCTAGTACCTCTCACCACCTCACGAGAAGAGGTCATGTGGGTCCATCCAGACTTGGTGTCAGAAGTGACTCGGCTCACACCATCTCCCACCAACAAAAAGAGTAGAAAAATTAAGACCTGCCGCATAGTTTCAGCAGACAATGAGGAAGCTACAGCCGTCATCAGACGGTCCGGAGTGCAATCCCAACCTGTGGTTGACAGTCCACCCGAAAATCATCAACCCACTGCAGCTGATGCTCTAGGACCGGCTCAGCCTTCGACGACCGACAAGCCTAGGCCGAGGGAGACTCGCTTCGACAAATCTCTCCGAAAGGACGCAGCCCAGGGGCTAGAGAGGCCCTACAACTTTGACATCTTAGCACAATTGGCTAACACTCCGGCCAAATTGTCATTATACGAACTCCTGAGGCTCTCCAAGGACGTTCGTATTGCATTGAGCGAAGCACTGCAAAATGCCGATGCCTATTTCGCTCAATCTAACCTCACTGGGGAGGACTCACCCATGGATCTCCAAGATAGTGCCTGCACGGGAGCAATGCCCAACATCATCTTCACCCCGCAGGACATGCTCATCAAAACCAACCTACATGATCGCCCGCTATACTACACGGGATACATCGGCGACGTGAAGGTGGATCGGATGCACATTGATCCTGGCTCTTCCATAAGCATCATCCCGAAGGGCCTGCTACATCATCTTTGCATCCCAATGCATCACCTAACACCTACAAGTACCGCCATCAGCGGTTTCAATTCGGACAGGAGCTACCCTATTGGGAAGATTCGTCTGAAGTGTCAAATTGGCGACCTTCAATCCAAAGTCACATGCTACGTCATAGATGCAGACACTTCTTACAACATCCTCTTGGGGTGCCCATGGATACACGATTATATGATCGTGCCTTCCACGCTACACCAGTGCTTCAAATATGTCGACAAACACGGCTTCGTGAAGACAGAGTTTGCTGACATCGATCCCTTCAAAGGGGTCGAATCTTACTACTCGGACTCATGTTTATACGAAAAGTCGAAGAGGCACCTGGATGAAGGAGACGAACAAGCTCATACTGAGACAGCCACGGGATCAGAAGGACCCCTGACGATCTACCTCCAAGCTCGCAAACCGAGCAAGTCTGCACCCCTCACCGCCACTCTGCGGAAGGACGCGATCAGCCTCTCGGCGCAAGAGGAGCAGATGATAATCCGGCTGCCTAGATCCAGCCAAGTGCCGAGACCCACAACGGAGCCACTAACCATCAGGTTACGAAGAGTCAGTCAACCACAAACAGAGAAGATCAACCCCTCGGACAGGCCATTGACAATACGCCTTCCCAAGAAAGGTTGTCACTTCGATGCAAGGTCTGACACTTCCAGCGAACCAGCCACTCCTCGCTCCACATCGAATGCCAAACTGGGGGTCGCCAGTCTGCCAACGACTCCACGCTCTACTCCATCAACTGGACCACTGACGATCAAGCTTCCTAGGTCGTCCTCTCAGTCTTCGTTCACACAGGGGGTAGCCGAAGAGGAACCGGAGCTAGCCAAGTATGTGGCCACCCACACTAATGTCCCCTCCGCTGAGGATGTAATCCCCCTAGAAAAGATACCTTACTTCATCAATAAAGGGTTATCTTTGAACTACATCGAGCTCAATAAGCTATGTACGATGTATGCTATGGAACACGGCATAGGCGCTCACCTACACACACAGGTGACAAATGTGTACACCGTAATCCAGCTTACTCCAGTAGAAGACGCTTACCGAATACACAAGGGAGGAGATCATCCAGTCATCTTTGGCCGGACGAACAACCCTCATCCCCGCACCATAGAAGAAGACGACCTCGGGTCAGATGCCGGAAGACTGCCTCTGTATCTCTATAGCCCTCAATCCAAATATCTCATGCAGAAACAGGGGTATAATCTGGAGACTACGTCAGGATTAAACTATGGCACTGGGCGACGATTACCTTTGAAGCCGCCAGTCCCGACGGGCAAACCACGGAACTACTATAACAAAACTCGATGCGGGTTGGGGTATGTAACGCCTACTACGACCCCTGAAAGTTCAGATGAAGAATGCGACTGGCAGTCACATTCAACCGGATCACCAACTTCTGACTCAGATACCAGCATCGGGGATGTATTCAGACAAGTCATGTCAGTCAATATGACGTTCGCCGACGCTTACGAGGAAGACGAAGACATCCCCGAAATCCTCGAGCTAGAGCCATGGGCCCAGCAATTAGACGCACAATGGGAAAAGCGGTTCGAACTGAGAGAACGCCCTACTGAAGATGAGGTCATACTAGTGGATCTCGACAGCGAATCTTCTCCAAAATCGATCTTCATCAGTGAAAGCCTAACCAACGAAGAACGGGAGTCGCTATTAGAACTTGTCAGAGAGTACATTGATGTGTTCGCCTGGAGCTATAAAGACATGCCAGGGTTAAATCCTGACATCGCTCTTCATAAACTCAATATTCGGCCAGATGCGAAGCCAGTCAAACAACAACAGCGACGCTTCCGCCCAGGCATCATGGACGCGATCGAAGCTGAAGTCAACAAACTAATAGCCAGCGGCTTCATTCGTGAGGAGCAACATCCCGATTGGGTCGCCAATATAGTACCTGTCCTCAAGAAAAATGGGAAAATTCGAATCTGCATCGACTTCCGTAACCTGAATGAGACAGTACTCCCCTTGGAGACACAGATCCCCTCACTACGTGTCGCCCTCACCCATCAATTGACAACCGATGATAACTACCGACGTCGACTGCAAGAGTTAGAGGCCTTAGATGAAAAGTGCCTCCTAGCTCAGCAAAGGATCGAGCTATACCAAGTACGCATCTCAGGAGCCTTCAACAAGAAGGTCAAAATCAGAACATTCCAGGTAGGCGATCTCGTCTTGGCAGTCCGGAGGCCAATGGTCATGATTCACAAGACCGCCGGCAAATTCCAGCCAAAGTGGGAGGGTCCGTTTATCATTGAGACGGTATTCTCCAACGGTGCTTACCGCCTTGCAAAGCAAAACGGAGACTTGCTCATGTTGCCCGTCAACGGCAAGTTCCTGAAGAAATATTATATCTAAACGACATTCGCTACAAGGTCGTCGAGTCATGTACCCGCTGTACCACTGAACTCATACCCCCAGCATTTTAGATTATCGAGTCATGTACCGGCTGGTACCACTGAACTCACACCCACAACATTTCAAGATCATCGAGTCATGTACCTGCTGGTGCCCCTGAACTCACCCCTACATCCCCTTTAGATTATCGAGTCATGTACCCGCTGGTGCCGCTGGACTCCCACTTTCTCAATATGTTAATTTACCGAGTTATGTACCCGCTGGTACATCTGAACTCACACTTCGGTCACTCTTTCAGATAGTAAGTCACGTATGATTATACCTCTGAACTTTTTTCCTGGAAGAGATCCTCCCTCATGATCCAATACCCGCACTCCCAGTGCACAAAAAGGGTAATCGATCCACAAATTTCCGAAAACGGACATGTCCTCATTACCTCTGAATCGTTTTCACTTCCACCAAAAACAAACCGCCCCTCACATAGAACCTCCACGTTCTCCTACCTCTGAGTCATTCTATGTACTCCCTCTTCATTGAGCCCACTCCTGCCATGTCATCATTACCTCTGAGTGGGAAGGCTCCGTCGAAGAACCCTTCATGCTTGCCATGTCCACATTACCTCTGAGCAAGTATGTCGGTCTCCTTTCGACCTATTATCTGTACCCACAACCGGAGTATGACAAGGATAATAGGTCCATAAATATCCGCTGTTGACCACGAATATCTTTCGTGAAACCTTCCCTGCCATGTCCTCACTACCTCTGAGCAGGAAGGTTCCACGGTAAAACCCTCATGCTTGCCATGTCCTCATGACCTCTGAGCAAATATGTTGGTTTTCCTTTTACCCTATTATCTGTATCCCGAACCAGGGTATGCCAAGGATAATAGGTCCACAAATATTCCTTTGCTAAGCTTCTTAGCATAAATCCACTACCCCACCATGCCCTGGGAGCCCAGCTGCTCTACGGCATTCCTTTTTTTTTAAGCACCGAGAACATCCATGACCACTTTGCCACGGCTGTTTCGGACATCCTGTCCAAACTTGTTATCCGTACTTAAAACCAAGGTACGCCTAGGATAACAGGTCCACAAATAATCCCCCAGCAAGTCCAATTCCGCAAACACCCAAGTACAAAGAAAGAAAAGATGAGACGAAACATATCCATTTTCAAAGTTCCACATCCTCCGGGATTATATCGCTGCTACAAGATAGAAATAAAGAGAAAACAAGCAAGACAAGACAGAGGAACAACTATGGTTCAGAGGCACACAACGTCAAGAAATAGTCCGTCAGCGAGGCAGTCGACCGCTCAAACCACTGACTAGTTCGACACATTGACTCTGAAGTCAACTACGTCGCCCAGATGAGCAAAGATTCCACTGGGGGAATAAAGTCCCCAGATTTGATATAACCCCACTCTTTTAGAATAAGTACCCAGTCATAATCTACACTAGGGATACAAAGTTCACACAGAACCAAAGGTAACCATTACAAGAAAAGAGGGAAGCAAGTACATTCCATTCATTGGAATGTCCAGCTACATTCACACAATTAACAAACAAAAACCAAAGGAAATTCTTCATTACTTCTTCAGACGAAAAGGGAAAACACAAACCACAGCTAAACAGACAGAAACATACAAGGAATCCCTAAAACCTAGTTACAGAAACGCATATACCACTCCTTCAACCACTTCACATATGAGGGATGCTGTTGAAGGAGATCCTCGTCCAGAATAGGAGCATCAGAATTCCCAGAGCTACCACCCCCAACAGCCTTGACATTTGGAGAGAGACCATCCTGCACAGACGACGGTTCCTCCTCTTCGTCTCTGTCACAAAGGGAGACCCCGGGTCGATGGCAGGAGGCGGCGGCTCTTCTGTCACTGCAACCTCAGCGTCCAGCGGAGATACTGCAAGAACAAAACAACAAAATGAAGTAAAAAGATATTCTAAAAGTCATGCGGCTCGTTGAAGGCAACTCGCATACGGGTCGAACATGGGGAAAACCTCATGCGGATTCAAGTCATGGGACGTATATGCGGACCACGTAAGTTGAACTCACATGCGGCTCCTACATAAAGCATACCCCATGCGACTTGATCATGAGATGTGTAGGCGGACCCCGTAACTCGCATGCGGCTCCGACATGGAGCATACTCCATGCGGCTCGGTCACAGGATATATATGCAGACTACGTAAGTTGAACTTGTATGCGGCTCAGACATGGGGTACATCCCATGCGGCACGATCAGAGGACATGTATGCGAACCACGTGGTTTTGTACACAAAGTAGGCAGTAGAGCAGACCCTATCTTCTACACAGTTGTTACCTTCGATGGCGACGTGAACGTCAAGGTGGACAGGGGAAACGACAGTCGAAGACGAAGCTGATTTCTTTTTCTTTGCCGCGGCCTTCTTCACAACTTTGGAAATCCTAGGCGCCATTTCGGTTGGTCAGATGAAGGAAGGAGACAAAGACAGAAGCTTTTGGTCAAGAAAAAGTCTAAAAAAAATCCAACCGAACATACGCCTATTTATAGACAGAAGGACTATGAACCGACGCCTCGTACGACGTGATCGACCCTTCGGCTGTCGAGGCAAACTGGACAATCAAAAGAATAAAAACTTTGGGATCCTCCCCCAAAAGACGGCGTTAATTCGAAAACAAATCAAGAGCATTTAATAAAGATTTGCACACGTAGTCAGGACACGTGGCAAAGAGCCTATGCGGACAGATGAATCTATGCGGCTGGGACACTTATGCGGCATGAACGGGACCATGCTTCTTATTCAAAGTGTTTCAATTTTGCAAATTAAAAACTTTGAAGGGGGTCCTGTAGAAGCATGGAAAATATCAGAATAATGGTCCATGCGGCTCCGGATACGAAGCCCATGCGGCTCATATGGGAGCTGTCTTATACAGTTCAAAGGAAGACTCTCCGTCTCATGCGGCTCGAGAGTGTATGCGGTTCAGCAGGAATATGCGGCTCGATCGATGCCACGTGTCCCCCTGTGATCCTTCCCTACAGCTGGCCCTTTGAATAGTGGCCTCATTTAATGCTCTAACACGATTTGACGACTGTGGCGGCTCTGGCATAAAGTGTCATAATGGCTCTACCATAATGACAGACTCTTCGGGAAAAGAAGAAGATCTCTGACCCGATCCGTCAGAAATTCTAGGTTGCCACGTGGCAAATCTCATGCAGCTTAAATAGAGAACAGCTTCATGCGGCTCACTGAGAAGTCACCCTATATGACTAGCAGAAGTCAGCCATATGCGGCCCACTGAGAGCTCAGCCCCTGCGGCTCAATACAATGCTAGCTCATGCGGCTCGCAAAGACTATGCATATGCGGCTCATTGATAGTTCGTTACCTGCGGTTCGATGAAGCATTGTCCTATGCGGCTCACGAAGAGTATCTTCCTGCGGTTCAAGTGTTGCCCATCCTATGCGGCTCTGACAGGACCCACAATCAAAACACGTGGCATCGGATCAATCAACGATTTAACCGAATCTCAATAAATATATTTGACATCACCATCATTATTACTGAGATCAAGGCATATCATTTATCATCAAGCCAACGGGACACGTGGCGAGCAATCGGATATTGGTAGAATCCATCATGGAGATTTAAAGCAGTTAACATTAATTGCTCACAAGATTCGGTGCTATCCTCATTAATGGTCGAGATTCATTGTAATCAGGATCAAGGGTTCAGATAGATTGAAGGAGCACCGACATTCCAAACAAATGATCATTAGCAAACCCTAATGATCATACCCCACTCTTATAAATAGCCAGCATCATTTCTTTGCACAAGGACCGGCAACAAAAAGAATAAAAATATACAGAGTCAGAGAGAGAATACACACAGAGAGAGAGAAGCCAGGAGAGCAACAGAGGAACAAAAAGTGCACTTCTTCGTCAACGCTAACCATTTTTTCACAAAGAGCCAAGGCTGCATACCGATCGTCCAAGGAGTAAGGCAGGGCTGCCGTCGCCTTCCCGAGCCTCTATCGTCACCCCCCAGAATCTAAAATAAACAATTGTACTTAGATTGCTGTACCTAGGTTTTCGTCCCTAGGCTTTCTTTGTACAAGCGAGTTTGTATTGTGAGTCTAAGTTCAGTCCTCCGATAATTATTCTGTACTTTTACAATCAATGGCAAACAGTGATGTAGCCTACCCCCCAACGAGTATGGTGATAATAGTCTTGTGGCTTCCCTTTTAGAACAGGGAGTCGTAAGGGAAGACGTCGGCCCTTGCCAGAGTTTAGACCTTGGTCGTTTCTTAGGTTGTAGCCCATCATTTGGATGAGATACTTGGCTCGATCATTGTACCGGTATATTTGCATCCTATCGATGTCAGATTCTGGCTCCATCGGTGGAAGGTCTTGGTGACGCTCGACTTTGCTGAAGATGATAGGTTTCTCGTCCTAGTTTCGAGGCAAGACTATATAACAGACTCCTTGGTACAGGACGACTCGATTTACATGATTAATAGTCATTATTTGTGTTTACAACAACTATAGAGCATTATCTAGAGGATAAATGACATTCCAATGTGGAAGACTAGAATAATTAAAGGATACCCTTTTATTGATAACATACGGGATCTTGTCCCGAGAGATTACATCATCAAAGGACGGTGCGTCATATTGGCGGATATGTACTCTCCTAGTTCTTTGTCACTGAGTACTGGAGCAGCCTGAGGTGGTTATAGAGAACCTATTGGGAGCTTGGCCTTTATCGGCTCTGGTGCCAATAGAGATACGCGGGCCTTCTCTTGAAGCTTAAGAGGGGATGAAGACTGAGGAGGTCTACCTTTAAGCTACACCATGAGAGGTGCCTCAGTTGGTGTTCCGGCGATTGGTGTCTTCCCATATAGTTTTACTACGAGAGGAGCCGACACTTGGGGTGACTTACCCTTGAGTCGTATCTTCAAGGGGGCTTCAGTGGATGCTCCGCCTAGAGAAGTTGGTGCCCTCTCGTAAAGTTTGACCACTATAGGAGACGGTGTTTTAGGCGGCTTCCCCTTGAGTCACACTTTCAGGGGAGCGTCGATTGTCATCTCTACTACCAAGTCAGCATCGGCTTCGGCTTTAGATTCATCATCGACATCGTTGGCTTCATCTTCGAGATGAATCTATTTCTACAGATCAGAGTCGATGAAGAAGGCCTCAATCCCTCTGAATGGATCGACATCAGCAAACTCTGTTCGAACTATGTTGTTGGTGGATACGTACTTCATACATTGATGGAGAGTGGATGGTACCACCATGTATTCATGTAGCCACCGCCGCCCCAACAAGATGTTGTAGTTGACGTCCGCATCTACAACATAGCAGGTCACTTCGATCTGGAGATCATCGATATGACACTTCAGCCGGATCTTCTCCAGTGGCTCAATCTTGCTGGCATTGAAGCCACTGATTGTAGTGTGGGATTTCGTCAGATGATGCATCGGGATCCCCAACGTCTGGAGCAGAGTTTGAGGGATAATGCTGAGAGAAGACCCCGGGTAGATCTGCATTCAATCTACCTTGATGGCACCAACGTGTCCTGTGTAATACAGTAGTCTATTGTACATGTTGTTCTTAAGCAGCATGTCTTGTTGAGTGAATGTGATATTGGAGATGATCTCCCCCACACTATGGCAGTGTGGATATGCTACTGGATCATCCTCAGGCTGCTTGACCTGATTGATGAAAGACTCAACATCTTTCAGGGCTTCGTAGAGAACCTCCCGAGTATCTTTAGACAGGCAGAGGATCTCGAACAAGGATAGTTGAGCTGGAGTACTAGCAAGTTGTGCCAGTATGTCAAAGTTGTGGGGTTTGGTTAACCCCGAAGCATTGTCTCTTCGTAAAGGCCTGTCGAAGCAGGCCTCCTTATGCTTCTGTTTGTCATATGCTGAAAGATGGGAAGGACCTTCACTTTGAGCAGCCGAGGTAGTAACGGGAGGTGCTACTTTGACAGGGGCTTCCTCAGGTTGAGCATTCTACTATGAATGTATTTGTACAGGAAGTGCCTCCTTGGGGGAGGAGGTCACCATTCGGCAAGACATGGTCTTCTTGTCCAGAGTTTTCTTACAGCTTTCATATCTCATATGCTATTTTCATGTCTTGTTAATTCTATTGTGTTTTGCATTGCTGTCGGTTTGTGTACTTGTTCCAATCCTGACTGGATAACAAACATTTTTCAGGTTTAGCCGCGATCATTCTTAGCACTGGGAGACTTGGGTATGCTGAAGACGACCTAGAAATAGAAAACAGTTGTATCATTTTCATTAATTGTAAAGTCTTATATTTCCTTTAATTTTAAATGATGTAAATGTTGTAATAAATTAGAAATGTGAATGAGCAGCAAATGTTTATTTTTGAGCATTTATTTTCTTGCGGGCTTGACAGCGTTCTACCGCCGACTCTGCGGCGTAGGCTGGCTTGGACACGTCTCGTATCCGAAAACCGGATGCGGGTCGTGACAAGTTTTTGTGGTGGCCCATGCAGGTCAGTTTTCATAAAGATTGCGAACTCGTGATGGTACGTTAGTCGTACTATTGCGAGCCTACGCTCAGGAAATGCTCATTCACAAACTAGGATTAAATTGATTTAGGAAAACAACCAGGACTAGGAGTCCCTTGTTCAAATTGACCGATTGGGTAGTTAAGGTTGTTAGATAGGCCATGCTATTTAGGGATTATTGAATTCAGATATGTAAAACCCCTATTTTTTAAAAAAATTTATTTTTATTATTTTAGTAGACTTAAAAATGAATTTATAAATTTTATGGTTTTAATTATTTTTTTATGACCCGGTTTGGCCAATTCAGCCCGAACATGGCCCGAACCAATTTTAGCCCATGTAAGCAGGTAGTGTGACCAAATGTGGCAATGTATACATATTTTATGTACTTAAAAATATTTTCTAAACTATTTTAGAATTTTATGTACAATTCTAATTATTTAAATATTTGTACAATTAATGGTATTTTATTATTAAATAATAATTTACAATATTGTACATGTTTCTGGACCCGGATGAGGGTGTGTGGTAAAGTTCACACGTTGGAACAATTTTTATTATTTTATTATTACTAAATTTATTTTATGAAAATTTAATATACATTTTATTATTGTTAATATTATTTGATATTAATGTGGTATTATTATTGTTGCCTTTTATGGCAATTTAAATTTGTGTATATATGTAAAAAAAAATATTTTAGATGCATTATATATATAGTAGATAATATTAAACTTTTATTTAAAATTTGTGGAGGTTTAATAACCATGTTTTTCTATTTAAATACTATTTTTATTTTGAGTTGATCTATTAAGGATTGAATTTATATATATATATATATATAGATATGCTCAAATATATTAAATAATTGGATAGATGACTTTTAAATGATATTTGAATTTTAAATAGATTTTTTGGGTATTTATGGATATATATATATATTTATAAAGTTTGAAAAGATTTAGTAAAGAAAAAGAAAAAAGAAAAGAAGAAGAATAGGAAAAAGAAAAAGAAAAAGAAAAAGAAAAGAAAAAAAAAAGTCAACCCACTTAAAGGGGCGGGCCCCTCCCTATCCTATGCTTGCTGCACCAGCAGCAAGTTCACGTGGGGTCGGGTTATTGGGAACACATAAGGGGTTATTAGTAATAGTAGTAGTAGTATTAGGTTTTCCTCCAACTTGTAATATATATAACTCCCTCTACAAACCTCAAAACTCTAGACTTCCAAAACGAATGTTGAGCCTGATCATACCCTCTTCGCCTAAAAATTTGTTTCACCAGCGACGGAGCTTTGTGCGCGACGAACGGAGCATCGAAAGTCAGCCCTTCGTCATCCACGGAACAGTTTTCCCACTCAAGGTACCCTACTTCCCGATGACGTAACTTTCTGCTCGTAACTCCGATTTTCGATCCGTAAAATGTCCTGGAAAGTAGACTTGACCCTCTTCGAGATCCCCAAGGTGGATTTTGACAAGGCCATCCATCTTGCTCGAAATATCGAGACGAAGTTGGAGAAAAACCCACTTTTCTGAATATTAAAAACTGTTTTGAAACACCAACTTGGCGGCCACTTTTCTCGCTGTCCATTAAACTTTCATAAAAACTAATTGAAGGCAGTCAAAGACAACCTAACCGAGATTGTAACGCATCTTTTGGATTCACTTTTCATCTAGTATGTAGAAATTTACACGTTGTTAAACTTTTCCGAAAAACTGTAAATTCTATTTTCAAAAAGTGGAAAAACACCCCGTACGAGGTACGTCCCGACAAACCGGGCGACCCCGTCGCAAACCGAGAGTACCGAAAGGTCCGTATCGACTTTGCGGACGTGCGGGCGTTGACGGAATTCAAATTGGTTGCGTGTGCGCGACGAATTTGACCCGTATCCGTCAAATTTTTCCGTATCGGACTTTTCGGAATTTCTCAATTACTTTGTGCACACTCATCATATCGCGATGAAACTTGCGCCATTGGACTCGAAATATTTTTCTGGTCCTGTGAGCCAAGTTTGGTCCGATTCTGAGACCGTTGATCGGGACGCTATTTTGGCGGGCCCACAATCCCACTCAACGGGTGATTTTGTGCACAGCCCACCGGAATCCAAAATTGGACATACCGTTGGGTTCGTCTCGTCAAAAAAAATCTGTAGACATGTAGTTTGACGACTTTAGAGACCGTAGGTTCTGGCACGCATTTCGGTACAAAGCGGGTCCAACGGCGGACATCGTTTTGACCCGAAATTACGATTTTGCTCCTGTTCCAGAAATTGACTTTTGGACAGGCGTTTCCTAGGTATATCTTCTTCACCGAGATCATTTTTGATGTTTGTTTCAGCGTCTGGAGTCATCTGTGATTTGTGAGTTTTGGTGCTGACACTTGCTACTCTTGGATTTGCCCTTCTCGCACCACAGGCAAGATACCTTGCCATTATACTGTTTATATTAGTTTTCATTTTATTACATATCACTGTTCAGTTATTCCAGTTCTTACTGTTCTTGATTTACTGTCTGCTCAGTGATATTAGATATACTTTGTTATTATCCTTTGACTGCATATGGACTTAGAGTTAAGAGACTACCGTCTGTAGTGTATCGCATATACCTTGGCACTGTTGTACCACGAGGATGTGTGAGATGAGTAGCATGTAGAGGTTCTTGTGTGTGGGCTGATCCCCCATGCGCATGCGTTAGGGCTAACTGCTAATAGAGGCATGTTAGGAGACTTAGCAGTTAGTAGAGGTATATGAGACATGGATGTGACTCAGTTAGACATTGGATGGGAAGAACAGTTCCTTAACGTATGGGTCCGTATGCACTTTCCTATTACTGATACTGCTGGCCTCTGACATTCGATAAATGTTATGCTTTGAGGTCTCTGGTATCCTGATGGGACCATGCCTGATTTACTGCTACTGAGCCAGATACCCATGCGTTGGAGGTTTGTTCTTAACTGTATGAACACAATAGTATGGTTAGATTACCTTGTTGTCGTCTTGTCACTTATTTTGGTTTGTGACATATTATATATTCAGTTTATTATGGCATGTTCTTTGTGTTTCTTGTTACGTCCCTCTGAGGATCTGGTTATCTCGTCAGGTGTGTGCTCTTGTCTTTCGCAGGTGTTCTAGTCGGGCCGTGATCTTCTCCATCCTTTCGAAGATGATTGCACTTGGCTCGTCATGTTATTTCGTATATTCCTTCTTATATATTTTATTTGAGATAGTTGGTAGTAGACTTTGTCTCCGCCCAACTTTTGTACAAATTACAATCCAGCATTGATATCTATTAATTCTTTTATTGTGGATGAGATTTAGTTATTATGGTTCTACTGCATTTTACAGCTTATGTATTCATACGAAGTTTTCATATATTGGAGTATACTTCGTATGTATACAGCTGGCATGTCGATGTGCCTAGTCCTACGTATTTTGGGACTAGGGCGTTACATATTTTTGTGGTGGCCCATGCAGGTCCAGTTTGTCACTTCGGTTACGTAATTGTACCGATGTGAGCCTGCAACATAGGATTAGAATCTAGGAATCTTATCCATACAGCTTGACCTCTTCCCTTGGATTCAAATTTCGAACTCTTGTTCGACCTCCTTGAACTGCATCTTGCTTGATTCCTTTCTACCGTTGATTCTTATTTTCGTGCTTAGTATCAACTAGGAAGATGACTATACTAGTATATGCTCGTAGGTCAAACACATGGTTAGAATGGTTATATTGGCAATTGGAATACATTCAGGACTCTAAAAGGGCTTCTTCTTTTTTTTTTTTTAAAAGGGTGTGATTTAATGATTAGTAATTTGTAAAGTAGGATACTACCAAGGAAGGTTTTTACCTTGAGATTTCTAAATAGTAAACACTAGAGGATTTATAGAATTTTATACTTGATTTTAGAAATTGATTGGCTTTTTGAGATTTGATATTTATGGTTTATTGAGTTATAGTTGTACATCCTTGCACCAGTATAAAAGTGATTTGCTTTTCGAGTTGTGATATTATGAGTTTTTGGTGATAGATATGCATCTTTAAACAAATATAAAATTGATTTGATTTCGAGTTGTGATATTTATGATTTATTGGAATACAGTTATACACCTTTGCACGATTATAAATTTGGTTTGAGAATGATCTTATCTTTTAAAAATGGCCGTAGAAATTATTTAAATTGAGTTGTACGACTGCGATTTTTGTGTTTAGTAAATTTTGAATTTTAAGTGGAAGTAATGATGGTAAATTTTGGTTTACAATAATTGAAAACGATTTTGAGAATCTTTCTTTATTTTAAATTGTGTCCTATGATTGAGGATTTACAAACCTATTTAGATTTTTAGTTTTAAAAAAAAAAAGAAGAGATTTTTACTGATAAGATTATTTGAAAATTTAGTTTAACGTTGGATTTCTAATATCGCAAATTTTGAAATAAAATAAAAATATAGTAATAATGTGATAAGGTTGCTTTGATTGATCAAATAATGATACCATTTAAAAGTTTTGATCATGTTGGTATGACTTAGTATGAATAGAAGTTAAAATTGATGAGTGCATTGAGCTAAAAAAAAAAAAAATTGATTGCTTTTAATATGCTAAGAGTTTTATCATGAGTATTTGAAAAAAAAATTTGAGTGTTGAATTTTTGATTGATTGCAAAATTTTTTATGGATTTGTAAATTATGAACCCTTGAATTAAATAGTTGAATTTAAACGTTAGTTTTGGAAAAGGTTAGTAGTAACGTGATAAAATTTTGCTTGGAGATTTATGAAAGTGATTTTAAAAAAAAAAAAATTTGATGAATTTGAACGGCTTGGAGTGAATACAAAATTTTGGTGGTTTATTTTTGAAAGTTTATTTTTGAAACTTTTTGGAGAAAACTCGAGTTGATATTTTAAATGTTAGGCACCAAGATAACCCTACTGTGTATTCCACACAAATTGCCATGTCACTCATGACCATGATAGTAGTATATACACAAGTGTTGTTAGTCATCTACCCAGCTATGTGACTGTATTTCCACCTTGACTTACTCGACTTACCTTCAATTCTAGATCTTTTAATTGCGACCTTCTAACCAGTTGCAATTTGAATAATAATTTAATTGTTCCTTAACTGTATTCATTTATGATACTATCTTCTCTCTAGAACTGTGCCCCTAACTTAGTATTTTTACTGGATTCTTTCGTTAATTTTATCTCATGCTTTAACTTGATCTTCTTTATTTTGTGCATTAATTATCATCTCGTGAACTTCCACTTTCTATTTTTGATCTTCTGGCGTCCCATACCGTGACTTGTATATTTGGAACACGACACTAGACTTTTCTTCCAACAAATTTCATGTGTAAGACCTAGACAAGTCCACATTCATGTAGATATATAATGTCTCACTAAAACACGTCTCCTTGTACACAATTTTCATGATATGACCTTTTAATCAAAGTGGCCAAACTATAATCTTTACCATGATACCGATATATTTTTGACTACAGATAGGGATTCCATCTCAACTTAATTCTTTCGACCGATATGTGATTTGTTCTACTTAATTCCCTAAATGCTAACCTTGTGCTTTACTTTGATTGCTTGACCCGTTTCCTATCACACTACTAGTTTAACTCTTGTAAGTTGGGTAGAATACCTCACGACCTAACAAACTTTTTTTTTCCTTGTGAACCACATTGGTAAGTTCACTTAGACTATAAATTCAGAGGACCCTACTTATCTAGTTTACCAAGCCATAAATGAAGAAACACTAGGATAACTGTATAGGCCCATACTTCGGGCAAGACTTGATTTTAAAAGAGATCTTGGACTATTTAAAATTTTCCTCATCAGTACCCCCTTGCTCATATTTTGACTATCTCATGCTGCTAACGTAGCTTCAGTTTTGTAAGCTTATTTCGTTAACAAGCTTGATCATGACATATTTTATGGG
>JANAVB010002769.1:0-84724 GCA_029216955.1 Iris pallida
CAGCTTTTACCCAAATGGACTTAACCTAATGACACACTCAACCTCTCTCTCATTTAAACCAAACCCCCAAATGGACAAACCCAAAGCTGGCTGTCATTACTCCTCTCTTTCCACTCACGATCACTCACATGTCATTTTAAGCCCTTCTCACATGACTAAAACACTAGGCTAACCACTATAACACCAACCTATACTCCTCACCATTCAATGTTCACCACTTATGGGTAAACCAAAAGATGGCTTGAGAAAGCAACCTACGACCATACCCCCCCATGACCAACCCCCTCTTACACACAACTCTTCTTTTGAAAAGATTCCAATAGTACACTCTACCCTCTTCACTCTCTCTCCTATTCAAAAAGCAAACCCATAAACCCTTTCCCATATGGTCGGCCATAACTCCAATACCCCCCTCTCATAGCAGTACATCACCTCTCCTCCCTTAACACTCTTCCCGTCCCCCTCATAGCCGACCAACACTACAAACCCTAACCCTCTTCACTACAGCTCACTCTTCTTCTTCCACACAACTCTTTTTCTTCTTCACCAACTCCTTCCTCCACCTCTCCTCCCTAACTTTCTCCTCCTCATCTTCTCCACCACTCCCATGGCTTCCTCTCCTCCTTCCTCGAACCCTTGGGGAGCTCGGCTGCCTAGAGGGGATCCTCCCTAGCTCCCCTACGGCCCCCACAGCCGGCCAAGGCGAGCAAAGGTCGGCCAAGCCGTTGCAAGCAACTGAGCTGTTGTCGTCTAAGCTGCTGTTGCAGCAGTTCCCACAGCTGCTACTGCTCTTTGTGGTTGTTGCCACCACCTTGGTCGACCACAACCGCCGCCCTGCCACCTAGGGGGACCACCAGAAGGGGGGCCCACTGTCGGTCGCCACCCAGGGCTGCCCTGCCAAGCTCGACAGCTGCCAAGGCTGCTGTGCTACTACCGCTGTGTTGTAGCTGTTGTTGCAGCTTGATGTCGTTGTTGCCACCTTTACAAGGCCTTCTCACCCTTCCTCCTCCTCTCCCTACTCTTCCTCTTAGCCTGTGGTGGCCAGCCTAGGCCAGCTAGGGTCGTCCAGCCACCACCAACCGCCGGCCTGAATAGTTGAAGCCACAACTGCTGTTGTTGTTCGTCTTCCATAAGTGGTTGCTGTCGTGAGTGTTCCCCCTTGCCAATGTTGTCCACTCTCTGCGAGGTTTTAGAGACCCTCCTCGACTCTAGGAGCACGTCTCTGAGTGGTTGTATGCACCATTTTGCCTAGGTATAACCCTTAACTCAACCACTAAACTATTTGTTCCTAACTTGTGTACACACACACCCCTTGCATGTTAGACACCCAGACTCTTGATTTACCACTGTTATACCTTTCTAACTATAGTCTAATCATTATATCCGGAATTTGTAATGTGATATCCAAGCTTGTATGTAGAGGAAACCAAATTAGAAGTATGTGCAAGTCATTTTATGTATATGTACTTAACACTCACTCTTGGGTTACCATAGCTAGACTCTTGTCAAACATATTAGCTTAAACATTAAAGCCTAGAGTTGTAAGTGGGATATCCATGCTTGTATAGGTGAGGGAACCCAAGATTGGTTCATGTATAAGTCTCTTATTGTAGCACACAACACTTGTGGTTAGTTTAAACCTACATTTGTCTCTCCCTCTATATATATATATATATATATAATATATATTATATATATATATATATGTGTGTGTGTTGTGTGTGTGTGTGTGTGTGTGTGTGTGTGTGTGTGCACCCCTAAATATCTTGTTGAACACCTTCATGCACTAGTGTGATACTTGTCAAGGTAACTATAGGCCATGTTTACATGTCATGGTAATTTTTGTCATGACATGTTCTATCTAAATTTTTGATATAAGTTTAGCCATGTGATAGGAGTTAGGAATTGCATATAGACATGCATGACACTAGGCCTAGAAGAGTGTCTAGGTTGTGAGCACATGGATGTGCCTATGCACACATATTGTACTAAATAATCAACATGTCGAATATGTAAGTAAGTAGGCTTTGATTAGTTGCATGATTGTTGGTGGATACCATAGCTATAAATAGTGTCTTACCATGCCTAGGGTTCATGTTACAAGCTAATAGATGTGTTACCCTATATTAGGGTTTACCATATTACTAGGACAGGGGTGTAGCAATACATGGACATAGCACGGTTATCATAGTTTTTGCATGACATGTATCTAGTGATGGTGGACTTGATAGCAACACTAACTACACTTGTAAGACCATGTGGGTAGGTTGGCACTTATTCCATACACTTAGAGGTTGCACAAGTCCTACTTGTATAGGAGGACCCTAAAATGTGAAATCATAGTGCCTTTGTGGTAGTAGGACAACTTAGAAATTCTATAACCCTAATTATAACTATGTGTATTTGAGCTATGGTATGTGTCTAGCATGTTGTAGCGTAGTGGCTAATGCGCTGTTGTTTTGTTGGTACACAGGACGATACGATCTTGATTGAGGAGCTCGGATCATCGTTCGCGCTTCTCGGAGATCCAGACAAGTATACCTTGCCTTGTATTACTGGTTTTATTCATTCATGTTTATGTTATGTACACTTGCTAGAGTGGACGTAGTGTGTGTCTGAGAAATGCCTCGTGTGCACTTAATGACGGCATCGTCATCGAGATTCGTGTACTTGACTTAGTCCTAGTTGACATATCCTAAGTTTGGGAATCATAGTAATGATTCTCATGACCATGACACGACTTACGATACAACGCTGAGTGAGTTCATACCATGGCACGGGCTTGCACATTCAGCTAGTTACCAATGCAAAGGGCTCGTATACTGTACATTGTATGGTTAAGTTGTGTCTAGTTATTGTGACCTTACATTAAGAGATGGAATGTTCAAGTGGTGGATACGACTTGTACATTTTCAAGGGCAGGAGAAGACAATTAGTAGGTGTATGGGACAAACAATTACATCATCCTTTTGTTTAGTTTCGGGGCCATTTAAGGCCAGTGCTAACCGATTATGGGCATCGGCTCGTGATCCAATGTCGGCTCATGATCCAATGTCGGCCCGTGCTTCTACACAAATCCTTATTTACGTACCCATACGAACCAGGGTTGTCTTCAACGTGCATTCACTTAGTTGGTTAGATCATCCTTTACATTTATTCAGTATTTACTTTATGGCATGTTTTCTGTATCTTGCTATGTCCCCTGAGCATCTGGTTTCTTTCCAGATTCAGATGAGCACTTAAAGCTGACTGTGTATGAACCAGGAGTTGAGATAGGACTTGTTGCTGAAGACGACGAGGTATTTCCTGAGGAGATCCTTTGACTCAGGGTATGGTGTTGTTTTGCTTATAAGCATTATTATTTAGTTAGTCAATGCTCATGACTAGTTATCTTTCTGCTTTCAGTATTTCATTCAGTGTTGTACTCCGTGGGTTTTTTCCACTAGACTATTCAGTTGTATTTTATTCAGACTCCATGTTATGTCCAGTTCATATTTCAGTATTACTTTCCTTGTTCTTGTGGATGAGATTTAGATGTTACCTATTGCCTGTGTAGTATACTATATATATAGCATATATCTGGGATAAGTTTATTAAATTGGAAACTTATTCCAGATCGTCTTAGCTGGTGCGAGACTCATCTCACGTATCGGTATTTATATACGGATACGTATTTTGTGTTATATTTAGTATTTTCTTGATTTTCAGAATGCTTTGAATTTTTTTTTCCAAATTTGTATATTTCTCATTGATCGGCATGTCGTCGATGTATCGGTGTATATCGACGGTTGACATTCTCATTGTACGAATTTCTGACAATTGTCAGGTGATCCGTATTTTGTCTTGTCTCTTTTGTTTTGTTTAAATCTTGACTTGGTTTAATTGGTTTGGTTCAAGTTGGCTTAGCTTGATTTGGTTTAGTTTGGTTTGAGATGTTTGAGATGAGAGGGTTGATATAAAATCCAACTCCTCTCTCTCTCTCTTCTCCATTATTTCATTTCTCTTCATCTTCTTCCTCTCCATTTTCTCCTCCAACCTAAGGCGAGTACATCTTGCCAAAACTTTGAACAAAGTTATTTTTCTTTGTTCTGTTCTCTTTTTTGCATGATTTTAAGCCTCTTTAGAACTTGGAATTTTTGATTTTGATGGCTACATTTTTGTAGATCAAAGTTTTGATATTTTCTTGTTTTCTTGGTTTTGATCTATTAAAACTTGGTATTTCCTAAATAAGTCGTCCCAGGCTGTAAGAAATTTCGTTCTGTGCGGTTTAGACCCTTAGAAGTCCCGATTCAGACTTGTTTTGAGCAAGTTATGCTCTTTTGAAGTTTTTGGGTTCCCCTGGAGCTTGGCTGCTGTTTGGAGAAGAAGAATAGTGCCGGCGCCTAGTCTGGCTTAGGCGCATTGCGTGCCCTGGCGCCCCTTCCTCCTCGTGCTCACGGTTCTTAGGCGCCAATTTAATGAGCCTAGTCTGGCCCAGGCGCCTTGCGTGCCCTGGTGCCCTTTCCCCTTGCGCTCATTGGTGCTTAGGCGCCTATTTTGGGGCGCCATTTTGGCCCTGGTGCCATTATGGTCTTGGCGCCTATTCAGGACGTGTCTAGTTGGCCAAGCACCTATCTGGCCATGCGCCTCTCTGGCCTGGCGCCTTCGGCCTAGCGTCCATCCTGGCCTTGGCCTTGCGCCATTGCGTGCCTATGCTCCTCTCATGGCCCTAGCACCCTTGTGTGCCTAGGCGCCATCCTGGCCTTGGCGTCCCTTGAATCTCGCGCCACTCCGCGTACGCCACCTGACCTGATGGTCGTGCTCCATATGGTGTGCGCCCAGTGTGATGCGCCCACCTCCATGTCTCTTCCTTGTTCATTTATCTATAGTTTGGTGATTCCTGACTTGTACCCTGAGCTTTGACCCGATCTTAGCATGGTTGTTTTGACCGTTTTTTATTGTTTAAGCTATTTTGTAGTTAGAACCTTGAAAAAAATCTCAAACGTGAAAGTTGTAGATCTTTGTCTTGGCTTCAATAATCTTCTTGTTTTACCGTTATTGGAGTTTATATGCAACTGATAATTTCAATCATAGTTTTGATCTTTTGGCACGTTTTCTGTACTTGGCCGTTTTTGATATTTTTTTCGACGGTAATAAATTCTAAACATGATTAGATGATCTCGTACAGTTAGAGAATGATTGTACACCCTATATACACTTGACACTAGCACATGTTTAATTATTATTCTATGTCTTGTACTTACTTTTATTTCTTCCTTTTCACATACCATGATATGTTTTTTCTTTCGATTCTTTCTTGTATGCTATGATATGTATTGCCACGCCTTCCCAAATTTATTGTACTTTGTAGTCTATGCCAAGTCTAGAATTTCTTTGTTATGGTCCGGCGTGGCGCATCCATATTACATGTCTTCTTTGCTTACTAGATAATGGCCCGTCGTGGCGCACTCATGTTACATATCTTATTTACTTACTTGATAGTGACCTGTCGTGGTGCACTCTTACATGTCTTTTTTTACTACTACATGATAGTGGCCTGTCATGGCGCACTCCCTATTTTCTCGATAGTGACTTGCCGTAGCACACTCCTAGCTTCCAACTTATTATATTTTCTTGTTGTGGCTTGTTATAATACACTTTCTTGTATTGTCAAGTCTTTTATATCATGTCTAGGATAGATTCTGCAGAATGCCACACCATGATCCAACAAGAAAATATTAAGGACTAAACAACTAGCTTCATTATCTAGATCATTGGGAGGGAAGAATTTCCCAGTTACCTGCAAGCCCTTTGTCCCGGCCCCAACGTGAATGGATTTGGAACTATCTGTCATGATGAGCACACTTCCAGCGCACCAGCCGAGTGTTGCACCTTGTATATGTCTATAGGGTACATTTGTCTCCTGGACGATGTACCCACTATTAGATCTTGGATACATTTGTCGCCCGGGTGATGTATCCACCATTACTTTCTTTTTCTTTTGGCATGGATAAGTCGAGTAGTCTGCAGGGCAGATAACTGGATTGGATTTCTCAAAAGTGCATATGTTAGTAATTAGGATTGTGACAACCCTAGTTAGCTAATGTATAAAGCCGTACTCATTGCTTGGCCGTGATTGTTGTATGGAGTCCAGTCTAGTCTAGTTTCGTCTAGGCAGTGTCCGTATGTTTAATTCATTACATTGTTGTTTATGCTTTACTTTTGTCGATAAATAATTAAAGGCTAAGTTCTGTTCCGGAGAAGGGTTACAACCCCGGTCCTTGTTTGGTTTACAGGTTGTATCCTGGGTTCCGGATTAGTTCCCAAGTCATTTAGTTCATTTGTCGTCCTATTCAGTACTCACACGCCATACGTGATCTTTGTTGTTTATGCTTTACTTTTGTCGATAAATGATTAAAGGCTAAGTTCTGTTCAGAAGAAGGGTTACAACCTCGGTCCTTGTTTGGTTTACGGGTTGTAACTTGGATTCCTGAATAGTTCCTAAGTCATCTTATCATTGGTCGTTCTATATAGTTCTTACATGCTCACACGTACTAATTATCTAACATGCCAACATGTCCCAGTTACCCTACATGTTACATGTCCCAGTTGTCTCCCATGCTCACATGTCCAGTCATTTCACATGCTCACATTTTCAGTTATCTCACAAGCTATACATGATCCCCATGCTAAGTCACCATGCTCTTATGACCCAGCTATCTCACATGCTTACATGACCAATTGATTTCATATATTCTCGAGCTTCCGTTTACTTAGCATGGCTACTCTTTACAATATGTCACATGTTAATTACTTTACGTCATATGATGCTTTACTTATTTTCTTTTTTATTATCGGGATAAGTGCATTGGTAGTGCACGAGTCTCGATCAGCATTTACTTATTTCTGTCTCTATCCGTTGCTATGATAGTTATTGCTGGTTTTGGTTCATAAGTTTGTGTCACTCTCCGTTTCCAGAATACGTATTCTAATACGTGTACTGCTCGAATGTATTTATTTAATATTTATCATGTATTGTTCTGTATTTAAATTCTTTTAGTTTCACGCTAATTAATTTTCTGTATTTTACTTTCTGCTTTTATTCTCTGCTTTAGCTTGCTTTAGGTTCGGCCTAGGTTGGTTTATTTTTGGGTTTATGATGGTTCATCATGAACCGAACCCAACACCCCCATTTAAGCCCCATCCCTTTTCTCTCTCTTCATTCCTTCTTCTCATTACTCTTCTTCGTCTTCCTCATAACTCTCTCCACCTACCAAAACCCATAGGCAAGTACATCTTGTTCCACATGAGAACCCATATTTTTATGGTTCATTTATCTCCCTCTCGTGATCTTAAAGAGTTTAGAACTTGGCATTTTTCATTTTGAAGTCTTATTTTTAATAGATCTAGAAATTGCTATTTTTCGGATTTCAGTGGTTTTGATCTGTCAAACTTCCTTATTTCCAAGTTTTGTTCATTCCAGATTGTTGAGGTTGTGTTATGCGCTATTCTGACCCATGGGAACCCCATTTCTGGCTAGGAATGAAGATTCCATGGGAATTGGAGTTCAGGAGGAACTCTACGCACACGTTGTTATGTGTTAGCGTAATATTGAGTTTTATGCCCACGTTATACGTGTCCGCGTAATATTAAGTTTTACGCCCACGTTATACGTGTCCGCGTAATATTGAGTTTTACGCCCACGTTGTTACGTGTTAGCGTAATATTGAGTTTTATGCCCACGTTATACGTGTCCGCGTAGTGCCGAGCTTTACGCCCCCGATCACTCGTGTCAGCGTAAAACTATTTTACGCAAGTCTATTTGACTTGGCGTATTCTTTTTACGCGCACAACGTTTCAGGCATAAAACTTGACTCTTTACACAAGCAACTTTTACGCGTGGCTCGATCCTTTACGCATGCAATGTTTTACGTGCACAGTGTTTCCTGCATAAAACTCTAATCTTTTTACGCGTACTCCTTGGCTCGGCGTAAAACAAGTTTTTACGCGCAACTTGTTCCTTTATTTTGAGCGTACTTTCTTTACGCGTATTCATCCCTGCGTATACTTTGATCCTTACGTGCGCGAGTTTTACGCGTGACGTTACCTTTTACGCATACCCTGTTTTACGTGCGTATTTTGCCTTAGCATAAAACTTTGGCGTAGACTAATCATGGTATACTTTGATCCAACCTTGGTGTTCCTATTGCCCTATACTTTATTCACTTTATGTGGGCATGATAATTCTCCTCTTATATCCTTACGCCTTTTTGCATGAACTTGATATAATCATGATATGTTAATATTTTTTTTAATATAGATTGTTACGTGGAATGTACCATGTGTCGTGAATTGATTTATAGATACCCCGAATGACTGGAATTTAACCCTGTGAGTTGTAGACTCGACCATACTAAATAATAGTTGACTTTTATGCCTTATTACGAATTGACATTGATTGTTATCTTGACTAATAATTGATCATGCATTCCTAGTTGGAACTAAGAGAATGGCCAGTCGTCTTATTGAATTGAATGAATGAGACACGTTCATATTAACTATGAACTATTATAATCGATTGGCCGATCCCGAGTATTGACATACAGACACATGCAGGCTTCAATTTATTTACTTTTTTATTTATTTGTTTTCCTACAAAAGCAGCATGTGTACTTTATGGTCAAGGCATGATTATTCCGTAGCTAGTTTTGATTGTTGCTTTACGCTATGTAAGACCTACAACCTAACAGCACGGGTATCGTTGTAGAGTTTTGCATATCGTACTCTGTACAAAGGTACTCATTCTGAATGACCATGATCCACGGTATAGGATTTCACTCAACATAGAGACTATTAAGTTAAATAAAATAATGATTGCATGGAGAGAATGGATTCCCGAGTTCTTACATGGCTGCCCTCTTTGGGACTATTAGTGCCCGACAGGCCGGCTGGTCCCCATAGATACTGCAAATCTGCCACACGGGCAGGGAGCGGTATTTGCTTATATTATTTATTGTATATTGTATATTGTATATTGATGACGGGCGTCCCGCTGGGACTCATCTAATTCATGATTGGCGCAGTTGATTGATTGTGTAAACTAGTCTTGTTTGCACATAGTAAGAACTGAGGAATCCTTATTGCATAATTCCCAGGTAACTTGGAACTCACAATAGCAAGCCGTAGTAGTTGTATGGCCGTTTAAATTAATTTTTTTGTGTACTGTACCTACTCTATTTACTAACTGAGATGATCAGAATGTCAGGGCACGACAGGTCAACTTCTGTCCTTGTTGGTTGGGAAGTTGGCTTGAAGTGTCGTGATGTTGTGTGAATCCCAGTAGCAAGCAGAGACTTGTGTATTATATCCTTAACTCTTATCACTGGTTTTAATTCTCATGTCGTGCTTCCTTGTGGTACTTGCTATTAGAGGTCTAACCTCTCTGGTTTTGCATGGCCAGATTTAGAGCCGGTCCCCAAGGATTCAGCTTACTTCCACCTCCAAGATGGTCAATACTAGAGGAATGATCGCAGGAGGACTCGAGTGGGTTCCTTACTTCCTCGCTCGTTTTGTTACTTACTTTATATTTTACCGTTTGGCACCGACATGTTAGTCGGATTGTCTTGTATTTACTTTTACATAATTATAACTAAGTCAGGCTGCAGCTGATAAATAATTATGTATACTTGCTACATCATCTGGCGATGTTTTGTAAAGCTAGATATCAATAACATTTTGACTGAGCGTTTGGGATGCCTTACTGCTTTATCTTATATGTTCTCTATTTACTGTTTCTTGTTTGAATGATTGAGACAATAGATGTGAAGTGACCATAGTGAGACTTTCATGTAGTATGCACCCCCTTATCTTTTAGACAATATTGATCGTATTATACGGTATTCATCTACCCGTAATACGTAGCTGGCTGAGTCATTCCTCCGCTCTCCAGTATTCTGGTTTTGGGACGTGACAATTTGGCTTCCTTTGTGGTACTTGCTACTGGGGGTCTGACCCGACTGGTTTTGTTTAACCAGATTGATAAAGGAGACCGAAGGATCTTCCGTACCATCTACTCAACGGTGACTACCTCGAGCACCAGAGTACCTTAGTGGGTTTCTTATATCATTCTCCCACTAGTTATGTACATTATTCTTTTGTGGCGTTTAGCCTCCTAACACGTGTTTAGCTCGTATTTTGGATCTTGACATGTAGCCTACGGGCCTAAACATGATGTGCACATTCTAGACTATAGCTAGAGCTTATCATGTATGACTATTACTTTTGCTAGTTCTCTATTTTGTATGACTGGCTTCATGATCATCTATGTATATATTTTGGGACGCTTTACTATTGTATGTCTGATGATCATACTTCTTGTACTTTGTATATTTGCATGTGATTGAGATACCTAGGATCGTTTGACCTAGGATTGACTGATGGCTTGTAGTAGTAACCCCCATGTCTTGACAGCTTATACGTTATTTCAGAATACTAGAGTACTTTGGTATTACGTAGCTGGCCTGGTCCGTTCCCACTTGCCAGTATTCTAGTTTTGGGGCGTGACAAAGGTTTTACTGGTGGCCCATGCAGGTCTAATTTATCAGATATGTGGGGGTTATTGATGTATAGTTGTCACAGTCATAATTCTCCTTTATTGATATCCTTTATGTTATGCTATATCTCTGATTCTTTGACCTGATATCTGCCTTGATCGTTGATCTTTCCTGTTTCCTCGATTTGATCCTTGTGTCCTTTAACACCAAGTTGTCATCGAACTACTCCGGCGCGTGTTGGAACACCAAGTATTTTCTAGACAATTCTCTGTGTAAACTATAGACGCAAGTGACAACTGCCAACCATGTGATCCGGTTGTCCCTGCCCGAGGCGCCTAATTCGTAGTTCTATCCAGGAAAAAAGAAGAGGAACCCACCATATTCGGTCGATTGGAGCATCCGCAGCTAATAACTCCTAAAGACCCAAATCTCGACAGCGACAAAATACAGTTGTACCGTTACACGGTGCAGGCCAAAAATCTTATCCATAAGATGGGCTACGATCTGAATAGCAACAAATGGCTCAATTATGGCAAAGGTCGGCGTCTTCCCATATGGATTCACACCCCAAAGGAAAAAGCTGAAAACTACTACCAGCATGTTACACCTATAATCACCTCAGAAGATTCAGAAAAAAAGTCATGAGGCACTCACACTATCAGTTAACCGTCGAAGACAATCAGCGCAGGCGGTTACAAGAGCTAGAATAGTTGGATGAAAAGCGCTTGCTCGCGCAGCAAAGGATTGAGCTTTACCAAGCTCGCATCTCTGGGGCCTTCAACAAAAGGTCCGCGAAAGATCCTACCAGGTGGGCGACCTCATCTTGGCAGTACGAAGACCGATGGTGATGACCCACAAGACGGCTGGAAAGTTCGAGCGCAAGTGGGAAGGACCGTTCGTCATAGAAACGGTGTACTCCAACGGTGCTTATCGGCTAGCTAAGCCTAATGGGGACTTGCTAATGATGCCCATCAACGACAAGTTCCTAAAGAAGTATTATGTCTGAAGACAGAACCAGCATAGGCAACCACATCCCCTGAAAAGGGTGCCCATGAGTTCTGGTAAGGGGATCTCTCGCTCTCCCTCCTATATATTCTTTAAAGTAGATGAAGCACTTCACGTCCATATTACCTCTAGATTGCTCCTCTACGCCTGGAAGACGCGACTACCATGTGCACATTATCTCTGAGTAGTCGTTCTTCTCGCATCAGTTCTATGATTATTCCGGCAGTTTAGAAAATAGTTCACGTCCATATTACCTCTGGAATGTTGTTCTATACCCCGGCCAAGATCAAGCCTACCACGTCCATATTACCTCTGGTCAGGAAAATCCACTATGAAGATTCCCTCTTTATCTGGAGGCAACAGCAAAGGTAACAAGAAGGCTTCTACATATAAAAACATGTGGCTACAAAGACCTATTACAGACTCATCGTAGTTACATACACATAAGCAAAAAAGTTGAAAAAATGCGGTTCAAGCTCTCAATAGCACAGGCAAGGCGGTGACAGTGCCAATCACTTCCTGGTCAAAGAAAGCCACCACCCGAAGCTTCTACTGGCCCGAGCCGGGGATGAAGACCAGCACAGGACTCCCCTATCTCCCCAGCTGGCCGGTGAGAGCAACCACAGTAGCAGGCCTTGCTATTCCTCGGTCAGAATGGCAAGCAATACTAACCTAGGAAGCAGAGGTCCGAGACGCCATTGACGCCCATGACATCCAGAATGCAGGACGTCTCGAGATCTAGTAGTAGTTCTACTACAGCTTCTTTGGATAAAAAGATTTGCCACCGACGGCCATCTCAAGCAAACTCTAGGGTCGTCAGGAGCTGAACATCGGGAAAGCAACGCCATTGTTGAAGCAGTTGAGTCTTCTTTTGAATGAGTGCAGTCCTTATATAGGCTATTCGTGTGGTCCAAGCACGAGCCAGACATCAATCAGAAGGAAGCTTACAAGTTAAGCTAAAACCTACTCCATGACAGATGGCAGTACTGCGAGTGACCGAAGGAACGTGGCTCTGAACCTCCTCTGCTAAAGAGATTCGCGATCCCTATAAAGATGCAAGAGGCTCCAATATCAAGAAGCCATCAGGAGCCCATGCTCTGAAATGATGACTAAGGACCATTAATGCTAAGAGCTAGGCATGACACCAGCCATCACCCAGCTCGTACAGTCCTGACGCGTGTTCATGCTTCTGTTCAAAGTATCCCGAGCTTGACTCAAGTTCAGGACACTTTGAAGGGGGTCTAGTAGAAGCATAAAAAATATCAGCTGAAGACATCCCTTCGCCAAAGCGCAGAAGATGAAGAAGACTGAGGCTCAGTGCTAAAAAACAAAACAGAAAATATGGAGAGAAGTCCCTTCATTGGCACGTCTACCAAAGTCTAGTGTAGACACATCAAGACCATACATAAGGGACTAATTCTGTTCTTCTACAAAAGATCTAGTCCAGATTCGACAGAAGCCTAAGAAGGATCTACAAGGGATACAATCTTCATGGAAGCGCAGCCTTCCTTCTTCTCGATACACACGCTGGAGGATTGACCTCCACCGAAGCATGTTCTAATATTCTAGTGGCGCAGCCTCTCAGAAGTATATCAGTAACTCAGTACTTTGAAGAAGCCAGCGTCTTCAAGCCAGAGGCGCAGCCACTTACCAGCGCCAACCTCAGGAACAAGATGGTGGTAGGGCCCTCCTCGCCTTCTTTTATTCTCGAAGCCAGTGTCTGCACTCCAGAGGCACAGCTATCTGCCTGCGCCAATCTCAGACACGCAAGGGTGTCATACCCATCCTTTTGAAGCCAACATCTCTACTATTCAGAGGCACAGTTACTTACCTGCGTCCTTATGAGGCGCAGGATGGTGATATGCTCACACCATCTCCATTCCTACGGCACAGTCATCTGCTCTGGATCAGAAGCTTAAGTCACTTCTCTACAAGAGACTTGGGAACTCCTATCTCAACCAATGCAAGTTAACCTGTCGCTCCAAAAGCACAGTAACCTCGCCAACCTGAAGCACAAGCCTACTTGTCGCCTACAGCACAGTGACTCTGGTAGCCCGAAATACAGCTTCCTAAGTTGCTCTATATGGACAGAAGTCTCGTCGTCATTCGAAGTCAAGTCCACTCGTCGCCTGAAAGCACAGAGGTTCCGTCGTCTCCAGAAGCACGGTCTACTCATCGCCACTGAAGCGCAGCAACACTTAGTCCTCACCCGAGGTGCATGAAGCATAGGTCCACCCTAATTGGTTTATTTAAACCACCTCTTGTAGAGAAGATTGGGATTAAATCATAATTGATATCATATCAGATTGATTTAAATCTTAGATAAGGATAAATTAGACTCCAAATCTAAGATGAAATCCTAAAATTTACTCGGCTGTATCCGAGCAAGCAAATCGGCATGCACCACGTGTCACCTCCTTCGGTTATGTTTATAACCACCAGAGATCTCATTTGAGGGAAATCTCGTTGTCCGCCACGTGTCAGCACCACAAAAGCCCGTACCGTGTAATAACGGCAGATTCTTTCATATCTCAGGAACCCTAATACACATCGCAAATGTGCTCGGTTCTCTATACATAGAAAGAGTTCTTCTTCCACCAAAGCATCATAATCGAAAGAGGGAACATCGACAATCGACAATCTTCAAAGGAGCAGCGATCTCTATCAACCAAGAGTCGACCACCCTCATCCATCTATCAACCAAAGAACCAACCAACCAACCATCTTCAAGGGATCTTCTCATCCAGACAGCCTCTTGATCGGTGACCCCAGAGTCCCATCAAAGGCGCCAGAGAGCCAAAGCAAGGTTGATTCGTCGTCAGATCGTCAGCGGAGTAAAGGAGCCGCTGCAGTACTCGATCTCCACTGTCACACTTTTCCAAAAACCTCTTCTCCCTGTACTTAGAATATCCTGTTTAGGACTTCCTTCTTTGTACACAGATACTTTATATGTTCAATAAAGCAAAAAATTTGTTCAACCTTTTGTTACGTCGAACAAATCCTAATCGACACTCCAAAATTCCTGTTGTTCGCAAGTGATATTTTGTTCTTTCGGTGGAATTATATATTTATCATGTAAAAGAATTATTTTTCTGAAAGATAATCGTACTTCTTTGTGTAACCAAAGTTTTTTTCTCCCTATATCTTGGTGTTAGGGTTCCAAAAGACTATTATGCTCCTGCCCTTGGAGGAATCATAAAGGTCACTGGATATGGCTGTATATATGGTGTTTGTGAGTATGCAGTCACTTAATATAATTATGTTCATAAAGGTCAAATTTGTGTATGTGGAAGAACCATAAAAGTAATAAAGATTAAAGAAATCCGTTGCTGTTTTTGAAAGCTCTAGTTGGAGCAAATGCATTAGCTGCATTTCTTTACATATATGAAGGTGTGCAATTTGCTGGAGAAATGATAGGCACACCTTTGTCATATACAGATAGATGGCAAACTAGTTCTCTGAAGAAATTATGTTCCTAATATCATAGATGATTGACAACCTGCAAGTCGGCTTACTTATTAATGATCTCTATCCCAATGATTCGTTAAAGATTATTAATGAAACAAGTCACAATTACAAATGAGATTTCTGATAACACGATGAAAGATAAAAACAAGCAAATAAACTCCAACAAGACTCGAACTGATAATTCTGTCGGCGAGTCATAAACCTGCTGCAGCTGGAAGCAATCAAAATTCGGGGCTGGATACGTCAGCCATACTCTTGCCTTCACATTTGGTTATTGGCTATCCAAATTACCACCATTAAGGTACATCCTAGTTACCCATTTATGATATTGTCAGGAGTTTGTGCCCAGTAGCAATCAATTCAGACTGGGTTTCTATTTATAATAATTTAGATTCTTCAAAAGAAAAATGATTTTAATACTCTTAAACCTACATGAGTTTAGTAATAGGTAATAATGGTTCTTATGCCGACCCAATTTCCTATACAAATCTCAAATGAATAATCGAATTCGCCAAGATGTGCAAACATAGCATCAGATCCATGATGTACAATCACAACGTAAATGCACAGATCCTTCCGCACACACAAACACTCATCAAAGAAATAATACTACAACTACGAAACTTAGCATATGCATATCCATAGATCAATACAAAACAAAACATGGATCAGTAGCACAACAAAATGGCAACAACAAACCATACAATAACAACAAAATAACTAGTGTGAAGAAAGTGACAGAGAGCGGTAACCTACCTACCTCCTGCAGCTAGTGATAGCGTTCCAGCCCCTGGAGCAGGGCATTGGAAAGAACCATAGTCGACGATGTACCCCTACCAAAGTCCTTCACCATCTAAATTGAAACCACATCCTAAAATTTTAGGGATGACCGGTGGCAGCCCCAAAATTGCCTTAAATGGCTGGAGGCATCACTAAAATTTTAGAGAACGAATGAGAGAGAGAGAGAGAGAGATCCCTAAAATTTTAGAAAATGAAGGGAAAAGAGTTTACCTAGCCTCGAAGCTTAGGTTGCCTTCGCCAGTCACCATAGAGGCAGAGGAGAGGAGAAAGGAGAACTCTCTAGGGCTCGGGGTGGACTCTGGATGAGAAATAAAAATTGGCAAAAGCGTAACCCCTAATAACACATTTTTTATCACGTGAAAGGCACTTGATGACATATTTTAAAATTGATTTAAAATTTATAGAAATTTTTAATGCTGTTAAGCGTTACCAAATAAATACTATACGTTACTAATAACAAATTTTATTTTTTGCTATTTTTTTAACAATTTTTTTTTAGTTCCTAACGGTTTTTCACTGTTGGTAGTTTGTAACGGTAAAAAACCATTAGTAATTAAAAAAAATATGTTGGGAAATCCCTGTTTTGGTGTAGTGGTAGGAGCCTTTTTCCGAAGCTTGGCAATGAGAGGAGCTATTTGAGGAGGCTTCCCTTTCAGTCGAACTCTTAGCGGTTCTTCAGCAACCGTTGTGGTATGTGCTTCATCGTTCACATCGTTGGCATCGTCATTTCAGGGGACTGATTTATACAAGTCAGCATCAGTGCAGTATGCCTCAAGTCCTCGAAATGGGTCAATGTCAGCAAACTCAGTTTTGATGGTCCCATCGTTAGCCACATACTTTATGTATTGGTGGAGGGTCAAGGGCACGATCATGTACTCGTATATCCATGGTCGACCCAACAATATGTTGTAGGATATGTCTGCATCAATGACATAGCAGATCACATACGTTTGGAGATCGCCTATCAGGTATTTCAGACGAATCTTGCCCAAGGGATCACTTTTTCCAAGGTTGAAATTATTGATTGTAGTGTTGGATGCGTTCAGTCGGTGCATCGGTATCCCCAAGGTCTGGAGCAAACTTCGAGGAATTATGCTGAAGTGCCATGGTCGATGTGGATGTAATCGACCTTGATGGTACCGATATACCCTATATAGTATAGGGTCTATTGTACCGATTATTCTTCAGCAACATGTCTTGCTAAGTGAAAGTGATGTTTGAGATTGTCTCGACCATACTATGGCAATGTACGCAGGTGATGGGATCTTCCTTGGGCGGCTGGACCTGGCTGAGGAAAGAATCAACATTTAGTAATGCCTCACTGAGGGCGTCCCAAGTCTTTTTAGAGAGATAGAGGAGCTCGAAGAGCGACAGCCTGGCTGGCGTATTGGCAAGTTGTGCCAACGTGTCAAAGTTATAGGGCTTGATCGGCCCCACCGCTGAGCCTTTCCTCCGAGGTTTATCAAAGCGAACCTCCTTCTGCTTCTTCTTATCTACTGCAGGAGGTTGAGATGGACCTGCTTTCGAAGTATCAGGTGCGGTGGCAGCAGAAGCTGGTAGTACCTCTTCTTCCAGAGCTTGGTTGCCCTCTCGCTGGTAAGCCGACCGAGTGGTAAATTGGGCATCGTCGGTCAAGGCAGAAACCGTACGACACGACTTGGATTCCTTTCCCTTAACAGAGCGCATTGTGGGCAACACCATGTCTGGGGCGAGATCCGGATGGACCCACATAACTTTGCCTCGTAGCATCGTAAGCGGGATGAGGCCCCTGAGCATTATCACAGGCCGGTGGAAGGTTGACCACTTCCATCGTCGTCTTGGGGATGGGGACGACACCGTCCTGGGTTTTCATCTTTAAGAAGCTACAAAATTTGAGGGTCACCATGGTGGCGGTGACCGTCTTTTCCGCGTAGTCAAGCAAGAGGATCTTAGCATCAATGAGCCTTTAAATCTACTTTTTTTAATATGTAAAAAGTCACGTGTTGAGTGGTGGATGTACTGGTGGTAATGATAGTACTTGGGATTATCCACTTTTTTCACTTCGTCGGGACGCTTGGTAGGTGGGAGTTGTAGCTTCTCACCCTTCATCAGTACATTTAAGAGCTCCCGCACATCTTCATCGTTGAAGGAATAGTTTTCCTTCGATTTTGGCACTTTTGTCGGCTTCTGGTTCACAGATGCTAAACCCTTGGAAATGTTGACGGTCATGGCTTGAATCCCTTTTTCGTCATTGTTGGTGTTGACAGGGTTGTTTCCTGGCGGATGCTTCATTTTGTCTTCAAGTGTAGGAAAGTTCAACCCTAACAAGCGTGCATCTCGGGAGTTCCCTTCATCACTATCAACCTGTATAATGAACAGCGTCCACTCTATGCATGGAGCGTTGTGCCAGAGCTTGATTGCCGGAAGCATATTCTTGTGGCACGAATCCATAAGCACAGGCTCAGACACACCAGGTGAAAGCCTCAAGGCTGCTTGGGGAAGCGCTCGATGTAAGCGCGCACAAGCTCCTTTTCTTTCTAGATAATGTCCATGAGAGAGGACATCGTCATGTCCATTCCACCCTCATAGAACCGAGAGAGGAAGAGACGCTTCAGATTGTCAAAAGACGAGATGCAGTTGTCGGGGAGACTGCAGAACCACTCATACGCTACCCCCCTGCAATGCTCCAACGAATAGATTTGTGAGCAAGGCATCGTCCTTTTGGTAGATGCCTCGTCATAGTGGCAATGTACCTCAGGTATCGACGGAGAGACTCTTTCCCATCGAATGGTATGAGAGTCTGTGGTTTGTATTTAGGAGGATATTGTTGGCCCATTCCATAGTCACACCCGATTTTAATAATCGACATGAACTTAAGTCAATACACAAAATATACGAACTGCTGCTAATCATTTCAGGAATCGTGAAATCAATATCAACAAGCGTACTACTGCATCATCAAGCACGAAAATTATCAATCTGAAGCTTACTTTTATTAGAATCCAGTCCGAGTCATTTTACAATTTATTATGTATTTTATCTTTATTGAGTCTAGGATATAAATTGTAAGATCGACTAGGTAATACTGGCTTAGGTTAATCTTAGTCCACTTTTCTATAAAGCCTACCTATTCATATTCTATCCACCAAAAAGTTCAAATCCATTTTTGCAACAAAATTTGACAAATGTTCAATATTTTACTAGACAGAACTCAAACCGAGTTCGGCCCGAGTTCGGTCCGAACTCTGCCCGAGTTCGGTCTGTTTAAATTCAAATATTTTGTTGCCTCCAAATCTGCATGCAACTTTCATATGCGAAATCTTTGCATCAGAACTCTGCCAGAACTCTGCCCGAGTTCGGTTCCAGAAAACACCTATAAATAGAAGAGAGTTTTTCATTTCAAATCACTCATTCATTCTTCATCTTCTCTTCTTTATTCAATAAGTTCATCTTCTCTTCTCTATTCAATAAGTGTTTTTACCCGATCAAAAGTTTTCATATTACACCTACACCCCTCTTAGCCAAAAGCCAATAATATCTATTTCGATCTAGAGTCTTTTGGTTCTCAAGAGTTGTAAAGAGGTTGTTCAAAGTACAGAAATTATCTCTGTTGCGGAGCCGGTCGTACGCTCGTCACCAAGTACGGTGTTGTGAAGTTGGTCATGCACTTGTCACCAAGCACGGTATTGTAAGAGACTGCAAGCTCTCAATTAGCTTGTGCCTTAGTGGATTAACATCGAGCAAGAGTACTCGAGACTGGATTAGTCCTCTAAGAGGGATACCAATATACATCGCTATGTCACTGAGTTTGATCTCTCTATCTCTTGCTATATTTATTTATTGCCTCTTATTTACTGCCATAGTTATCTGTTTAATTTTTTAAATTGGTGATTATTTTCTACTGCACTCGCGCTCACTCTATTCACCCCCCTCTAGAGTTGCTCAACGGTCCTATAATTGGTATCAGAGCAGGTTATATTCTAATATAACAAACCTCAAAGAGTATATATGGTAGCCGTGAAATCAATATTCAACGGTGAAGGACAATCCACAAATAAACCCCCACTATTTGATGGTACAAATTATATCTACTGGAAAACACGAATGACTTTCTTCTTAAAGTCTCTTGACTTTGATCTTTGGTCTATAGTTGTTGACGGTTATAAAAAACCGACACCTACAGTAGTTGATGGTCAGCTTGTAGACAAGCCCCATAACAAATATATAGAGGCTGAAAAAGCAAAGGCTAGTCTAGATGCTCGTGCCATCAACGCGCTGTTCTGTGCAATTGACAAAATGGAATTCAACATAATTTCAACCTATAAAACGTCTCACGAGATTTGGAAACTTCTTTAGGTAACTTATGAAGGTACTTCCCAAGTGAAGGAATCCAAAATCAGTAGACTAATACAGGAGTATGAATCTTTTAAGATGAAATCCGGTAAGTCAATTACACAGATGTTCACACGTTTCCTTGATATTACTAATCCCTTACAATCTCTTGGTAAGGATTACAGTAATCATGAGAAGATCAAAAAGTGCTACGGGCTCTAACCAAGAACTGGAACCCGAAGACAACAACAATCTGCAAGAGTTTGAAGAAGCAACCCCAAAAGAAAAGTCTATTGCCTTCAAAGCTCAAGCCAAAAATCTACATGCAATGATTCTGAGGAAGAATCATCAAGTGGTGATGAACAAGCCCTACTAGTGAAGAACTTCAAAAAATTCCTAAAGTTTGAGAAATCAAACAGAAGGAAGAAAGATATCCAAGAAAGCAATGAAGATGAAACAATATGCTTTGGATGCAAGAAATCAGGGCACATAAAAAAGGACTGTCCAACTTTAAAGAAAAGCAGTCCATACGATAGATCAAGATCAAGTAGAAAAGCAACAACTAGTCGAAAGTATGCTAACACAAGTATATGGCATGAAAGTGATGCCAGTGACACAGAGGAGAAGACAGACCCTGCAAAAATGCCAATGTCTGTCTTATGGCTTTTGATAAGGTATCCTCAAACCCTTTGTATGATGACTTTACTTTCGATAAATTAGAAAATACCTTTAGCGAATTACTTGAAGAACACAGAACTGTGCTTGACAAGTATAAGCAATCTCGAAAAAAGATTAAGGTATACACAACCGAGATAGCTAGACAGTCCAGTCTTATTGAAGACATTAAAGAGATGTCTACTACCGGTAACACGGAAGAGATAGCCAAACTCAAAGTAGACTATCATGAGGCTATCCTCAAAGTTGACAAGAAAGAAAGAGACTATGTCAAAATATAAGAGTTATATGATATAGAGAAGAAGAAGCACTTAGTCACAGAACAAAGACTCTCAGACATGACTGCTAAATATGAAGAGTCTGTTGCGATTTCTAGAAATTTAGAAATCAAGTTAGGCAAACAGGCGATACCTGTGACACAGCCTAAGTTTAGTCCTAATGTTAAGCATACACCTAAGAGGACTAAAACTCAGAAAGTACGAAAGAAACACGATTATCACCATGTTTTCACTTATAGGTTTTCAAAAAAACCAAATAAGCATGTCGAACTACCACTATTTCTAAACTCACTTGTACATATTGTGGTACTCATGGACACATATCACAGTATTGTTTAGCAAGAAAACTTGTTGACAATCGCACTTTATTTGGAGACCTAAGACTAATCAATTTGGACCCTTCAGTAAATGGGTACCAAAGGATTCATCTACTTGTTTTGTAGGTGGACCCTCAACCCTCTCATGCTAAAAGCAAGTGGATCCTCGATAGCGGATGTTCGCGACACATGACTGGTGATGCATCTTTGTTTGCCACGCTATCGATGAAGAAAGAATCATACGTCTCCTTCGAAAATAATCTGAGAGGTGATATAATTGGCAATGGCACTGTTGGTATATCTTCTTATCCCGTAATAAAAGACGTTTGTCTAGTTACAGAATTGAAACATAACCTACTAAGCATAAGTCATTTGGATGATAATGGTTATGGTATCAACTTTGTAAAAGACAAATGTACCATATATGATATATCATCTGGTAATCTCGTATATGAAAGGATTAGAGAAGACAATATTTATGTTTTCTTTTGGAGAGTACTAATAATGCAGGAAGATGCCTAGTAGCTAATTTAGATGAAAGCTGGCTATGGCATATGAGACTAGGGCATACAAATATGGACACTATCTCACGATTGAGCACTAAGAAGTTGGTAAAAGAACTCCCCGAGATTCCATTCAAGAGAGATATGGTATGTGCTGACTGTGAAAAGAACAAAGCACATAGGTCTACATTTAAATCCATCAACATTGTAAGTACTTCTAGACCTTTATAGCTGATACATATAGATTTATTTGGTCCTAGTAGAGTCGCTAGTCTTGGCGGTAAGCTAGACGCTTTTGTTTTTGTTGATGGTTTCTCTTGTTTTACTTGAGTTTATTTTTTATCAAACAAAAGTGATGCTATTTTTGAATTTTAGTTATTTTGTAAAAAGGTACAAAACGAAAAAGGCTTCATGATTACTCGTATCCGAAGTGATCATGGTGGCGAATTCGTAAATACTAATTTCAAAATGTTTTGTGATGATAGTGGGTACTACCACAAATTTTCTTGTCCTAGAACTCCTCAACAGAATGGTTTTGTGGAGCGGAAGAACCGTACTCTAAGCGAAATGGCTAGATCATGCAGAATCATCATAATCTTCCTAAATATTTTTGGGCAGAAGCTGTTAGCACAGCCTGTCATGTTTTAAATAGGGTGTTATTCGACCTATCTCAAAGAAAACACCATATAAACTTTGGTTTGGAAGGATTCCAAACATTTCTTATTCCAAAGTTTTTGGATGTCGCTGTTTATCCTGAACACCAAGGACAACTTGGGTAAGTTCGACTCTAAAGCAGATGAAGGAATATTTCTCGGATATGCTGCTAAGAGTAAGGGATATAGAATTTTCAATAAAAGATCTATGATTGTTGAAGAATCCATTAATGTTACTTTTGATGAGATCAATCGTCACAGATCTAGCGACAGTGATGATAAAAATGTATAAGACAAAACCGATAGAAGTCCCGTGGAAGATCTGGCTCATAAATTTGAGTCATTGAAGTTCTTACCTGACCATCCAGAGACACTCATCATAGGTGATGTATCAAAAGGTGTAAGTACACGCTCCTCTCTTTGAGATTCTAAAATAGCAACAAATGTAGCTTTCATTTTTCACATAGAACCTAAGAATATAGAAGATGCCTTTTCTGATGAGTTTTGGATTAATGCCATGCAAGAGGAACTAAATCAATTTGAGAGAAACCAAGTTTGGGAACTCATTCCTAAACCTATTGGTCAATCGATAATTGGTACCAAATGGGTGTTCTGAAATAAACTTAGTGAAGATGGACAAGTTCTACGCAACAAAGCACGTCTAGTGGCACTAGGTTATAATCAAGAAGAAGGTATTGATTATGACGAGACATATGCTCTTGTTGCTAGACTAGAAGCTATCCGTATGTTTTTGTGCATTTGCATGTTTTAATAATTTTCAATTATTTCAAATGGACGTGAAAAGTGCATTTTTGAATGGATTTTTAAATGAAGAAGTTTTTGTGAAACAACCCCCTGGCTTTGAAGATTTTCAAAAATCTGATCACGTATTCAAGCTTAAGAAAGCACTCTATGGACTCAAACAGGCACCTCGTGCTTGGTATGAACGCCTAAGTGCCTTCTTACTTGATAATGGTTTTTCAAAAGGAAGAGTTGAGACAACTTTGTTTATCAAATCTTTAAATGATGACATTCTTCTTGTGCAAATATACGTTGATGACATTATATTCGGTTCTACTAATGAAAAACTTTGTCAAAAGTTTGTGAAGTGTATACAGAGTGAATTTGAGATGAATATGATGGGAGAGATGAACTTCTTCCTAGGACTCCAGATCAAACAACACTCAAAGGGAACATTCATCAATCAAGCCAAGTATACGAAGGACATACGAAAAAAGTATGACTTCGATAATGTAAAGCCTATCGGAACTCCAATGGCTACATCCACAAAGCTTGATACTGATGAAAGTGGCAAACCTATCGACCAGCGTAAGTATCGAAGTATGATTGGTAGCTTGTTATATTTAACTGCTAGTCGTCCTGATATTATGTTTAGTGTTTGCATCTGTACACGATACCAGGCAAATCCTAAGGAATCACACCTAATTGCCGTTAAGCGTATCTTCCGATACCTTAAGGGAACTTCTACAGTCGGCTTGTGGTATCTTAAAACCAAACCCTTTGACCTGATAGGTTACTCGGATGCAGATTTTGCAGGATGCAAAGTAGACCATAAAAGTACCAACGGTACGTGTCATTTCATTGAAAAGGCCTTAGTCCCTTGGTTTAGCAAGAAGCAAAATTCTATAGCATTATCAACTACTGAGGCTGAGTATATCGCCGCAGGACGTTGTTGTGCTCAAGTTTTGTGGATGAAGCAAGCCCTAGAAGACTACAATCTGTATTACACTAAGATTTCCATTTATTGTGATAATACTAGCACTATTAACCTGACTAAGAACCCTGTATATCACTCACGTACAAAATATATTGAGATTCGTCATCACTTTTTACGTGATCACCAACAACACGGGGATATCTGCCTAGAGTTTATTGACACAGATCATCAACTAGTAGACATTTTCACAAAATCACTGGCTGAAGACCGATTTAACATAATGAGGCGAGAGCTCGACATACTTGAATTTTCAGATTCATAGTGTAGTATGGTAATTAATTTTTTTTATGAATCGAAACTTCGTAATTTATTTAACGAAAATTATTTTGGGTACAAGCTGAAAGGGTCCTTCTGTCATACAGGTGTAAATAGCCTGAAGCGACACGGTGCACTAGTCTTCGGACTACCGCTAGCTGAGATCCGGCCCCTACAGCTAACCCAAAGTAATAGACGTTATTAAATAAAAAAGTCAATAGTCATAAATTCAATTTTTTAAACCAATACTGCATTTATGGTATTGGAAATACAAGCAGCCGAACTCGGACCGAACTCTGCCCGAGTTCGGACCGAGTTCGGACCGAGTTCGGTCGGCTCTGTTCAGTTTCCAGAACCAAACAGCCGGCCCTAGCCCTATTAATACTCCTTATTCCTTCCACTTTTTCATACAACCAAACTGAGAACTTGCCTCCTTTACTCCAAAGAGCTCTTCCTCCTCCTTCATTTCGAGCTTCTCAAGAGTTTGTGGGCTGTTCCTCTCCTTCTTCTTCTTCATTGTTTTGTCAAGGTACTCCATTATCTCCTTCCTCTCATCTATGGCACCCAAGAGTCAGAAAAGAAAGGTGGATTCCTCACATGCAGGATCTTCCTCTTCTGACTACGTCCCCACTAATATATTCAGTCTAGCTAGACCCCTAGGATCCGATGATTTTGATTCCAGTCTTTTTTCTGACAAGAAATTTTTGGACCTTTGGTTTGATTCCTTTTCTGGTCGTAGAATATGTGCTGGAGCACGTGTGAACTTTACTATATTTTTTGAATACGCTCCCAAATTCGACCGTCTCAACTTTCGTGACTTTTTCGAAGTAGCCGAGAACATCTATGATAACGTTGTTCGTACGTTTTACTGCAACTTGTAAGTAAAACCTAACGAAAATTTCTATTCTTGCGTTGCTGGGCAAGAACTGGAATTCAGCGCCACCGACATCAGTGAATACTTCCATGTTCCTGATGTAGGTAAAGCATTAGTGGATATCCATCACATCCAATTTCCTGAAGGTGTCACTCTCGATTCCTTCAAAGAACTTCTTTGCCATCCCAGACCTGTTCCTAGAAGACTCTATTCTAAACATCTCAGACAAAACTTCTATGAACTACATAGGTTTATTTTCTCTGTTCTTCTTTCGAAGAAAGGATCCTTTGATGAGATTACTTTCTTGGAGTTATCCGCCATGTATCATATCCACTTTGGCATTCCTTTTTCTGTTCCTAAGACCATGATGGCTTGGATGCTGAACTGCAGAAAATCAGGACGCAACCTCGTCTATCCCATACATTTGGCCTCTATCTTTCGAAGGTTTGAAATCGATCTTCAAACTTGTTCTTATTCCTCCACAGCCATAGAGCTTAGTAGGTCTAGGCTATACCCTACTCCTCCTCTGCCTTCTGGTGCTGAGCCTGTTCCAGATGCTGACCCTGAGGCTCCTCCTCCTGATGCTGCTGCTCCAGTCCTTGCTCCGGGTTTTGACCATGGTTTTTATCAGCATTTTGATGACTTTGTTGCCCTCTCTGCGCAACGTCATAAGAGCTATCTCGAATCAGAGTTTCGCCACATCACCCAGGCTCAAGTATTGCAGAATGGTATTGTTGATCTCCACTGGAGTCTTTCCCATGACCCATCACATCCAGTGACTATACTTTCTCACTCCTGCTTCCCAGGACCCAGGTTCGGAGATGAGACTACTTTCCCTCACTTCGATCCTACTGCTGCATATTTTCCTTTTGATGCTCCTGGCGGTGACGACACTCCTATGTAATGCGGACTTGAGCTGGTAGATTGTGGATAGGGCTGATAGATGATGATCTATGATGTAGTTTTCCTTTATGTCTAAACTTTTCAGTTAGACATTTTATTAGCACTTTTTGTGATGATGATGATGATGATTGTATCTTTCTTTTTATGCATGACATTTTCAGTCTTTTCAGTACTAGTTATTTTTATGCACTTTGTGGAACTGTTGTTATTTGGTTATCTCTTTAGTATCATTTTGTCTGTTTGATGAACATTATTGCCTTCACACATTACGAGGGAGCCAAAACCATTTTTTATTGACAAAGGGAGAGAAAGAGTAACAATACCAAAATCAACAATTCAAAGAAAGACTACCATCTACCATTTCTATCATTGTTTTGAGGTAATTTTATTTGTTCTATTTAGATATATTTTGGTATAGACTCAAGTTTGTCAACTATCAAAATAGGTGAGATTGTTGGCCCATTCCATGGTTACACCCGATTTTAATAATCAACATGAACTTAAGTCAATACACAAAATATATGAACTACTACTAATCATTTCAGGAATTGTGAAATCAATATCAACAAGCATACTACTGCATCATCAAGCACGAAAATCATCAGTCTGAAGCTTACTTTCATTGGAATTCAGTCCGAGTCATTTTACAATTTATTATGTATTTTTATCTTTATTGAGTTTAGGATATAAATTGTAAGATCGACTAGGTAATACTGGCTTAGGTTAATCTTAGTCCACTTTTCTATAAAGCCTACCTATTCATATTCCATCCACCAAAAAGTTCAAATCCATTTTTGCAACAGAATTTGACAAATGTTAAATATTTTTCTAGACAGAACTCAAACCGAGTTCGACCCGAGTTCGGTCCGAACTCGGACAGAACTCAAACCGAGTTCGACCCGAGTTCGGTCCGAACTCTGCCCAAGTTCAGTCCGAACTCTGCCTGAGTTCGGTATGTTTAAATTCAAATATTTTGTTGCCTCCAAATCTGCATGCAACGTTCATATGCATAATTTTTGCATCAGAACTCTTCCCGAGTTTGGTTCCAGAAAACACCTATAAATAGAAGAGAGTTTTTTATTTCAAATCACTCATTCATTCTTCATCTTCTCTTCTCTATTCAATAAGTGTTTTCACTCGATCAAAAGTTTTCATATCACACCTATACTCCTCTTAGCCAAAAGCCAGTAATATCTATTTCGATCTAGAGTCTTTTGGTTCTTAAGAGTTATAAAGAGGTTGTTCAAAGTACAGAAATTATCTCTGTTGTGGAGCCGGTCGTGCGCTCGTCACCAAGCATGGTATTGTGAAGTTGGTCGTGCATTTGTCACCAAGCACGGTGTTATAAGAGACTGCAAGCTCTCAATTAGCTTGTACCTTAGTGGATTAACATCGAGCAAGAGTACTCGAGACTGAATTAGTCCTCTTAGAGGGATACCAGTATACATCGCTGTGTCACTGAGTTTGGTCTCTCTATCTCTTGCTATATTGATTTACTGTCTCTTATTTACTGCCATAGTTATCTGTTTAATTTTTTAAATTGGTGATTATTTTTCTCTGCACTCGCACTCACTCTATTCACCCCCTCTAGAGGTGCTCAACAGTCCTACAGATACACAATGTTGTCCCACTCATGAGGATATGGTTGCCAAATCCCCAGCTTTTGAAGTAATTCTCGCTTGTCCTTGGCATCGAAGCGAGCATAAAAGTCTTTGAGAGCCTATTGTATGTCTTCTGACATTGGCGAACTGGATGACCGCGACAATGCTTGGTTCGTAACAGGAGGTGGCACATAAGGAGGTGCATTAGATTTTCCATTTGTTCCTGGATCTTGATTTGCTGGAGCAGGAGCAATGGGTGTCAACTTGTCCTTGATCTCAATAACCACAGAAGCAAGGCTTGTATGGTTTCAGTCAATGTGGTGAGGCGGGTTTCGAGAGCCTCTATATGACACAGGTGATTCTAACCTTCGCTGCTACCCGCAATACCACCCTCCGTCATGAAAAACGACATCAGATGGTGGAAAGTAGAAGGTACAGTGGATACTTCGCTTTCGGTCTCAGACCCTTTCGTTTCACCATCGATAGGGAAGACGGGCAAGTTGAGGTCATCCTTTGATTCGAAGTAGTTGCTATCCCCAGATTGTTGATAGCTTGCAACCCCAGAGGTTTGTGTGTCAATCTCGTACACACCCTCATTTGGTCAGAACGACGGGTTGTCGTGGATCATGGGGAGTTGGCTACCTCCAGCCAGTGTTGTCGATGAAGCGATAGTCCCCTGTCACGACCCACACCCAGATATACGGGTACGAATACGTGGGCCATGCCCAGCCTATACCGTTGTATCGGCGGTAGAGCGCTGTCAAGTACCCGATACTAACTACAACATCTAAAGATCCATAACTATAAAGGTACTCGTATCACATTAAACAAACTAAGGAAGATAAGACAAGAATAATAACAGTATCACTAGAACAACAAGTATCTACAAGGATCATATGAGACAAGAATAAAGCAGAGGGAAACAATAACAAAACTAAATAACTACCAGACCTAGAACTCCTGAGAGACAACTCACGGTGAAGAATTTCGAGAACCGCCCCCGCTAGCAACATCCTGTAGTCCAATACTGAGGGCACAATTACTCCTAAAATATTGTCAACATATCCAGTCAGGATGGAACGAGCACAAATCTCAAATAACAGTTCTAATTAGACGATATTGAAAATGTAGCAGTAAATAGAGAGAATATACAAGAAATCACGAAATGTACATGTGAGTATCATGGCAAGGTAAGCTGTAAATCTAGAGCTAGAACAAGGCAAGTAAAACTGATCATGGCATGTACAAGAATCAAGAATCATCTATCTAGGTGTGTGAGTACTAGCTTCGATATGTGGCCGGCTTGGGTCTGCACAAGGTCTAACGATCTAGCCAATCATACGTGGAGTGTAGGATTGGCATTCACAAGGTCTACAAGAATAAACAAGGCGGATAATGACCACATACCTACACTAGTACTTCCCAACGATTCTCCGAGAGGGTAGCTAGCCTTCGCAGGAATCGTGTCTATACAATGCACAAGGAACAAGAAAGACTTGCACAAGATATACCAAGGAAAGCAAAGAATAACATCTCATGACGGAATCCAGAGAAATACCAATCCGTGTGAACAATGTGTCAAGAGAACAAGGGTATCTACACTAAATACAAGAAACATAGACGATATCATAAAACAGAATTATTATCAGAGAATGTACTCGCCTGAGATCTGGTGGAATATGTCAACTGTGTAATCTGGCTCAGAGTGAAATCACAGACCTAAAGATGAGATATACAAGAGTCAATTAGGGTTCAAATAGTGTATGCTATGAATCTAGGTCCAACTAAGTCAATCTAAGACAAACTGGGTCAAACTAGTTCAAACTAAGGCAAACTGGGTCAATGGTTGACTTATAGCTGACTTTTAGTCAACTGATCAACTCTAGTCAACTTGGTCAACTCTAGGTCAAACTGGACTAACGTTGACTAACAATTGACTTTGGGTCGACTGGTCAACTTCGGTCAAGTTCTAGTCAATTTTAGGCTACGGTTGACTTTCAGTTGACTTTTGGTCAAAATAGTCAACTGTGGTCAACCAAGGTCAAAACTAGTCTAACCTAGGTCAAATGTTGACTCTACTTTGACGTTCAGTCAAAGTAGTCAACCATGGTCAAATGGGGTCAAAGCTAGTCTTTATAAACATCTACAAGGTCAACACATTCAATTTCAGTGGTTGTGAAATTACTGGAATCGATGGATCTCAAAATACCACAAAAGGAGAAAGATTATAATAATAGGGTAAAAACTTATAGATTGTGTCGGATGGTGAAACAACCATCACCAACGTATCCAGAATGGTCAAATTAGCTAGGATAGCCTATCCATAAGTCCAATTTGGACACAGGAGCAAAAAGATAATTTCGGGTCAAAACGGTATCCGTGTCAGATCCGCTTTGCACCGAAAAACGTGCAAGAATACTAGTCTACTAAACCTAACAAATTATATGTCCACGAATCCAGAATGATGATACGAACCCAACGGTATATCCAGAATTGGATTCCGTTGACCCGATCTCAAATTGGTCCGCTGACCAGGACATTGAAATTTCGATTTGCATCAAAAAGCGTGTCGGAGCCAATGTTCTCAAAACTCAGCAAATTATATGTCAACGAGTCCAGAATGACGATAAGAACTCAACGGTATATCCAAAATTGGATTCCGATGAGCCGGCATCAAAAGTCCCGTTGACCCGGACTGTGGGGCCTGCTTTGCACCAAAATGCGTACCAGGGCACACGTCCTCCAAATCTAACAAATTTTATATGAAAACGTGCCAGAACAATGCTACCAGTCAACTGGTGGTGTCAGAAATTGAATCCGGAGTCCCGAGTTCAAAAATGGAATTTTACAAGTTAGAAATCAGGAATTCGGACGGCCAACTTTGGCGTCGAATTCAACCAATCAAACGTGCTCACAATGAAACAAAACTTAAGGGGCAGGAATAGGGTTATACCAGCTCCGCATAGGAACTAGTGGCATGCCAGACGGAGCTACGATGGAGGAGATACGAACCGACGAAGTTGGCTCCGCAAAACTGTCCAAAAATAGTTCAAATTAAAATATCAACTTGATGGCCGGTTTTGATGTATCAAACGATAAAATTAACTGACAAAAATTGAGGGTAGTGAAGATAGATATACCGAGATTGTGACGGAACAAAGAGTTTGCCGATCCAACGGTCGGATATCCGAGAAAATGTGTGCGAAGTTGTTGCGACGATGCACCATTTCTGGATCTCGTTCGCGCGCGCGTCGACGAGATTCCGTACAAAATGCACGAATCGCCTAGACGGCGCGTCCTAGAGGATGGTGGCCACCACGGAAAGGTGCACCCGTCCAAGGGGGCCACCAGGGACCGCGCGGTGGCCGGCCACGGCGGCCCGCGGCGACGGCACGGTGCCGACAAGGCTGCTGCCCCGCACGCTTGTGCTGGGCACTGTTGCTGCTGCCTCGCTGCTGTTGCTGCGGTGGCGTACGGTAGGGCGGAGAGGGTACGATGAAGTGGTGGTGAAGGACTGGTGGTGATGGTGGTTGATGGTGGTGGTGGTGTGTGGTGATGAAGATGGTGATGGTAATGGTGGTGTGATGTAGATGAGGAAGATGATGATGAAGAATGGAGAAGGAGGAGGAGGAGAAGGAGGAGGCTCGGCCATCGGCTGGTGGTCGGCCGGCTATGGGTCGGCCAAAATAGAGGGGGTCGGCTGCTTGCTGTTGTGGGTGATGGTGTGTGTGTGAGTTTGTGAGGAAAAAAAATAAAGAGAGAGAGAGAATGAGTTTTGTTAGTGTGTGTGAGTAAAATAAGGTAGGAGAGAGAGAGAGATATTCTCTTCCTAGAATTTAGGGTCGGCCAACTTTGGGGGGGGGTTGTGTGAGTTTGTGTTGTGTAGGAAATAGAGGGTGGTGATGAGTTGGGGTAGATCAAAGGCTAGGATTAAATGGGGATTAGATTTTACTCTAGGGATTTAATTAAGGGGGGTTCTCCATTAAATATTGAAAAAATAGGTAGACTAGGTATTTAATATTTGTAAAGGCAATGAGAGTGAGGGTGTCATGAGAAAGGGTAACATGAAGCTTGGACTGGGTTTGGTTGAGCCGGATCGGGTCAAAATCGGACATGGTACAATAATTGAATTAATATCGGTATTTGTGATCATGAGTAAATAAGTAGTATGTGGGAGCTCAAATAAATGGGACAGAAGTGTCATGCGGATAGTAGGTTTCGTGTGGGCCATGTCCATATTTTGGGTTGACTAGGTTGGATCGATGTCGGGTCCCGAAATTAAATTGGAAGTCAGGTCACATTCTACGTGGATAATTAATTGGCCTAAATTGACCCAAAAGTTGTACGAAGCAAATAAAGCACAAGATGGCGTGTCTGAGTGGGACACGAAGGTCATGGGTGTAGGACGTCTCGAGTAGATCACGCATGAGAAATTAGTTTCAAGAAAATGACTTGCCTTGTGCTCCTAAATTAAAAGTCACGGTAACGTGCATATGATGATCAAAGATAAAAGTAGGAAAATCAATTAATAATTAATTAATGATCAAATGGTCTAAATTGACCCGAAGTTGTGTGAAGCAAAAAGAGTACAAGAGAACAAGTTTGGGTGGGACATGATACATCAACATGAAGGTAATCTTGTCTACTACATACTGATGAAGAGAGTTTCCAGAGATTGACATCCCTGACGCTCCAGAAGTCAAAGTCACGGTAAAGAGCATTTAATCAAATAATAATCAAATAACAATATCTATTACAAATAATTGAATTATAAAATTAAAAAAAATAAGCCCTAAATTCAGGGGGCTTATATCCCCTGCGACGAGGACATAGTTTTAGAGCTAGTGTGTTAGAACATACCCGTGCTGGGCACCACCAGCTTGCTACCTCCAGATCGGCCTTTGACTTGGATACACTAGCCGAAATAGAGGGATTCTTGGAGGTCTTCTTGTAGGATGGTGTGCTCCGTGTCGCATTGCATGAGGCGACCAGGAGTTCATCGTCATCTTCTATCAGCACCCTCTTGTCGAGTTATTATTGAATAGGCACCGCTGGTCACAGTCATTGAAAGATCGACCGCCTTCTTGGTGGAGAAGCTGTTATTTGGTTACGACAGCAGTTGATGGTTATATTAGCACAAGCATACCCTGAAGTGGACACATTATGCATAACAGAGACCTTCCCCCTGCCTTACACTCGTGAGAAATCATATCACACAATTCATAAGGAGAGCTATTCACATCTACGCTTACTTCGCGTGCGCAGCCATACTGTACATGAGTGAAGATGTGAATGATGCTCTCCTCGACTCAATTCCTGCATATAAGACATGCTTAGGTCATGAGCAGAAGATCGCTTGTGAGGTAGACCCACTTCACGTTCGCAGCCACACTGCTTAGATGAGTCTGTCATCATAATGTTTGCCCCTGGCTTGGTTCCTGCGAGTGAGCGCCCAATTGACAGGGACTTTGAGAACTATGTCGGTCGAGGCATCGAAGCACTCGAACCAGTTCTGTATATCTTGCCATCAGTTGTGCGCATTACTGTCAGCGCATGCTTTCGGCTAACTATTGGCATAGCTTGTTGATCACGTGAGGCACGTACTTCCTTAAATTTTTTTGTACAATCCCTAAAAGGTGTATAGTACTCAGAGTCCAACATGGCCCTATCTAGGCGGTAGACAAGTCTATCGAAGACAAAGGTTCCTTCCTGTGCAGCCATCTTTATGCGCGGGTGGGTGCTACGCCTTTCTTCTTCAGCTTCACCTTTATTCGGCATGCACCTGAGAGTGGCAGCCTTCGTTGTGCTTCCCAGCAACTAGGGTTGACTGAAAAATTACAGCAGTAGTAGATGAAGGCATGTTGAGTACGCCTGAGTTCAGAGGATCTTGGAGCGCATCTTCTTTAGTCTTGTCGTTTAGCACAGCAGCCTTAGGCACCCAGGTGCTTCGTGTCATCTTCGGCTTTTCTAGCAGCTTCGAAGGACTCGAGTTGCCTTCAGAGAGGAGATCTTCGAAAGCTTGCTGATCGAAGCGTACGACCAGCTTCTTTTGAGAAGAACCCAGTAGGTTATTGTCAAATCGTCACTACCTTCTCGTCGTAGGAGAAGGAAGTCCCTAGCAGAGTCATCATTTTGTTTGCCATGAACAGAAGTTATACGTGTAAACCCCCAATATTTTCTAACTATTTTAGAGCTTTAAAAATTATTTTTTTCTAAATTATTTGGACTTAAAGTGGTAATTAATATGTATGTATGTAATTATAAATATATATATATTATAGGTATGATTGTGTGCTTGATATTTTTATTACTACTAAATATAGCCTACCTTGGTTACATAATACTTTTATACTTAATTACGAATTATAGAAATTTTCTTGTGATTATATACATATATGTATGTATGTATATATATATATATATATATTTTTTTTTTTTTATGTATGTATATATACATATATGTATGTATGTATATATATATATATATATATATATATATATATTTTATGTATGTATGTATATATATATATATATATATATATATATATATATATATAGTTATTGCAAAAAAAAAAAAAATAAGAGAGTGGCCGGCCCCGCACCCCAACAAAGGGGGCGGCTAGGCTGTGATGGAAGCCTAAGTTGCATTAGGCTTGATTAGTAAAAAAAAAAAATGAAGTCAACGCCCACCCACCTAAGTGGGCGGCCCACCCCCTTCCCTTTACGTGCTGCACTAGCAGCAAACAACGTGAACCCGTGGGTTCACAACACAAGTTCCTATTAGTAATGATATTAGTAACAGGATTTTTCATCCAAGTTGTTATAAATACAACTTTTTCCACAAACCCTAAAACCCTAAACTTCCAAAACGAAAGTAGAGGCTGATCATACCCCCTTCGCATAGGAGTTCGTTTCACCAGCGACGGAGTTGTGTGCGCGACGAACGGAGCATCGAAAGTCAGTCCTTCGTCATCTACGGAGCAGTTTTCCTACTCAAGGTACCCTACTTTCCGATGACGTAACTTTTTACTCGTAGCACCGATTTTCGATCCGTAAAATTTTTTGGAAAGTAGACTTGACCCTCTTCGAGATCCTCCAGATGGATTTCAAAATAACTCATCGACTTGCTCGAAAAATTGAGACAAAGTTGAAGAAAAACCTGTTTTCTGTAATACTAAAAACTGTTTTAAAACGACAACTTGTCGGCCAATTTTTGTGCTGTACGGTAAAGTAATGTAGGAACTAATTGAAAATAGTAAAAGATAACATAACCAAGATCACAATGCATCTTCTGGATCGTCGTTTCGATTAGCATGTAAAAAGTAGATTGATGTTGAAGTTGAGGAAAAACCTGTGTTTAATTATATTAATTTTCTGAATTTTCACCGATACGACGTACGCTCCGACGAACCGGGCGACGTGGTCGCGCACTATACACATCGAAAGGCGCGTATGGACGTTACCGACGTGTGGGAACTGACGAAACTCAGTTTCGTCGTGTGTGCGCGACGAAATCAACGCGTATCCGTCGAAATACCCCTGTATCGGCATTTTGCAAATTTGCCCATAACTTCAAGTACACTCATCGATTTGAGACGAAACTTGCGCCAACAGGTCCGGATCGAAATTCTGGTCCTGCATGCCAAGTTTAGTTCGATTCTGAGAAGGTCGAATCGGAACACAATTTTGGCGGGTCCGCGACCCACTCAAACGGGCGATTTTGTACACGGCTCCTCGGAATCCATAACTGGATATACCGTTGAGTTCCTCTCCTCAAACTGAACCCAAAGACATATAGTTTGACGACTTTAGAGACCGTAGACTTTGGCACGCGTTTCGGTGCAAAGTGGGTCCAATGGCGGATATCGTTTTGACCCGAAATTATGATTTTGCCTCTGTTCCAGAATTTGACTTTTGGACAGGCGTTTCCTAGGTATATCTTCTTCACCGAGATCATTTTTGATGTTTGTTTTAGCGTTTGGAGTCATCTGTGATTTGTGAGTTTGGTGCTGACACTTGCTACTCTTGGACTTACCACTTTGCACCATCAGGCAAGATACCTTGCCACCCTACTCTGTGATTATTATATTCTTATTTTCAGTTGTTATTTTTCAGCATTGTTTCGTGATATTTTAACTGTGCATCCAAGTCACACTTGGGTGCAAGCGACTCTATCGGTCGTTTTTCTTGCTTTATTTATTCTCTTGCATTGACTTAGTTTATTGACCACCCACTGATGTTGAGGTATTGGTATATCTCATATGGCCTTGACACTTGTTGTATCACGTGATGTGTGTCACAAATAGGACACATTTCTGCGTAGTTGGTTGGCCACCGATACGTATGGAGCGTGCGACGGATAGGAGTAAATGCCAATAGTATTGCATGTTAGAAGACTTGGCGGTTACTAGAGGTTCATATCAGTCATGGAGATGATGATACTAGGCATTGGGTGGGGAGAACAATACCTGACGTATGGGCTTCTTTACACTTCCATGATTACCTGTGTGCTCCTCTGGAGACGCAGGCTCCAGGCGCCCTCTGACGTTTCCCAGAGCGTTAAGGACGTAGCCCTTGCACATGGTGCCCTCTGACGCTTCCCGAGCGTTATGGACGTAGGCCACTGGTACCCTCTATGGGAACTATGTCGATCCTATTTTCAGCCAGGGTTCATGCTTCGAAGGATTGTATCTCAACTGCATATTCACAGTAGAATGGTCAGGAACCCTGTTGCATGTATACCTTTATCTCTTATTATATTATCATAGTTTATATGGCATGGTGTTTTCTTGTATCTTGCTATGTCCCCTGAGGACCTGGTTATCTCTCCAGGTTTAGACGATATTCCACAGGAGTACGGAGCGGCATTGGAGCTATCTTACATTGATGACGAGACAGTCACTACTGATTTCTAGTCTATTACTTATCTGAGACAGTTGTAGACATTATTTTACATCTCTTTTCTTTCTATTTTGCGGAGGTCGGACTCCGATCTTGTGAGACTATTTTTCATAGCTGTTTGGAGTGAGTATGTTCACCCGGCTATCTTTTGATACTCTTATTTATTTATTTGGACTTCATTATCTTCTGTGTTGAGTTGTGATGAGATTAGGTATATTATTCTGGACAATAATTATTTATTTACAGCTTATGTGCATATATGGGGAATTCCATATATTGGAGTGTTCTTTGTATATGTGCAGCTGGCATGTTCACGTACTTGGTCCTACGTATTTTGGGACTGAGACGTTACATGTTTTTGTGGTGGCCCATGCAGGTCAGATTTAATATTGTTGGGTTACATGACTGTGCCCAACAAGCCTGCATATAGGAAATAAGAATATCTCATCCAGAACTACTCCTATCCCATGACTTCCAATCTTTTCAAAACTTCCTTGATTATTCGATTTACTTCATATCTAATCCTTTCTAATATCAACTTATCTTCCTCGTGCCAACAGTATGAATCTACGTAGCGGACGTACTTCTGCCTTGGCCTTCACATCTAGCGAGGAGACTACTCCGGAGGGACAGAATCCTCCCATGACTCCAGCGACACCCTACCAGCCAGAACTGTTGCAGCCTACTACGACACCGACAACGGAGTACCCCGAGATCGCAGCACCCCCAGGCAGTCAGGCTGGACAGACTACTACCATACCACCGGGAGGGAATGTACCACCACCACCACCATTCCTTCAGCAGTTTCCCCCACAGTCGGGACCTCAGATGCCTCCACCACCGACTGATGGGAGTCCTACTACTCAGTTTATGTATACCATGATGCAGGCTCAGTGGCAACAGACTGAGCTGATGAGACAGACGATGATGGCAGCCATGGCTAGACCTCCACCACCACCTCCAGCACCAGTACCAGCACCAGCTGTGCATCCCTATGAAGGCTCTATCAAGAATTTCACATATATGAACCCCAAGGCCTTTAGAGGGACGAAGAAGCCATTAGAGGTGTCACAGTGGCTTATTAGTACCGAGAAGCTACTGAAGGCATCCCAGTTGCCAGCTCGAGATTGGATGACAGCAGTGGACTTACTGTTAGAAGACAATACTCACCACTGGTGGAAGGCGGAAGAGAGACGATTAGGCACTGGGATCACTTGGAAGCAGTTCTATGATGCTTTTTATGAGAGATTCTTTCCTATTCATGTTCTAGATGGTCTCTATGACCAATTCCTCCATCTGAAGCAAGGGAATATGACAGTTGATGAGTATGACTCGGAGTTCAATCGCCTGAGTCGATTTGGTGCGGGATTGATTCCGACAGAGTTAGAGAAGGCGAAGAGATTTCACCAGGGGCTTGCAGCAGAGCTCAAGTCTTATACGACTATTCAGTCTCGAGTCTCCCATTCATCTGTCTTGGAAGAAGTTCATGCTCAGAAGATTCTTCGTAAGGAACAGCAGCAGACATCGAGGCGCCATACCCCAGCAGTTACACCAGCCCGAGCTACTCAGAGTGGACCTATCAAGAGGACCACAGGACAGTTCCAGCAGAGGCCCTCACCTTATCAGAAGCCTGTTTGCCATTACTGCGGTAAACAAGGACATATCCAGAACGACTGTACGACTCGCCTTGGATTATGCTTGAGATATGGATCTAATCAGCACATGCTCAAGGATTGTCCGGAGCAACATACAATAGTACAAGCTCGACAAAATTCGAGGCCCACAGCCCCAGCTCTTCCAGCACCACGGCCTATAGCAGGAGCACCTCGTCCACCATTGCCTCCCCAAGGCACACAGTACAACAAGGCCAGAGCTCAGGGCCCGGGACAGAACTATGGGCAGGTATTCTCACTTGCTGTTGAGGATATAGAGACAGAGGCGAAAGTTATAGCAGGTATGGTTCTAGTTGCATCCTTTCCTGCTATTACATTATTTGATACTGGAGCCACTCATTCATTCATAGCCACTAGTTTTGCCACTAGACACAGCATTCCCATCACACCCTTAGCTAAGAATGTTAAAATCCTCACTGGAGGAGGAGTTGTACCTGTTAGTGGTGTTTGTAGACTTTGTCCTGTAGTGATAAATGGTAGAGAGATGGTGGCACGACTTCTTGTATTCCCTATGCCGACATTTGATGTAGTTCTTGGGATGGACTGGTTGAGCCAATATTTCACTCTCATAGACTGCCATAGGAGCAGTATTATCTTTAGACCACCGAATGCGGCAGAGTTTGAGTTCACCAAAGAAGACGGAGATAGTTGCGATGCACCCACATCGGGAACACATATGATGATGCATGACACCCCACAACACCCTATTATCACCGAGTTCGAGGATGTATTCCCCGAGGAATTGCCAGGACTATCACCTGACCGAGATATTGAGTTTTCTATTGAGCTTATTCCCGGAGCCGAGCCTATTTCATCTCGAGTATATCGTCTGGCACCCAAGGTGTTGGAAGAGATGAAGACGCAGATTGATGACTTATTAGAGAAGAGATTTATTCGTGCCAGTACGTCACCATGGGGAGCACCCGTTCTTTTTGTGCTTAAGAAAGACGGGACAGTGCGCATGTGCATTGACTACAGAGCATTGAATGCAGTGACGGTGAAGAACAAGTATCTCTTGCCGCGTATAGACGATCTATTTGACCAACTGAGTGGAGCAAAAGTATTCTCCAAGATTGACTTACGATCAGGCTATCACCAATTAAAGGTTCGGAAGGAAGACATTGTAAAGACGGATTTTCTATCGAGGTATGGACACTACGAGTTCTTGGTCATGCCTTTCGGTTTGACCAATGCTTCCGCAGTTTTCATGAATTTAATGAACAAGATCTTTCACCAATACTTGGACCAATTTGTAGTAGTCTTTATAGACGATATCTTGATCTACTCCAAGAGTCAAGAGGAGCATGAACAGCATCTACGGATAGTTTTGGGAACATTAAGGAATGAGAGACTCTTTGCGAAGCTTAGCAAGTGTGATTTCTTTCTCAAGGAAGTATCATTCCTTGGTCATATTGTTACGGGTGATGGCATATCAGTAGACCCAGAGAAGATCACAGCAGTCAAATCATGGCCCGCTCCCACATCAGCTTCTGAGGTGATAAGTTTCCTCGGACTTGCGGGTTACTACCGACGGTTCGTAGAAGATTTCTCTCGAATAGCGGGACCTGTGACTCGATTGACTTGCAAGGATCAGGAGTTTATATGGACAGACGAGTGTCAAGCCGCTTTTGACGAGTTGAAGAAGAGATTGACCACAGCACCGATCTTGACACTACCATCGGGCCCAGGAGGATTTGTGATCTACAGCGACGCATCCGGGAAGGGATTAGGATGTGTATTGATGCAGCATGGTCGTGTAGTAGCATATGCATCGCGACAGTTGAGAGTGCATGAGAAGAATTATCCGACCCATTATCTAGAGCTCGAAGCGGTTACCTTTGCTTTGAAGCTATGGAGACACTACTTGTACGGCGAAAAGGTTGATATTTACACTGATCATAAGAACCTCAAGTACGTGTTCACACAAAAGGAGTTGAATATGCGACAGCGACGTTGGTTGGAGTTGATGAAGGATTATGAGATCGAGCTTCATTATCATCCGGGCAAGGCTAATGTCGTGGCAGACGTATTGAGCCGTAAGCCCATGGCACACTTTTTGACTACACAGAAGGAATTGATTAGAGACTTGGAGCAGCTTGGTATTGAGGTAGTATTACCGGGAGCAGATGGCGTATGAGCCAACCTCCAGGTGCAATCATCATTGGTAGAGCGCATCAAGGCAGCATTGCCCAATGACGCTAGATTTTGACGGCTCAAGGAGAGGACTGAAGCAGGAGAGCAGACAGGATTGAGGATCTACACCGATGGGACATTGCGATGTGGTAATCGCATTTATGTTCCCAATGGAGAGCTACGACAGGAGCTGATGGCAGAGGCTCACAGTTCGACTTACTATATTCATCCCGGAGGGACCAAGATGTATCGTGATTTACGGCAGTATTATTGGTGGCATGGAATGAAGCGAGAGATAGCTCGTTTCGTTGTCAAGTGCTTGGTATGTCAACAAGTGAAGGCGGAGCACCAGAGGACGGTCGGATTATTGCAGCCGCTACCCATTCCCGAGTGGAAGTGGGAGCACATTACTATGGATTTCGTTACGGGTTTTCCTCGGAGTCCTAGAGGACGTGACGCAGTGTGGATGATTGTTGATAGACTTACAAAGTCAGCACATTTCTTGCCTTTTAGAGTGGGCCAGTCGACAGAGGTATTGGCAGAGACGTATATGGAGTAGATTGTGAGATTGCATGGTGTGCATGTTAGTATTTTGTCGGACCGTGACTCGAGATTCACCTCGCACTTTTGGAGGAGCATGCAAGAGAGTTTGGGCACCCGATTGAAGTTTAGCACATCATACCATCCACAGACAGACGGCCAGTCGGAACGTACCATTCAGACGCTAGAGGATATGTTGAGAGCGTGTATGCTTGATTTTGGCGGTTCGTGGGAGGACCATCTTCATCTTGTTGAGTTTTCCTACAACAATAGCTATCAAGCGAGCATTCAAATGGCTCCGTTTGAAGCATTGTATGGTAGGAAGTGTCGGTCGCCTGTTTGTTGGAGCGACATAGGAGAGCGACAGCTATTGGGTCTCGAGTTGGTCTTGAGCACAGTGGAGACAGTGAAGAAGATTCAGAACCACCTGCGAGCAGTGCAGGATCGTCAGAAGCAGTGGGCAGATAATCGTCGTCGACCCTTGGAGTTCAAAGAGGGTGACCATGTGTTCTTGAAGATATCCCCCACTAGAGGCACGATTCGATTCGGAGGACGTGGCAAGTTGAGTCCAAGGTACATCTTCCCTTTCGATGTCTTGGAACGTTTTGGAGAGGTTGCCTACAGATTGGCATTGCCACCGTCGCTAGAGGGAGTGCATGACGTATTCCATATATCTCAGCTGAGGAGGTACATGGCGGACAGCAATCATGTGCTTGATCACTCCGAGATCACAGTTGGACCGAGTTTGTCGTACGAAGAGCAACCAGTAGGTATCCTCGATCGCCGAGTGAAGGTGTTACGGAATCAATCCATTCCATTGGTTCGTGTGGCATGGAAGCATCACTCGCCAGGGGAGTCTACTTGGGAGTGCGAGGACGACATCCGAAATCGCTACCCGCATTTGTTCTAAGACGAAGGTATGTCCTGCATATTAAGTACCATTATATTCCTTGCACTGCATTGACCCCCGACCTTAGTTTAATTTCGAGGACGAATTTTCTTTAAGTTGGGTAGGATGTAAACCCCCAATTTTCTAACTATTTTAAAGCTTTAAAAATTTTTTTTCTAAATTATTTGACTTAAAGTGGTAATTAATATGTATGTATGTATATAAATATATATATATATATATATGATATTTTATACTATAAATATAGCCTACCTTGGTTACATTATATACTTATTACAATTATAGATTTCTTGTGATATTATATATATATATATATATATATATATAATATATATATATATATATATATAGATATATATATATATATATATATATATATATATATATATAGATATATATATATATATATTATATATATATATATATATACATATATATATATACAGAAAATTTCTATAATTCGTAATTAAGTATAAAAATATTATGTAACCAAGGTAGGCTATATTTAAGTAATAAAAATATCAAGCACATCATACCTATAATATATTATTTATAATTACATACATACATATTAATTACCACTTTAAGTCCAAATAATTTAGAAAAATAATTTTTAAAGCTCTAAAATAGTTAGAAAATATTGGGGGTTTACATCCTACCCAACTTAAAGAAATTTCGTCCTCGAAATTAAACTAAGGTCGGGGGTCAATGCAGTGCAAGGAATATAATGGTACTTAATATGCAGGACATACCTTCGTCTTCGAACAAATGCGGGTAGCGATTTCGGATGTCGTCCTCGCGCTCCCAAGTAGACTCCCTGGCGAGTGATGCTTCCATGCCACGCGAACCAATGGAATGGATTGATTCCGTAACACCTTCACTCGACGATCGAGGATACCTACTGGTTGCTCTTCGTACGACAAACTCGGTCCAACTGTGATCTCGGAGTGATCAAGCACATGATTGCTGTCCGCCACGTACCTCCTCAGCTGAGATACATGGAATACGTCATGTACTCCTCTAGTGACGGTGGCAATGCCAATCTGTAGGCAACCTCTCCAACACGTTCCAAGACATCGAAAGGGATGTACCTTGGACTCAACTTGCCACGTCCTCCGAATCGAATCGTGCCTCTAGTGGGGGATATCTTCAAGAACACATGGTCACCCTCTTTGAACTCCAAGGGTCGACGACGATTATCTGCCCACTGCTTCTGACGATCCTGCGCTGCGCAGGTGGTTCTGAATCTTCTTCACTGTCTCCACTGTGCTCAAGACCAACTCGGGACCCAATAGCTGTCGCTCTCCTATGTCGCTCCAACAAACAGGAGACCGACACTTCTACCATACAATGCTTCAAACGGAGCCATTTGAATGCTCGCTTGATAGCTATTGTTGTAGGAAAACTCAACAAGATGAAGATGGTCCTCCCACGAACCGCCAAAATCAAGCATACACGCTCTCAACATATCCTCTAGCGTCTGAATGGTACGCTCCGACTGGCCGTCTGTCTGTGGATGGTATGATGTGCTAAACTTCAATCGGGTGCCCAAACTCTCTTGCATGCTCCTCCAAAAGTGCGAGGTGAATCTCGAGTCACGGTCCGACACAATACTAACAGGCACACCATGCAATCTCACAATCTCCATATACATCTCTGCCAATACCTCTGTCGACTGGCCCACTCTAAAAGGCAAGAAATGCTGACTTCGTAAGTCTATCAACAATCACCCACACTGCGTCACGTCCTCTAGGACTCCGAGGAAAACCCGTACGAAATCCATAGTAATGTGCTCCCACTTCCACTCGGGAATGGGTAGCGGCTGCAATAATCCGACCGTCCTCTGGTGCTCCGCCTTCACTTGTTGACATACCAAGCACTTGGCAACGAAACGAGCTATCCTCGCTTCATTCCATGCCACCAATAATACTGCGTAAATCACGATACATCTTGGTCCCTCCGGGATGAATAGTAAGTCGAACTGTGAGCCTCTGCCATCAGCTCCTGTCGTAGCTCTCCATTGGGAACATAAATGCGATCACCACATCGCAATGTCCCATCGGTGTGGATCCTCAATCCTGTCTGCTCTCCTGCTTCAGTCCTCTCCTTGAGCCGTCGAAATCTAGCGTCATTGGGCAATGCTGCCTTGATGCGCTCTACCAATGATGATTGCACCTGGAGGTTGGCTAATACGCCATCTGCTCCGGTAATACTACCTCAATACCAAGCTGCTCCAAGTCTCTAATCAATTCCTTCTGTGTAGTCAAAAAGTGTGCCATGGGCTTACGGCTCAATGCGTCTGCCACGACATTAGCCTTGCCCGGATGATAATGAAGCTCGATCTCATAATCCTTCATCAACTCCAACCAACGTCGCTGTCGCATATTCAACTCCTTTTGTGTGAACACGTACTTGAGGCTCTTATGATCAGTGTAGATATCAACCTTCTCGCCGTACAAGTAGTGTCTCCATAGCTTCAAAGCAAAGATAACCGCTGCGAGCTCTAGATCATGGGTCGATAATTCTTCTCATGCACTCTCAACTGTCGCGATGCATATGCTACTACACGACCATGCTGCATCAATACACATCCTAATCCCTTCCCGGATGCGTCGCTGTAGATCACAAATCCTCCTGGGCCCGATGGTAGTGTCAAGATCGGTGCTGTGGTCAATCGCTTCTTCAACTCGTCAAAAGCGGCTTGACACTCGTCTGTCCATATAAACTCCTGATCCTTGCAAGTCAATCGAGTCATAGGTCCCGCTATTCGAGAGAAATCTTCTACGAACCGTCGGTAGTAACCCGCAAGTCCGAGGAAACTTCTCACCTCAGAAGCTGATGTGGGAGCGGGCCATGATTTGACTGCTGTGATCTTCTCTGGGTCTACTGATATGCCATCACCCGTAACAATATGACCAAGGAATGATACTTCCTTGAGAAAGAAATCACACTTGCTAAGCTTCGCAAAGAGTCTCTCATTCCTTAATGTTCCCAAAACTATCCGTAGATGCTGCTCATGCTCCTCTTGACTCTTGGAGTAGATCAAGATATCGTCTATAAAGACTACTACAAATTTGTCCAAGTATTGGTGAAAGATCTTGTTCATTAAATTCATGAAAACTGCGGAGCATTGGTCAAACCGAAAGGCATGACCAAGAACTCGTAGTGTCCATACCTCGATCGAAAAGCCGTCTTTGCAATGTCTTCCTTCCGAACCTTCAATTGGTGATAGCCCGATCGTAAGTCAATCTTGGAGAATACTTTTGCTCCACTCAGTGATCAAATAGATCGTCTATACGCGGCAAGGGATACTTGTTCTTCACCGTCACCGCATTCAACGCTCTGTAGTCAATGCACATGCGCACTGTCCCGTCTTTCTTAGGCACAAAAAGAACGGGTGCTCCCCATGGTGACGTACTGGCACGAATAAATCCTTCTCTAATAAGTCATCAATCTGCGTCTTCATCTCTTCCAACTCCTTGGGTGCCAGACGATATACTCGAGATGAAATAGGCTCGGCTCCGGGAATAAGCTCAATAGAAAACTCAATATCTCGGTCAGGTGGTAGTCCTGGCAATTCTCGGGGAATACATCCTCGAACTCGGTGATAATAGGGTGCTGTGGGGTGTCATGCATCATCATATGTGTTCCCGATGTGGGTGCATCACAACTATCTCCGTCTTCTTTGGTGAACTCAAACTCTGCCGCATTCGGTGGTCTAAAGATAATACTGCTCCTATGGCAGTCTATGAGAGCGAAATGCTGGCTCAACCAGTCCATCCCAAGAACCACATCAAATGTCGGCATAGGGAATACAAGAAGTCGTGCCACCATCTCTCTACCATTTATCACTACAGGACAAAGTCTACAAACACCACTAACAGGTACAACTCCTCCTCCAGTGAGGATTTTAACATTCTTAGCTAAGGGTGTGATGGAATGCTGTGTCTAGTGGCAAAACTAGTGGCTATGAATGAATGAGTGGCTCCAGTATCAAATAATGTAATAGCAGGAAAGGATGCAACTAGAACCATACCTGCTATAACTTTCGCCTCTGCTCTATATCCTCAACAGCAAGTGAGAATGCCTGCCCATAGTTCTGTCCCGGGCCCTGAGCTCTGGCCTTGTTGTACTGTGTGCCTTGGGGAGGCAATGGTGGACGAGGTGCTCCTGCTATAGGCCGTGGTGCTGGGAGAGCTGGGGCTGTGGGCCTCGAATTTTGCGAGCTTGTACTATTGCATGTTGCTCCGGACAATCCTTGAGCATGTGCTGATTAGATCCATCTCAAGCATAATCCAAGGCGAGTCCTGCAGTCGTTCTGGATATGTCCTTGTTTACCGCAGTAATGGCAAACAGGCTTCTGATAAGGTGAGGGCCTCTGCTGGAACTGTCCTGTGGTCCTCCTGATAGGTCCACTCTGAGTAGCTCGGGCTGGTGTAACTGCTGGGGTATGGCGCCTCGATGTCTGCTGCTGTTCCTTGCGAAGAATCTCCTGAGCACGAGCTTCTTCCAAGACAGCTGAATGGGAGACTCGAGACTGAGTAGTCGTATAAGACTTGAGCTCTGGTGCAAGCCCCTGGTGAAATCTCTCGCCTTCTCTAACTCTGTCGGATCAATCCCGCACCAAATCGACTCAGGCGATTGAATTCCGAGTCATACTCATCAACTGTCATATTCCCTTGCTTCAGATGGAGGAACTGGTCATAGAGACCATCTCGAACATGAATAGGGAAGAATCTCTCATAAAAAGCATCATAGAACTGCTTCCAAGTGATCCCAGTGCCTAATCGTCTCTCTTCCGCCTTCCACCAGTGGTGAGCATTGTCTTCTAACAGTAAGTCCACTGCTGTCATCCAATCTCGAGCTGGCAACTGGGATGCCTTCAGTAGCTTCTCGGTACTAATAAGCCACTGTGACACCTCTAATGGCTTCTCTCCCTCTAAAGGCCTTGGGGTTCATATCTGTGAAATTCTTGATAGAGCCTTCATAGGGATGCAGAGCTGGTGCTGGTACTGGTGCTGGAGGTGGTGGTGGAGGTCTAGCCATGGCTGCCATCATCGTCTGTCTCATCAGCTCAGTCTGTTGCCACTGAGCCTGCATCATGGTATACATAAACTGAGTAGTAGGACTCCCATCAGTCGGTGGTGGAGGCATCTGAGGTCCCGACTGTGGGGAAACTGCTGAGGAATGGTGGTGGTGGTGGTACATTCCCTCCCGGTGGTATGGTAGTAGTCTGTCCAGCCTGACTGCCTGGGGTGCTGCGACCTCGGGGTACTCCGTTGTCGGTGTCGTAGTAGGCTGCAACAGTTCTGGCTGGTAGGGTGCGCTGGAGTCATGGGAGGATTCTGTCCCTCCGGAGTAGTCTCCTCGCTAGATGTGAGGCCAAGGCAGAAGTGCGTCCGCTACGTAGATTCATACTGTTGGCACGAGGAAGATAAGTTGATATTAGAAAGGATTAGATATGAAGTAAATCGAATAATCAAGGAAGTTTCGAAAAGATTGGAAGTCATGGGATAGGAGTAGTTCTGGATGAGATATTCCTATTTCCTATATGCAGGCTTGTTGGGCACAGTCATGTAACCCAACAATATTAAATCTGACCTGCATGGGCCACCACAAAACATGTAACGCCCCAGTCCCAAAATACGTAGGACCAAGTACGTGAACATGCCAGCTGCACATATACAAAGAACACTCCAATATATGGAATTCCCATATATGCACATAAGCTGTAAATAAATAATCAGGCCAGAATAATATCTAATCTCATCACATCAACACAGAAGATAATGAAGTCCAAATAAATAAATAAGAGTATCAAAAGATAGCCGGGTGAACATACTCACTCCAAACAGCTATGAAAAATAGTCTCACAAGATCGGAGTCCGACCTCCGCAAAATAGAAAGAAAAGAGATGTAAAATAATGTCTACAACTGTCTCATATGGAATAGACTAGAAATCAGTAGTGACTGTCTCGTCATCAATGTAAGATAGCTCCAATGCCGCTCCGTACTCCTGTGGAATATCGTCTAAACCTGGAGAGATAACCAGGTCCTCAGGGGACATAGCAAGATACAAGAAACACCATGCCATATAAACTGTGATAATATAATAAGAGAAAAGGTATGCATGCAACCGGGTTCCTGACCATTCTACTGTGAATATGCAGTTGAGATACAATCCTTCGACGCATGAACCCTGGCTGAAAATAGGATCGATAGTTCCCATAGAGGGTACCAGGGGCCTACGTCCATAACGCTCGGAAGCGTCAGAGGGCACCATGTGCAAGGGCTACGTCCATAACGCTCTGGGAAACGTCAGAGGGCGCCTGGAGCCTGCGTCTCCAGAGGAGCGCACAGGTAATCATGGAAGTGTAAAGAAGCCCATACGTCAGGTATTGTTCTCCCCACCCAATGCCTAGTATCATCATCTCCATGACTGATATGAACCTCTAGTAACCGCCAAGTCTTCTAACATGCAATACTATTGGCAGTTACTCCTATCCGTCGCACGCTCCATACGTATCGGTGGCCAGCCAACTACGCAAAATGTGTCCTATATGTGACACACATCACGTGATACAAAGTGTCAAGGCCATATGAGATATACCAATACCTCAACATCAGTGGGTGGTCAATAAACTAAGTCAATGCAAGAGAATAAATAAAGCAAAAAACGACCGATAGAGTCGCTTGCACCCAAGTGTGACTTGGACGCACAGTTAAAATATCACAAACAAATGCTGAAAAATAACAACTGAAAATAAGAATATAATAATCACAGAGTAGGGTGGCAAGGTATCTTGCCTGATGGTGCAAAGTGGCAAGTCCAAGAGTAGCAAGTGTCAGCACCAAACTCACAAATCACAGATGACTCCAAACGCTAAAACAAACATCAAAAATGATCTCGGTGAAGAAGACCTAGGAAACGCCTGTCCAAAAGTCAAATTCTGGAACAGGGCAAAATCGTAATTTCGGGTCAAAACGATCCGCCTTGGACCCACTTTGCACCGAAACGCGTGCCAAAGTCTACGGTCTCTAAAGTCGTCAAACTATATGTCTTGGGTTCAGTTTGAGGAGAGGAACTCAACGGTATATCCAGTTTTGGATTCCGAGGAGCCGTGTACAAAATCGCCCGTTTGAGTGGGTCGCGGACCCGCCAAAATTGGGTTCCGATTCGACCTTCTCAGAATCGAACCAAACTTGGCATGCAGGACCAGAATTTCGATCCGGACCTGTTGGCGCAAGTTTCGTCTCAATCGACGATGTACGAAGTTATGGGCAAGTTTGCAAAATGCCGATACGGGGTATTTCGACGGATACGCGTTGATTTCGTCGCGCACACGCACGAAACGAGTTCGTCAGTTCCCACACGTCGGTAACGTCCATACGCGCCTTTCGATGCGTATAGCGCGACCACGTCGCCCGGTTCGTCGGGCGTACGTCGTATCGGTGAAAATTCAGAAAATTAATATAATTAAACACAGGTTTTTCCTCAACTTCAACATCAATCTACTTTTTACATGCTAATCGAAACGACGATCCAGAAGATGCGTTGCGATCTTGGTTATGTTATCTTTTACTTTTTCAATTAGTTCCTACATTACTTTACCGTACAGCACAAAAATTGGCCGACAAGTTGTCGTTTTAAAACAGTTTTTAGTATTACAGAAAACAGGTTTTTCTTCAACTTCGTCTCAATTTTTCGAGCAAGTCGATGAGTTATTTCGAAATCCATCTGGAGGATCTCGAAGAGGGTCAAGTCTACTTTCCAAAAATTTTACGGATCGAAAATCGGTGCTACGAGTAAAAGTTACGTCATCGGAAAGTAGGGTACCTTGAGTGGAAAACTGCTCCGTGATGACGAAGGACTGACTTTCGATGCTCCGTTCGTCGCGCACACAACTCCGTCGCTGGTGAAACGAACTCCTATGCGAAGGGGTATGATCAGCCTCTACTTTCGTTTTGGAAGTTTAGGGTTTTGGGTTTGTGGAAAAGTTGTATTTATAACAACTTGGATGAAAAATCCTATTACTAATATCATTACTAATAGGAACTTGTGTTGTGAACCCACGGGTTCACGTTGTTTGCTGCTAGTGCAGCACGTAAAGGGAAGGGGGGCCGCCCACTTAGGTGGGTGGGCGTTGACTTCATTTTTTTTTTTTACTAATCAAGCCTAATGCAACTTAGGCTTCCATCACAGCCTAGCCGCCCCTTTGTTGGGGTGCGGGGCCGGCCACTCTCTTATTTTTTTTTTTGCAATAACTATATATATATATATATATATATATATATATATATACATATACATAAATATATATATATATATATATATATATATACATACATACATTATGTATATATATACATAAAAAAAAAAATATATATATATATATATATACATACATACATATATGTATATAATCACAAGAAAATTTCTATAATTCGTAATTAAGTATAAAAGTATTATGTAACCAAGGTAGGCTATATTGTAGTAATAAAAATATCAAGCACACAATCATACCTATAATATATATTATTTATAATTACATACATACATATTAATTACCACTTTAAGTCCAAATAATTTAGAAAAAAATAATTTTTAAAGCTCTAAAATAGTTAGAAATATTGGGGGTTTACACGTATACTTCTGTTCATGGCAAACAAAATGATGACTCTGCTAGGGACTTCCTTCTCCTACGACGAGAAGGTAGTGACGATTTGACAATAACCTACTGGGTTCTTCTCAAAGAAGCTGGTCGTACGCTTCGATCAGCAAGCTTTCGAAGATCTCCTCTCTGAAGGCAACTCGAGTCCTTCGAAGCTGCTAGAAAAGCCGAAGATGACACGAAGCACCTGGGTGCCTAAGGCTGCTGTGCTAAACGACAAGACTAAAGAAGATGCGCTCCAAGATCCTCTGAACTCAGGCGTACTCAACATGCCTTCATCTACTACTGCTGTAATTTTTCAGTCAACCCTAGTTGCTGGGAAGCACAACGAAGGCTGCCACTCTCAGGTGCATGCCGAATAAAGGTGAAGCTGAAGAAGAAAGGCGTAGCACCCACCCGCGCATAAAGATGGCTGCACAGGAAGGAACCTTGTCTTCGATAGACTTGTCTACCGCCTAGATAGGGCCATGTTGGACTCTGAGTACTATACACCTTTTAGGGATTGTACAAAAAAATTTAAGGAAGTACGTGCCTCACGTGATCACAAGCTATGCCAATAGTTAGCCGAAAGCATGCGCTGACAGTAATGCGCACAACTGATGGCAAGATATACAACTGGTTCGAGTGCTTCGATGCCTCGACCGACATAGTTCTCAAAGTCCCTGTCAATTGGGCGCTCACTCGCAGGAACCAAGCCAGGGGCAAACATTATGATGACAGACTCATCTAAGCAGTGTGGCTGCGAACGTGAATGGGTCTACCTCACAAGCGATCTTCTGCTCATGACCTAAGCATGTCTTATATGCAGGAATTGAGTCGAGGAGAGCATCATTCACATCTTCACTCATGTACAGTATGGCTGCGCACGCGAAGTAAGCGTAGATGTGATAGCTCTCCTTATGAATTGTGTGATATGATTTCTCACGAGTGTAAGGCAGGGGGAAGGTCTCTGTTATGCATAATGTGTCCACTTCAGGGTATGCTTGTGCTAATATAACCATCAACTGCTGTCGTAACCAAATAACAGCTTCTCCACCAGAAGGCGTCGATCTTTCAATGACTGTGACCAGCGGTGCCTATTCAATAATAACTCGACAAGAGGGCTGATAGAAGATGACGATGAACTCCTGGTCGCCTCATGCAATGCGACACGGAGCACACCATCCTACAAGAAGACCTCCAAGAATCCCTCTATTTCGGCTAGTGTATCCAAGTCAAAGGCCGATCTGGAGGTAGCAAGCTGGTGGTGCCCAGCACGGGTATGTTCTAACACACTAGCTCTAAAACTATGTCCTCGTCGCAGGGGATATAAGCCCCCTGAATTTAGGGCTTATTTTTTTAATTTTATAATTCATTATTTGTAATAGATATTGTTATTTGATTATTATTTGATTAAATGCTCTTTACCGTGACTTTGACTTCTGGAGCGTCAGGATGTCAATCTCTGGAAACTCTCTTCATCAGTATGTAGTAGACAAGATTACCTTCATGTTGATGTATCATGTCCCACCCAAACTTGTTCTCTTGTACTCTTTTTGCTTCACACAACTTCGGGTCAATTTAGACCATTTGATCATTATTAATTATTAATTGATTTTCCTACTTTTATCTTTGATCATCATATGCACGTTACCGTGACTTTTAATTTAGGAGCACAAGGCAAGTCATTTTCTTGAAACTAATTTCTCATGCGTGATCTACTCGAGACGTCCTACACCCATGACCTTCGTGTCCCACTCAGACACGCCATCTTGTGCTTTATTTGCTTCGTACAACTTTTGGGTCAATTTAGGCCAATTAATTATCCACGTAGAATGTGACCTGACTTCCAATTTAATTTCGGGACCCGACATCGATCCAACCTATCAACCCAAAATATGGACATGGCCCACACGAAACCTACTATCCGCATGACACTTCTGTCCCATTTATTTGAGCTCCCACATACTACTTATTTACTCATGATCACAAATACCGATATTAATTCAATTATTGTACCATGTCCGATTTTGACCCGATCCGGCTCAACCAAACCCAGTCCAAGCTTCATGTTACCCTTTCTCATGACACCCTCACTCTCATTGCCTTTACAAATATTAATACCTAGTCTACCTATGTTTTCAATATTTAATGGAGAACCCCCCTTAATTAAATCCCTAGAGTAAAATCTAATCCCCATTTAATCCTAGCCTTTGATCTACCCCAACTCATCACCACCTCTATTTCCTACACACACAACTCACACAACCCCCCCCCAAAGTTGGCCGACCCTAAATTCTAGGAAGAGAATATCTCTCTCTCTCTCCTACCTTATTTTACTCACACACTAACAAAACTCATTCTCTCTCTCTTTATTTTTTTTCCTCACAAACTCACACACACACCATCACCCACAACAGCAAGCAGCCGACCCCCTCTATTTTGGCCGACCCATAGCCGGCCGACCACCAGCCGATGGCCGAGCCTCCTCCTTTCTCCTCCTCCTTCTCCATTCTTCATCATCATCTTCCTCATCTACATCACACCACCATTACCATCACCATCTTCATCACCACACACCACCACCACCATCAACCACCATCACCACCAGTCCTTCCCACCACTTCATCGTACCCTCTCCGCCCTACGTACCCACCGCAGCAACAGCAGAGAGGCAGCAGCAACAGTGCCCAGCACAAGCGTGCGGGGCAGCAGCCTTGTCGGCACCGTGCCGTCGCCGGGGCCGCCGTGGCCGGCCACCGCGCGGTCCCTGGTGGCCCCCTTGGACGGGTGCACCTTTCCGTGGTGGCCACCATCCTCTAGGAGCGCCGTCTAGGCGATTCGTGCATTTTGTACGGAATCTCGTCGACGCGCGCGCGCGAACGAGATCCAGAAATGGTGCATCGTCGCAACAACTTCGCACACATTTTCTCGGATATCCGACCGTTGGATCGGCAAACTCTTTGTTCCGTCACAATCTCGGTATATCTATCTTCACTACCCTCAATTTTTGTCAGTTAATTTTATCGTTTGATACATCAAAACCGGCCATCAAGTTGATATTTAATTTGAACTATTTTTGGACAGTTTTGCGGAGCCAACTTCGTCGGTTCGTATCTCCTCCATCGTAGCTCCGTCTGGCATGCCACTAGTTCCTATGCGGAGCTGGTATAACCCTATTCCTGCCCCTTAAGTTTTGTTTCATTGTGAGCACGTTTGATTGGTTGAATTCGACGCCAAAGTTGGCCGTCCGAATTCCTGATTTCTAACTTGTAAAATTCCATTTTTGAACTCGGGACTCCGGATTCAATTTCTGACACCACCAGTTGACTGGTAGCATTGTTCTGGCACGTTTTCATATAAAATTTGTTAGATTTGGAGGACGTGTGCCCTGGTACGCATTTTGGTGCAAAGCAGGCCCCACAGTCCGGGTCAACGGGACTTTTGATGCCGGCTCATCGGAATCCAATTTTGGATATACCGTTGAGTTCTTATCGTCATTCTGGACTCGTTGACATTAATTTGCTGAGTTTTGAGAACATTGGCTCCGACACGCTTTTTGATGCAAATCGAAATTTCAATGTCCTGGTCAGCGGACCAATTTGAGATCGGGTCAACGGAATCCAATTCTGGATATACCGTTGGGTTCGTATCATCATTCTGGATTCGTGGACATATAATTTGTTAGGTTTAGTAGACTAGTATTCTTGCACGTTTTTCGGTGCAAAGCGGATCTGACACGGATACCGTTTTGACCCGAAATTATCTTTTTGCTCCTGTGTCCAAATTGGACTTATGGATAGGCTATCCTAGCTAATTTGACCATTCTGGATACGTTGGTGATGGTTGTTTCACCATCCGACACAATCTATAAGTTTTTACCCTATTATTATAATCTTTCTCCTTTTGTGGTATTTTGAGATCCATCGATTCCAGTAATTTCACAACCACTGAAATTGAATGTGTTGACCTTGTAGATGTTTATAAAGACTAGCTTTGACCCCATTTGACCATGGTTGACTACTTTGACTGAACGTCAAAGTAGAGTCAACATTTGACCTAGGTTAGACTAGTTTTGACCTTGGTTGACCACAGTTGACTATTTTGACCAAAAGTCAACTGAAAGTCAACCGTAGCCTAAAATTGACTAGAACTTGACCGAAGTTGACCAGTCGACCCAAAGTCAATTGTTAGTCAACGTTAGTCCAGTTTGACCTAGAGTTGACCAAGTTGACTAGAGTTGATCAGTTGACTAAAAGTCAGCTATAAGTCAACCATTGACCCAGTTTGCCTTAGTTTGAACTAGTTTGACCCAGTTTGTCTTAGATTGACTTAGTTGGACCTAGATTCATAGCATACACTATTTGAACCCTAATTGACTCTTGTATATCTCATCTTTAGGTCTGTGATTTCACTCTGAGCCAGATTACACAGTTGACATATTCCACCAGATCTCAGGCGAGTACATTCTCTGATAATAATTCTGTTTTATGATATCGTCTATGTTTCTTGTATTTAGTGTAGATACCCTTGTTCTCTTGACACATTGTTCACACGGATTGGTATTTCTCTGGATTCCGTCATGAGATGTTATTCTTTGCTTTCCTTGGTATATCTTGTGCAAGTCTTTCTTGTTCCTTGTGCATTGTATAGACACGATTCCTGCGAAGGCTAGCTACCCTCTCGGAGAATCGTTGGGAAGTACTAGTGTAGGTATGTGGTCATTATCCGCCTTGTTTATTCTTGTAGACCTTGTGAATGCCAATCCTACACTCCACGTATGATTGGCTAGATCGTTAGACCTTGTGCAGACCCAAGCCGGCCACATATCGAAGCTAGTACTCACACCTAGATAGATGATTCTTGATTCTTGTACATGCCATGATCAGTTTTACTTGCCTTGTTCTAGCTCTAGATTTACAGCTTACCTTGCCATGATACTCACATGTACATTTCGTGATTTCTTGTATATTCTCTCTATTTACTGCTACATTTTCAATATCGTCTAATTAGAACTGTTATTTGAGATTTGTGCTCGTTCCATCCTGACTGGATATGTTGACAATATTTTAGGAGTAATTGTGCCCTCAGTATTGGACTACAGGATGTTGCTAGCGGGGGCGGTTCTCGAAATTCTTCACCGTGAGTTGTCTCTCAGGAGTTCTAGGTCTGGTAGTTATTTAGTTTTGTTATTGTTTCCCTCTGCTTTATTCTTGTCTCATATGATCCTTGTAGATACTTGTTGTTCTAGTGATAGTTATTATTCTTGTCTTATCTTCCTTAGTTTGTTTAATGTGATACGAGTACCTTTATAGTTATGGATCTTTAGATGTTGTAGTTAGTATCGGGTACTTGACAGCGCTCTACCGCCGATACAACGGTATAGGCTGGGCATGGCCCACGTATTCGTACCCGTATATCTGGGTGTGGGTCGTGACAGGGGACTATCGCTTCATCGACAACACTGGCTGGAGGTAGCCAACTCCCCATGATCCACGACAACCCGTCGTTCTGACCAAATGAGGGTGTGTACGAGATTGACACACAAACCTCTGGGGTTGCAAGCTATCAACAATCTGGGGATAGCAACTACTTCGAATCAAAGGATGACCTCAACTTGCCCGTCTTCCCTATCGATGGTGAAACGAAAGGGTCTGAGACCGAAAGCGAAGTATCCACTGTACCTTCTACTTTCCACCATCTGATGTCGTTTTTCATGACGGAGGGTGGTATTGCGGGTAGCAGCGAAGGTTAGAATCACCTGTGTCATATAGAGGCTCTCGAAACCCGCCTCACCACATTGACTGAAACCATACAAGCCTTGCTTCTGTGGTTATTGAGATCAAGGACAAGTTGACACCCATTGCTCCTGCTCCAGCAAATCAAGATCCAGGAACAAATGGAAAATCTAATGCACCTCCTTATGTGCCATCCTGTTACGAACCAAGCATTGTCGCGGTCATCCAGTTCGCCAATGTCAGAAGACATACAATAGGCTCTCAAAGACTTTTATGCTCGCTTCGATGCCAAGGACAAGCGAGAATTACTTCAAAAGCTGGGGATTTGGCAACCATATCCTCATGAGTGGGACAACATTGTGTATCTGTAGGACTGTTGAGCACCTCTAGAGGGGGTGAATAGAGTGAGTGCGAGTGCAGAAAAATAATCACCAATTTAAAAAATTAAACAGATAACTATGGCAGTAAATAAGAGACAGTAAATCAATATAGCAAGAGATAGAGAGACCAAACTCAGTGACACAGCGATGTATACTGGTATCCCTCTAAGAGGACTAATTCAGTCTCGAGTACTCTTGCTCGATGTTAATCCACTAAGGTACAAGCTAATTGAGAGCTTGCAGTCTCTTATAACACCGTGCTTGGTGACAAATGCACGACCAACTTCACAATACCATGCTTGGTGACGAGCGCACGACCGGCTCCACAACAGAGATAATTTCTGTACTTTGAACAACCTCTTTATAACTCTTAAGAACCAAAAGACTCTAGATCGAAATAGATATTACTGGCTTTTGGCTAAGAGGAGTATAGGTGTGATATGAAAACTTTTGATCGAGTGAAAACACTTATTGAATAGAGAAGAGAAGATGAAGAATGAATGAGTGATTTGAAATAAAAAACTCTCTTCTATTTATAGGTGTTTTCTGGAACCAAACTCGGGAAGAGTTCTGATGCAAAAATTATGCATATGAACGTTGCATGCAGATTTGGAGGCAACAAAATATTTGAATTTAAACATACCGAACTCAGGCAGAGTTCGGACTGAACTTGGGCAGAGTTCGGACCGAACTCGGGTCGAACTCGGTTTGAGTTCTGTCCGAGTTCGGACCGAACTCGGGTCGAACTCGGTTTGAGTTCTGTCTAGAAAAATATTTAACATTTGTCAAATTCTGTTGCAAAAATGGATTTGAACTTTTTGGTGGATGGAATATGAATAGGTAGGCTTTATAGAAAAGTGGACTAAGATTAACCTAAGCCAGTATTACCTAGTCGATCTTACAATTTATATCCTAAACTCAATAAAGATAAAATACATAATAAATTGTAAAATGACTCGGACTGAATTCCAATGAAAGTAAGCTTCAGACTGATGATTTTCGTGCTTGATGATGCAGTAGTATGCTTGTTGATATTGATTTCACAATTCCTGAAATGATTAGTAGTAGTTCATATATTTTGTGTATTGACTTAAGTTCATGTTGATTATTAAAATCGGGTGTAACCATGGAATGGGCCAACAATCTCACCTATTTTGATAGTTGACAAACTTGAGTCTATACCAAAATATATCTAAATAGAACAAATAAAATTACCTCAAAACAATGATAGAAATGGTAGATGGTAGTCTTTCTTTGAATTGTTGATTTTGGTATTGTTACTCTTTCTCTCCCTTTGTCAATAAAAATGGTTTTGGCTCCCTCGTAATGTGTGAAGGCAATAATGTTCATCAAACAGACAAAATGATACTAAAGAGATAACCAAATAACAACAGTTCCACAAAGTGCATAAAAATAACTAGTACTGAAAAGACTGAAAATGTCATGCATAAAAGAAAGAAGATACAATCATCATCATCATCATCACAAAAAGTGCTAATAAAATGTCTAACTGAAAAGTTTAGACATAAAGGAAAACTACATCATAGATCATCATCTATCAGCCCTATCCACAATCTACCAGCTCAAGTCCGCATTACATAGGAGTGTCGTCACCGCCAGGAGCATCAAAAGGAAAATATGCAGCAGCAGTAGGATCGAAGTGAGGGAAAGTAGTCTCATCTCCGAACCTGGGTCCTGGGAAGCAGGAGTGAGAAAGTATAGTCACTGGATGTGATGGGTCATGGGAAAGACTCCAGTGGAGATCAACAATACCATTCTGCAATACTTGAGCCTGGGTGATGTGGCGAAACTCTGATTCGAGATAGCTCTTATGACGTTGCGCAGAGAGGGCAACAAAGTCATCAAAATGCTGATAAAAACCATGGTCAAAACCCGGAGCAAGGACTGGAGCAGCAGCATCAGGAGGAGGAGCCTCAGGGTCAGCATCTGGAACAGGCTCAGCACCAGAAGGCAGAGGAGGAGTAGGGTATAGCCTAGACCTACTAAGCTCTATGGCTGTGGAGGAATAAGAACAAGTTTGAAGATCGATTTCAAACCTTCGAAAGATAGAGGCCAAATGTATGGGATAGACGAGGTTGCGTCCTGATTTTCTGCAGTTCAGCATCCAAGCCATCATGGTCTTAGGAACAGAAAAAGGAATGCCAAAGTGGATATGATACATGGCGGATAACTCCAAGAAAGTAATCTCATCAAAGGATCCTTTCTTCGAAAGAAGAACAGAGAAAATAAACCTATGTAGTTCATAGAAGTTTTGTCTGAGATGTTTAGAATAGAGTCTTCTAGGAACAGGTCTGGGATGGCAAAGAAGTTCTTTGAAGGAATCGAGAGTGACACCTTCAGGAAATTGGATGTGATGGATATCCACTAATGCTTTACCTACATCAGGAACATGGAAGTATTCACTGATGTCGGTGGCGCTGAATTCCAGTTCTTGCCCAGCAACGCAAGAATAGAAATTTTCGTTAGGTTTTACTTACAAGTTGCAGTAAAACGTACGAACAACGTTATCATAGATGTTCTCGGCTACTTCGAAAAAGTCACGAAAGTTGAGACGGTCGAATTTGGGAGCGTATTCAAAAATATAGTAAAGTTCACACGTGCTCCAGCACATATTCTACGACCAGAAAAGGAATCAAACCAAAGGTCCAAAAATTTCTTGTCAGAAAAAAGACTGGAATCAAAATCATCGGATCCTAGGGGTCTAGCTAGACTGAATATATTAGTGGGGACGTAGTCAGAAGAGGAAGATCCTGCATGTGAGGAATCCACCTTTCTTTTCTGACTCTTGGGTGCCATAGATGAGAGGAAGGAGATAATGGAGTACCTTGACAAAACAAATGAAGAAGAAGAGGAGAGGAACAGCCCACAAACTCTTGAGAAGCTCGAAATGAAGGAGGAGGAAGAGCTCTTTGGAGTAAAGGAGGCAAGTTCTCAGTTTGGTTGTATGAAAAAGTGGAAGGAATAAGGAGTATTAATAGGGCTAGGGCCGGCTGTTTGGTTCTGGAAACTGAACAGAGCCGACCGAACTCGGTCCGAACTCGGTCCGAACTCGGGCAGAGTTCGGTCCGAGTTCGGCTGCTTGTATTTCCAATACCATAAATGCAGTATTGGTTTAAAAATTGAATTTATGACTATTGACTTTTTTATTTAATAACGTCTATTACTTTGGGTTAGCTGTAGGGGCCGGATCTCAGCTAGCGGTAGTCCGAAGACTAGTGCACCGTGTCGCTTCAGGCTATTTACACCTGTATGACAGAAGGACCCTTTCAGCTTGTACCCAAAATAATTTTCGTTAAATAAATTACGAAGTTTCGATTCATAAAAAAAATTAATTACCATACTACACTATGAATCTGAAAATTCAAGTATGTCGAGCTCTCGCCTCATTATGTTAAATCGGTCTTCAGCCAGTGATTTTGTGAAAATGTCTACTAGTTGATGATCTGTGTCAATAAACTCTAGGCAGATATCCCCGTGTTGTTGGTGATCACGTAAAAAGTGATGACGAATCTAATATATTTGTACGTGAGTGATATACAGGGTTCTTAGTCAGGTTAATAGTGCTAGTATTATCACAATAAATGGAAATCTTAGTGTAATACAGATTGTAGTCTTCTAGGGCTTGCTTCATCCACAAAACTTGAGCACAACAACGTCCTGCGGCGATATACTCAGCCTCAGTAGTTGATAATGCTATAGAATTTTGCTTCTTGCTAAACCAAGGGACTAAGGCCTTTTCAATGAAATGACACGTACCGTTGGTACTTTTATGGTCTACTTTGCATCCTGCAAAATCTGCATCCGAGTAACCTATCAGGTCAAAGGGTTTGGTTTTAAGATACCACAAGCCGACTGTAGAAGTTCCCTTAAGGTATCGGAAGATACGCTTAACGGCAATTAGGTGTGATTCCTTAGGATTTGCCTGGTATCGTGTACAGATGCAAACACTAAACATAATATCAGGACGACTAGCAGTTAATATAACAAGCTACCAATCATACTTCGATACTTACGCTGGTCGATAGGTTTGCCACTTTCATCAGTATCAAGCTTTGTGGATGTAGCCATTGGAGTTCCGATAGGCTTTACATTATCGAAGTCATACTTTTTTCGTATGTCCTTCGTATACTTGGCTTGATTGATGAATGTTCCCTTTGAGTGTTGTTTGATCTGGAGTCCTAGGAAGAAGTTCATCTCTCCCATCATATTCATCTCAAATTCACTCTGTATACACTTCACAAACTTTTGACAAAGTTTTTCATTAGTAGAACCGAATATATGTCATCAACGTATATTGCACAAGAAGAATGTCATCATTTAAAGATTTGATAAACAAAGTTGTCTCAACTCTTCCTTTTGAAAAACCATTATCAAGTAAGAAGGCACTTAGGCGTTCATACCAAGCACGAGGTGCCTGTTTGAGTCCATAGAGTGCTTTCTTAAGCTTGAATACGTGATCAGATTTTTGAAAATCTTCAAAGCCAGGGGGTTGTTTCACAAAAACTTCTTCATTTAAAAATCCATTCAAAAATGCACTTTTCACGTCCATTTGAAATAATTGAAAATTATTAAAACATGCAAATGCACAAAAACATACGGATAGCTTCTAGTCTAGCAACAAGAGCATATGTCTCGTCATAATCATACCTTCTTCTTGATTATAACCTAGTGCCACTAGACGTGCTTTGTTGCGTAGAACTTGTCCATCTTCACTAAGTTTATTTCAGAACACCCATTTGGTACCAATTATCGATTGACCAATAGGTTTAGGAATGAGTTCCCAAACTTGGTTTCTCTCAAATTGATTTAGTTCCTCTTGCATGGCATTAATCCAAAACTCATCAGAAAAGGCATCTTCTATATTCTTAGGTTCTATGTGAAAAATGAAAGCTACATTTGTTGCTATTTTAGAATCTCAAAGAGAGGAGCGTGTACTTACACCTTTTGATACATCACCTATGATGAGTGTCTCTGGATGGTCAGGTAAGAACTTCAATGACTCAAATTTATGAGCCAGATCTTCCACGGGACTTCTATCGGTTTTGTCTTATACATTTTTATCATCACTGTCGCTAGATCTGTGACGATTGATCTCATCAAAAGTAACATTAATGGATTCTTCAACAATCATAGATCTTTTATTGAAAATTCTATATCCCTTACTCTTAGCAGCATATCCGAGAAATATTCCTTCATCTGCTTTAGAGTCGAACTTACCCAAGTTGTCCTTGGTGTTCAGGATAAACAGCGACATCCAAAAACTTTGGAATAAGAAATGTTTGGAATCCTTCCAAACCAAAGTTTATATGGTGTTTTCTTTGAGATAGGTCGAATAACACCCTATTTAAAACATGACAGGCTGTGCTAACAGCTTCTGCCCAAAAATTTAGGAAGATTATGATGATTCTGCATGATCTAGCCATTTCGCTTAGAGTACGGTTCTTCCGCTCCACAAAACCATTCTGTTGAGGAGTTCTAGGACAAGAAAATTTGTGGTAGTACCCACTATCATCACAAAACATTTTGAAATTAGTATTTACGAATTCGCCACCATGATCACTTCGGATACGAGTAATCATGAAGCCTTTTTCGTTTTGTACCTTTTTACAAAATAACTAAAATTCAAAAATAGCATCACTTTTGTTTGATAAAAAATAAACTCAAGTAAAACAAGAGAAACCATCAACAAAAACAAAAGCGTCTAGCTTACCGCCAAGACTAGCGACTCTACTAGGACCAAATAAATCTATATGTATCAGCTATAAAGGTCTAGAAGTACTTACAATGTTGATGGATTTAAATGTAGACCTATGTGCTTTGTTCTTTTCACAGTCAGCACATACCATATCTCTCTTGAATGGAATCTCGGGGAGTTCTTTTACCAACTTCTTAGTGCTCAATCGTGAGATAGTGTCCATATTTGTATGCCCTAGTCTCATATGCCATAGCCAGCTTTCATCTAAATTAGCTACTAGGCATCTTCCTGCATTATTAGTACTCTCCAAAAGAAAACATAAATATTGTCTTCTCTAATCCTTTCATATACGAGATTACCAGATGATATATCATATATGGTACATTTGTCTTTTACAAAGTTGATACCATAACCATTATCATCCAAATGACTTATGCTTAGTAGGTTATGTTTCAATTCTGTAACTAGACAAACGTCTTTTATTACGGATAAGAAGATATACCAACAGTGCCATTGCCAATTATATCACCTCTCAGATTATTTTCGAAGGAGACGTATGATTCTTCTTCATCGATAGCGTGGCAAACAAAGATGCATCACCAGTCATGTGTCGCGAACATCCGCTATCGAGGATCCACTTGCTTTTAGCATGAGAGGGTTGAGGGTCCACCTACAAAACAAGTAGATGAATCCTTTGGTACCCATTTACTGAAGGGTCCAAATTGATTAGTCTTAGGTCTCCAAAATAAAGTGCGATTGTCAACAAGTTTTCTTGCTAAACAATACTGTGATATGTGTCCATGAGTACCACAATATGTACAAGTGAGTTTAGAAATAGTGGTAGTTCGACATGCTTATTTGGTTTTTTGAAAACCTATAAGTGAAAACATGGTGATAATCGTGTTTCTTTCGTACTTTCTGAGTTTTAGTCCTCTTAGGTGTATGCTTAACATTAGGACTAAACTTAGGCTGTGTCACAGGTATCGCCTGTTTGCCTAACTTGATTTCTAAATTTCTAGAAATCGCAACAGACTCTTCATATTTAGCAGTCATGTCTGAGAGTCTTTGTTCTGTGACTAAGTGCTTCTTCTTCTCTATATCATATAACTTATATTTTGACATAGTCTCTTTCTTTCTTGTCAACTTTGAGGATAGCCTCATGATAGTCTACTTTGAGTTGGCTATCTCCGTGTTACCGGTAGTAGACATCTCTTTAATGTCTTCAATAAGACTGGATGTCTAGCTATCTCGGTTGTGTATACCTTAATCTTTTTCGAGATTGCTTATACTTGTCAAGCACAGTTCTGTGTTCTTCAAGTAATTCGCTAAAGGTATTTTCTAATTTATCGAAAGTAAAGTCATCATACAAAGGGTTTGAGGATACCTTATCAAAAGCCATAAGACAGACATTGGCATTTTTGCAGGGTCTGTCTTCTCCTCTGTGTCACTGGCATCACTTTCATGCCATATACTTGTGTTAGCATACTTTCGACTAGTTGTTGCTTTTCTACTTGATCTTGATCTATCGTATGGACTGCTTTTCTTTAAAGTTGGACAGTCCTTTTTTATGTGCCCTGATTTCTTGCATCCAAAGCATATTGTTTCATCTTCATTGCTTTCTTGGATATCTTTCTTCCTTCTGTTTGATTTCTCAAACTTTAGGAATTTTTTGAAGTTCTTCACTAGTAGGGCTTGTTCATCACCACTTGATGATTCTTCCTCAGAATCATTGCATGTAGATTTTTTGGCTTGAGCTTTGAAGGCAATAGACTTTTCTTTTGGGGTTGCTTCTTCAAACTCTTGCAGATTGTTGTTGTCTTCGGGTTCCAGTTCTTGGTTAGAGCCCGTAGCACTTTTTTGATCTTCTCATGATTACTGTAATCCTTACCAAGAGATTGTAAGGGATTAGTAATATCAAGGAAACGTGTGAACATCTGTGTAATTGACTTACCGGATTTCATCTTAAAAGATTCATACTCCTGTATTAGTCTACTGATTTTGGATTCCTTCACTTGGGAAGTACCTTCATAAGTTACCTAAAGAAGTTTCCAAATCTCGTGAGACGTTTTATAGGTTGAAATTATGTTGAATTCCATTTTGTCAATTGCACAGAACAGCGCGTTGATGGCACGAGCATCTAGACTAGCCTTTGCTTTTTCAGCCTCTATATATTGTTATGGGGCTTGTCTACAAGCTGACCATCAACTACTGTAGGTGTCGGTTTTTTATAACCGTCAACAACTATAGACCAAAGATCAAAGTCAAGAGACTTTAAGAAGAAAGTCATTCGTGTTTTCCAGTAGATATAATTTGTACCATCAAATAGTGGGGGTTTATTTGTGGATTGTCCTTCACCGTTGAATATTGATTTCACGGCTACCATATATACTCTTTGAGGTTTGTTATATTAGAATATAACCTGCTCTGATACCAATTATAGGACCGTTGAGCAACTCTAGAGGGGGGTGAATAGAGTGAGCGCGAGTGCAGTAGAAAATAATCACCAATTTAAAAAATTAAACAGATAACTATGGCAGTAAATAAGAGGCAATAAATAAATATAGCAAGAGATAGAGAGATCAAACTCAGTGACATAGCGATGTATATTGGTATCCCTCTTAGAGGACTAATCCAGTCTCGAGTACTCTTGCTCGATGTTAATCCACTAAGGCACAAGCTAATTGAGAGCTTGCAGTCTCTTACAATACCGTGCTTGGTGACAAGTGCATGACCAACTTCACAACACCGTACTTGGTGACGAGCGTACGACCGGCTCCGCAACAGAGATAATTTCTGTACTTTGAACAACCTCTTTACAACTCTTGAGAACCAAAAGACTCTAGATCGAAATAGATATTATTGGCTTTTGGCTAAGAGGGGTGTAGGTGTAATATGAAAACTTTTGATGGGTAAAAACACTTATTGAATAGAGAAGAGAAGATGAACTTATTGAATAAAGAAGAGAAGATGAAGAATGAATGAGTGATTTGAAATGAAAAACTCTCTTCTATTTATAGGTGTTTTCTGGAACCGAACTCGGGCAGAGTTCTGGCAGAGTTCTGATGCAAAGATTTCGCATATGAAAGTTGCATGCAGATTTGGAGGCAACAAAATATTTGAATTTAAACAGACCGAACTCGGGCAGAGTTCGGACCGAACTCGGGCCGAACTCGGTTTGAGTTCTGTCTAGTAAAATATTGAACATTTGTCAAATTTTGTTGCAAAAATGGATTTGAACTTTTTGGTGGATAGAATATGAATAGGTAGGCTTTATAGAAAAGTGGACTAAGATTAACCTAAGCCAGTATTACCTAGTCGATCTTACAATTTATATCCTAGACTCAATAAAGATAAAATACATATAATTGTAAAATGACTCGGACTGGATTCTAATAAAAGTAAGCTTCAGATTGATAATTTTCGTGCTTGATGATGCAGTAGTACGCTTGTTGATATTGATTTCACGATTCCTGAAATGATTAGCAGCAGTTCGTATATTTTGTGTATTGACTTAAGTTCATGTCGATTATTAAAATCGGGTGTGACTATGGAATGGGCCAACAATATCCTCCTAAATACAAACCACAGACTCTCATACCATTCGATGGGAAAGAGTCTCTCCGTCGATACCTGAGGTACATTGCCACTATGACGAGGCATCTACCAAAAGGACGATGCCTTGCTCACAAATCTATTCGTTGGAGCATTGCAGGGGGGTAGCGTATGAGTGGTTCTGCAGTCTCCCCGACAACTGCATCTCGTCTTTTGACAATCTGAAGCGTCTCTTCCTCTCTCGGTTCTATGAGGGTGGAATGGACATGACGATGTCCTCTCTCATGGACATTATCTAGAAAGAAAAGGAGCTTGTGCGCGCTTACATCGAGCGCTTCCCCAAGCAGCCTTGAGGCTTTCACCTGGTGTGTCTGAGCCTGTGCTTATGGATTCGTGCCACAAGAATATGCTTCCGGCAATCAAGCTCTGGCACAACGCTCCATGCATAGAGTGGACGCTGTTCATTATACAGGTTGATAGTGATGAAGGGAACTCCCGAGATGCACGCTTGTTAGGGTTGAACTTTCCTACACTTGAAGACAAAATGAAGCATCCGCCAGGAAACAACCCTGTCAACACCAACAATGACGAAAAAGGGATTCAAGCCATGACCGTCAACATTTCCAAGGGTTTAGCATCTGTGAACCAGAAGCCGACAAAAGTGCCAAAATCGAAGGAAAACTATTCCTTCAACGATGAAGATGTGCGGGAGCTCTTAAATGTACTGATGAAGGGTGAGAAGCTACAACTCCCACCTACCAAGCGTCCCGACGAAGTGAAAAAAGTGGATAATCCCAAGTACTATCATTACCACCAGTACATCCACCACTCAACACGTGACTTTTTACATATTAAAAAAAGTAGATTTAAAGGCTCATTGATGCTAAGATCCTCTTGCTTGACTACGCGGAAAAGACGGTCACCGCCACCATGGTGACCCTCAAATTTTGTAGCTTCTTAAAGATGAAAACCCAGGACGGTGTCGTCCCCATCCCCAAGACGACGATGGAAGTGGTCAACCTTCCACCGGCTGTGATAATGCTCAGGGGCCTCATCCCGCTTACGATGCTACGAGGCAAAGTTATGTGGGTCCATCCGGATCTCGCCCCAGACATGGTGTTGCCCACAATGCGCTCTGTTAAGGGAAAGGAATCCAAGTCGTGTCGTACGGTTTCTGCCTTGACCGACGATGCCCAATTTACCACTCGGTCGGCTTACCAGCGAGAGGGCAACCAAGCTCTGGAAGAAGAGGTACTACCAGCTTCTGCTGCCACCGCACCTGATACTTCGAAAGCAGGTCCATCTCAACCTCCTGCAGTAGATAAGAAGAAGCAGAAGGAGGTTCGCTTTGATAAACCTCGGAGGAAAGGCTCAGCGGTGGGGCCGATCAAGCCCTATAACTTTGACACGTTGGCACAACTTGCCAATACGCCAGCCAGGCTGTCGCTCTTCGAGCTCCTCTATCTCTCTAAAAAGACTTGGGACGCCCTCAGTGAGGCATTACTAAATGTTGATTCTTTCCTCAGCCAGGTCCAGCCGCCCAAGGAAGATCCCATCACCTGCGTACATTGCCATAGTATGGTCGAGACAATCTCAAACATCACTTTCACTTAGCAAGACATGTTGCTGAAGAATAATCGGTACAATAGACCCCTATACTATATAGGGTATATCGGTACCATCAAGGTCGATTACATCCACATCGACCATGGCACTTCAGCATAATTCCTCGAAGTTTGCTCCAGACCTTGGGGATACCGATGCACCGACTGAACGCATCCAACACTACAATCAATAATTTCAACCTTGGAAAAAGTGATCCCTTGGGCAAGATTCGTCTGAAATACCTGATAGGCGATCTCCAAACGTATGTGATCTGCTATGTCATTGATGCAGACATATCCTACAACATATTGTTGGGTCGACCATGGATATACGAGTACATGATCGTGCCCTTGACCCTCCACCAATACATAAAGTATGTGGCTAACGATGGGACCATCAAAACTGAGTTTGCTGACATTGACCCATTTCGAGGACTTGAGGCATACTGCACTGATGCTGACTTGTATAAATCAGTCCCCTGAAATGACGATGCCAACGATGTGAACGATGAAGCACATACCACAACGGTTGCTGAAGAACCGCTAAGAGTTCGACTGAAAGGGAAGCCTCCTCAAATAGCTCCTCTCATTGCCAAGCTTCGGAAAAAGGCTCCTACCACTACACCAAAACAGGGATTTCCCAACATATTTTTTTTAATTACTAATGGTTTTTTACCGTTACAAACTACCAACAGTGAAAAACCGTTAGGAACTAAAAAAATTGTTAAAAAAATAGCAAAAAATAAAATTTGTTATTAGTAACGTATAGTATTTATTTGGTAACGCTTAACAGCATTAAAAATTTCTATAAATTTTAAATCAATTTTAAAATATGTCATCAAGTGCCTTTCACGTGATAAAAAATGTGTTATTAGGGGTTACGCTTTTGCCAATTTTTATTTCTCATCCAGAGTCCACCCCGAGCCCTAGAGAGTTCTCCTTTCTCCTCTCCTCTGCCTCTATGGTGACTGGCGAAGGCAACCTAAGCTTCGAGGCTAGGTAAACTCTTTTCCCTTCATTTTCTAAAATTTTAGGGATCTCTCTCTCTCTCTCTCATTCGTTCTCTAAAATTTTAGTGATGCCTCCAGCCATTTAAGGCAATTTTGGGGCTGCCACCGGTCATCCCTAAAATTTTAGGATGTGGTTTCAATTTAAGATGGTGAAGGACTTTGGTAGGGGTACATCGTCGACTATGGTTCTTTCCAATGCCCTGCTCCAGGGGCTGGAACGCTATCACTAGCTGCAGGAGGTAGGTAGGTTACCGCTCTCTGTCACTTTCTTCACACTAGTTATTTTGTTGTTATTGTATGGTTTGTTGTTGCCATTTTGTTGTGCTACTGATCCATGTTTTGTTTTGTATTGATCTATGGATATGCATATGCTAAGTTTCGTAGTTGTAGTATTATTTCTTTGATGAGTGTTTGTGTGTGCGGAAGGATCTGTGCATTTACGTTGTGATTGTACATCATGGATCTGATGCTATGTTTGCACATCTTGGCGAATTCGATTATTCATTTGAGATTTGTATAGGAAATTGGGTCGGCATAAGAACCATTATTACCTATTACTAAACTCATGTAGGTTTAAGAGTATTAAAATCATTTTTCTTTTGAAGAATCTAAATTATTATAAATAGAAACCCAGTCTGAATTGATTGCTACTGGGCACAAACTCCTGACAATATCATAAATGGGTAACTAGGATGTACCTTAATGGTGGTAATTTGGATAGCCAATAACCAAATGTGAAGGCAAGAGTATGGCTGACGTATCCAGCCCCGAATTTTGATTGCTTCCAGCTGCAGCAGGTTTATGACTCGCCGACAGAATTATCAGTTCGAGTCTTGTTGGAGTTTATTTGCTTGTTTTTATCTTTCATCGTGTTATCAGAAATCTCATTTGTAATTGTGACTTGTTTCATTAATAATCTTTAACGAATCATTGGGATAGAGATCATTAATAAGTAAGCCGACTTGCAGGTTGTCAATCATCTATGATATTAGGAACATAATTTCTTCAGAGAACTAGTTTGCCATCTATCTGTATATGACAAAGGTGTGCCTATCATTTCTCCAGCAAATTGCACACCTTCATATATGTAAAGAAATGCAGCTAATGCATTTGCTCCAACTAGAGCTTTCAAAAACAGCAACGGATTTCTTTAATCTTTATTACTTTTATGGTTCTTCCACATACACAAATTGACCTTTATGAACATAATTATATTAAGTGACTGCATACTCACAAACACCATATATACAGCCATATCCAGTGACCTTTATGATTCCTCCAAGGGCAGGAGCATAATAGTCTTTTGGAACCCTAACACCAAGATATAGGGAGAAAAAAACTTTGGTTACACAAAGAAGTACGATTATCTTTCAGAAAAATAATTCTTTTACATGATAAATATATAATTCCACCGAAAGAACAAAATATCACTTGCGAACAACAGGAATTTTGGAGTGTCGATTAGGATTTGTTCGACGTAACAAAAGGTTGAAAAATTTTTTGCTTTATTGAACATATAAAGTATCTGTGTACAAAGAAGGAAGTCCTAAACAGGATATTCTAAGTACAGGGAGAAGAGGTTTTTGGAAAAGTGTGACAGTGGAGATCGAGTACTGCAGCGGCTCCTTTACTCCGCTGACGATCTGACGACGAATCAACCTTGCTTTGGCTCTCTGGCGCCTTTGATGGGACTCTGGGGTCACCGATCAAGAGGCTGTCTGGATGAGAAGATCCCTTGAAGATGGTTGGTTGGTTGGTTCTTTGGTTGATAGATGGATGAGGGTGGTCGACTCTTGGTTGATAGAGATCGCTGCTCCTTTGAAGATTGTCGATTGTCGATGTTCCCTCTTTCGATTATGATGCTTTGGTGGAAGAAGAACTCTTTCTATGTATAGAGAACCGAGCACATTTGCGATGTGTATTAGGGTTCCTGAGATATGAAAGAATCTGCCGTTATTACACGGTACGGGCTTTTGTGGTGCTGACACGTGGCGGACAACGAGATTTCCCTCAAATGAGATCTCTGGTGGTTATAAACATAACCGAAGGAGGTGACACGTGGTGCATGCCGATTTGCTTGCTCGGATACAGCCGAGTAAATTTTAGGATTTCATCTTAGATTTGGAGTCTAATTTATCCTTATCTAAGATTTAAATCAATCTGATATGATATCAATTATGATTTAATCCCAATCTTCTCTACAAGAGGTGGTTTAAATAAACCAATTAGGGTGGACCTATGCTTCATGCACCTCGGGTGAGGACTAAGTGTTGCTGCGCTTCAGTGGCGATGAGTAGACCGTGCTTCTGGAGACGACGGAACCTCTGTGCTTTCAGGCGACGAGTGGACTTGACTTCGAATGACGACGAGACTTCTGTCCATATAGAGCAACTTAGGAAGCTGTATTTCGGGCTACCAGAGTCACTGTGCTGTAGGCGACAAGTAGGCTTGTGCTTCAGGTTGGCGAGGTTACTGTGCTTTTGGAGCGACAGGTTAACTTGCATTGGTTGAGATAGGAGTTCCCAAGTCTCTTGTAGAGAAGTGACTTAAGCTTCTGATCCAGAGCAGATGACTGTGCCGTAGGAATGGAGATGGTGTGAGCATATCACCATCCTGCGCCTCATAAGGACGCAGGTAAGTAACTGTGCCTCTGAATAGTAGAGATGTTGGCTTCAAAAGGATGGGTATGACACCCTTGCGTGTCTGAGATTGGCGCAGGCAGATAGCTGTGCCTCTGGAGTGCAGACACTGGCTTCGAGAATAAAAGAAGGCGAGGAGGGCCCTACCACCATCTTGTTCCTGAGGTTGGCGCTGGTAAGTGGCTGCGCCTCTGGCTTGAAGACGCTGGCTTCTTCAAAGTACTGAGTTACTGATATACTTCTGAGAGGCTGCGCCCACTAGAATATTAGAACATGCTTCGGTGGAGGTCAATCCTCCAGCGTGTGTATCGAGAAGAAGGAAGGCTGCGCTTCCATGAAGATTGTATCCCTTGTAGATCCTTCTAGGCTTCTGTCGAATCTGGACTAGATCTTTTGTAGAAGAACAGAATTAGTCCCTTATGTATGGTCTTGATGTGTCTACACTAGACTTTGGTAGACGTGCCAATGAAGGGACTTCTCTCCATATTTTCTGTTTTTTTTTTTAGCACTGAGCCTCAGTCTTCTTCATCTTCTGCGCTTTGGCGAAGGGATGTCTTCAGCTGATATTTTTATGCTTCTACTAGACCCCCTTCAAAGTGTCCTGAACTTGAGTCAAGCTCGGGATACTTTGAACAGAAGCATGAACACGCGTCAGGACTGTACGAGCTGGGTGATGGCTGGTGTCATGCCTAGCTCTTAGCATTAATGGTCCTTAGTCATCATTTCAGAGCATGGGCTCCTGATGGCTTCTTGATATTGGAGCCTCTTGCATCTTTATAGGGATCGCGAATCTCTTTAGCAGAGGAGGTTCAGAGCCACGTTCCTTCGGTCACTCGCAGTACTGCCATCTGTCATGGAGTAGAGTTTTAGCTTAACTTGTAAGCTTCCTTCTGATTGATGTCTGGCTCGTGCTTGGACCACACGAATAGCCTATATAAAGGACTGCACTCATTCAAAAGAAGACTCAACTGCTTCAACAATGGCGTTGCTTTCCCGATGTTCAGCTCCTGACGACCCTAGAGTTTGCTTGAGATGGCCGTCGGTGGCAAATCTTTTTATCCAAAGAAGCTGTAGTAGAACTACTACTAGATCTCGAGACGTCCTGCATTCTGGATGTCATGGGCGTCAATGGCGTCTCGGACCTCTGCTTCCTAGGTTAGTATTGCTTGCCATTCTGACCGAGGAATAGCAAGGCCTGCTACTGTGGTTGCTCTCACCGGCCAGCTGGGGAGATAGGGGAGTCCTGTGCTGGTCTTCATCCCCGGCTCGGGCCAGTAGAAGCTTCGGGTGGTGGCTTTCTTTTGACCAGGAAGTGATTGGCACTGTCACCGCCTTGCCTGTGCTATTGAGAGCTTGAACCGCATTTTCAACTTTTTTGCTTATGTGTATGTAACTACGATGAGTCTGTAATAGGTCTTTGTAGCCACATGTTTTTATATGTAGAAGCCTTCTTGTTACCTTTGCTGTTGCCTCCAGATAAAGAGGGAATCTTCATAGTGGATTTTCCTGACCAGAGGTAATATGGACGTGGTAGGCTTGATCTTGGCCGGGGTATAGAACAACATTCCAGAGGTAATATGGACGTGAACTATTTTCTAAACTGCCGGAATAATCATAGAACTGATGCGAGAAGAACGACTACTCAGAGATAATGTGCACATGGTAGTCGCGTCTTCCAGGCGTAGAGGAGCAATCTAGAGGTAATATGGACGTGAAGTGCTTCATCTACTTTAAAGAATATATAGGAGGGAGAGCGAGAGATCCCCTTACCAGAACTCATGGGCACCCTTTTCAGGGGATGTGGTTGCCTATGCTGGTTCTGTCTTCAGACATAATACTTCTTTAGGAACTTGTCGTTGATGGGCATCATTAGCAAGTCCCCATTAGGCTTAGCTAGCCGATAAGCACCGTTGGAGTACACCGTTTCTATGACGAACGGTCCTTCCCACTTGCGCTCGAACTTTCCAGCCGTCTTGTGGGTCATCACCATCGGTCTTCGTACTGCCAAGATGAGGTCGCCCACCTGGTAGGATCTTTCGCGGACCTTTTGTTGAAGGCCCCAGAGATGCGAGCTTGGTAAAGCTCAATCCTTTGCTGCGCGAGCAAGCGCTTTTCATCCAACTATTCTAGCTCTTGTAACCGCCTGCGCTGATTGTCTTCGACGGTTAACTGATAGTGTGAGTGCCTCATGACTTTTTTTCTGAATCTTCTGAGGTGATTATAGGTGTAACATGCTGGTAGTAGTTTTCAGCTTTTTCCTTTGGGGTGTGAATCCATATGGGAAGACGCCGACCTTTGCCATAATTGAGCCATTTGTTGCTATTCAGATCGTAGCCCATCTTATGGATAAGATTTTTGGCCTGCACCGTGTAACGGTACAACTGTATTTTGTCGCTGTCGAGATTTGGGTCTTTAGGAGTTATTAGCTGCGGATGCTCCAATCGACCGAATATGGTGGGTTCCTCTTCTTTTTTCCTGGATAGAACTACGAATTAGGCGCCTCGGGCAGGGACAACCGGATCACATGGTTGGCAGTTGTCACTTGCGTCTATAGTTTACACAGAGAATTGTCTAGAAAATACTTGGTGTTCCAACACGCGCCGGAGTAGTTCGATGACAACTTGGTGTTAAAGGACACAAGGATCAAATCGAGGAAACAGGAAAGATCAACGATCAAGGCAGATATCAGGTCAAAGAATCAGAGATATAGCATAACATAAAGGATATCAATAAAGGAGAATTATGACTGTGACAACTATACATCAATAACCCCCACATATCTGATAAATTAGACCTGCATGGGCCACCAGTAAAACCTTTGTCACGCCCCAAAACTAGAATACTGGCAAGTGGGAACGGACCAGGCCAGCTACGTAATACCAAAGTACTCTAGTATTCTGAAATAACGTATAAGCTGTCAAGACATGGGGGTTACTACTACAAGCCATCAGTCAATCCTAGGTCAAACGATCCTAGGTATCTCAATCACATGCAAATATACAAAGTACAAGAAGTATGATCATCAGACATACAATAGTAAAGCGTCCCAAAATATATACATAGATGATCATGAAGCCAGTCATACAAAATAGAGAACTAGCAAAAGTAATAGTCATACATGATAAGCTCTAGCTATAGTCTAGAATGTGCACATCATGTTTAGGCCCGTAGGCTACATGTCAAGATCCAAAATACGAGCTAAACACGTGTTAGGAGGCTAAACGCCACAAAAGAATAATGTACATAACTAGTGGGAGAATGATATAAGAAACCCACTAAGGTACTCTGGTGCTCGAGGTAGTCACCGTTGAGTAGATGGTACGGAAGATCCTTCGGTCTCCTTTATCAATCTGGTTAAACAAAACCAGTCGGGTCAGACCCCCAGTAGCAAGTACCACAAAGGAAGCCAAATTGTCACGTCCCAAAACCAGAATACTGGAGAGCGGAGGAATGACTCAGCCAGCTACGTATTACGGGTAGATGAATACCGTATAATACGATCAATATTGTCTAAAAGATAAGGGGGTGCATACTACATGAAAGTCTCACTATGGTCACTTCACATCTATTGTCTCAATCATTCAAACAAGAAACAGTAAATAGAGAACATATAAGATAAAGCAGTAAGGCATCCCAAACGCTCAGTCAAAATGTTATTGATATCTAGCTTTACAAAACATCGCCAGATGATGTAGCAAGTATACATAATTATTTATCAGCTGCAGCCTGACTTAGTTATAATTATGTAAAAGTAAATACAAGACAATCCGACTAACATGTCGGTGCCAAACGGTAAAATATAAAGTAAGTAACAAAACGAGCGAGGAAGTAAGGAACCCACTCGAGTCCTCCTGCGATCATTCCTCTAGTATTGACCATCTTGGAGGTGGAAGTAAGCTGAATCCTTGGGGACCGGCTCTAAATCTGGCCATGCAAAACCAGAGAGGTTAGACCTCTAATAGCAAGTACCACAAGGAAGCACGACATGAGAATTAAAACCAGTGATAAGAGTTAAGGATATAATACACAAGTCTCTGCTTGCTACTGGGATTCACACAACATCACGACACTTCAAGCCAACTTCCCAACCAACAAGGACAGAAGTTGACCTGTCGTGCCCTGACATTCTGATCATCTCAGTTAGTAAATAGAGTAGGTACAGTACACAAAAAAATTAATTTAAACGGCCATACAACTACTACGGCTTGCTATTGTGAGTTCCAAGTTACCTGGGAATTATGCAATAAGGATTCCTCAGTTCTTACTATGTGCAAACAAGACTAGTTTACACAATCAATCAACTGCGCCAATCATGAATTAGATGAGTCCCAGCGGGACGCCCGTCATCAATATACAATATACAATATACAATAAATAATATAAGCAAATACCGCTCCCTGCCCGTGTGGCAGATTTGCAGTATCTATGGGGACCAGCCGGCCTGTCGGGCACTAATAGTCCCAAAGAGGGCAGCCATGTAAGAACTCGGGAATCCATTCTCTCCATGCAATCATTATTTTATTTAACTTAATAGTCTCTATGTTGAGTGAAATCCTATACCGTGGATCATGGTCATTCAGAATGAGTACCTTTGTACAGAGTACGATATGCAAAACTCTACAACGATACCCGTGCTGTTAGGTTGTAGGTCTTACATAGCGTAAAGCAACAATCAAAACTAGCTACGGAATAATCATGCCTTGACCATAAAGTACACATGCTGCTTTTGTAGGAAAACAAATAAATAAAAAAGTAAATAAATTGAAGCCTGCATGTGTCTGTATGTCAATACTCGGGATCGGCCAATCGATTATAATAGTTCATAGTTAATATGAACGTGTCTCATTCATTCAATTCAATAAGACGACTGGCCATTCTCTTAGTTCCAACTAGGAATGCATGATCAATTATTAGTCAAGATAACAATCAATGTCAATTCGTAATAAGGCATAAAAGTCAACTATTATTTAGTATGGTCGAGTCTACAACTCACAGGGTTAAATTCCAGTCATTCGGGGTATCTATAAATCAATTCACGACACATGGTACATTCCACGTAACAATCTATATTAAAAAAAATATTAACATATCATGATTATATCAAGTTCATGCAAAAAGGCGTAAGGATATAAGAGGAGAATTATCATGCCCACATAAAGTGAATAAAGTATAGGGCAATAGGAACACCAAGGTTGGATCAAAGTATACCATGATTAGTCTACGCCAAAGTTTTATGCTAAGGCAAAATACGCACGTAAAACAGGGTATGCGTAAAAGGTAACGTCACGCGTAAAACTCGCGCACGTAAGGATCAAAGTATACGCAGGGATGAATACGCGTAAAGAAAGTACGCTCAAAATAAAGGAACAAGTTGCGCGTAAAAACTTGTTTTACGCCGAGCCAAGGAGTACGCGTAAAAAGATTAGAGTTTTATGCAGGAAACACTGTGCACGTAAAACATTGCATGCGTAAAGGATCGAGCCACGCGTAAAAGTTGCTTGTGTAAAGAGTCAAGTTTTATGCCTGAAACGTTGTGCGCGTAAAAAGAATACGCCAAGTCAAATAGACTTGCGTAAAATAGTTTTACGCTGACACGAGTGATCGGGGGCGTAAAGCTCGGCACTACGCGGACACGTATAACGTGGGCATAAAACTCAATATTACGCTAACACGTAACAACGTGGGCGTAAAACTCAATATTACGCGGACACGTATAACGTGGGCGTAAAACTTAATATTACGCGGACACGTATAACGTGGGCATAAAACTCAATATTACGCTAACACATAACAACGTGTGCGTAGAGTTCCTCCTGAACTCCAATTCCCATGGAATCTTCATTCCTAGCCAGAAATGGGGTTCCCATGGGTCAGAATAGCGCATAACACAACCTCAACAATCTGGAATGAACAAAACTTGGAAATAAGGAAGTTTGACAGATCAAAACCACTGAAATCCGAAAAATAGCAATTTCTAGATCTATTAAAAATAAGACTTCAAAATGAAAAATGCCAAGTTCTAAACTCTTTAAGATCACGAGAGGGAGATAAATGAACCATAAAAATATGGGTTCTCATGTGGAACAAGATGTACTTGCCTATGGGTTTTGGTAGGTGGAGAGAGTTATGAGGAAGACGAAGAAGAGTAATGAGAAGAAGGAATGAAGAGAGAGAAAAGGGATGGGGCTTAAATGGGGGTGTTGGGTTCGGTTCATGATGAACCATCATAAACCCAAAAATAAACCAACCTAGGCCGAACCTAAAGCAAGCTAAAGCAGAGAATAAAAGCAGAAAGTAAAATACAGAAAATTAATTAGCGTGAAACTAAAAGAATTTAAATACAGAACAATACATGATAAATATTAAATAAATACATTCGAGCAGTACACGTATTAGAATACGTATTCTGGAAACGGAGAGTGACACAAACTTATGAACCAAAACCAGCAATAACTATCATAGCAACGGATAGAGACAGAAATAAGTAAATGCTGATCGAGACTCGTGCACTACCAATGCACTTATCCCGATAATAAAAAAGAAAATAAGTAAAGCATCATATGACGTAAAGTAATTAACATGTGACATATTGTAAAGAGTAGCCATGCTAAGTAAACGGAAGCTCGAGAATATATGAAATCAATTGGTCATGTAAGCATGTGAGATAGCTGGGTCATAAGAGCATGGTGACTTAGCATGGGGATCATGTATAGCTTGTGAGATAACTGAAAATGTGAGCATGTGAAATGACTGGACATGTGAGCATGGGAGACAACTGGGACATGTAACATGTAGGGTAACTGGGACATGTTGGCATGTTAGATAATTAGTACGTGTGAGCATGTAAGAACTATATAGAACGACCAATGATAAGATGACTTAGGAACTATTCAGGAATCCAAGTTACAACCCGTAAACCAAACAAGGACCGAGGTTGTAACCCTTCTTCTGAACAGAACTTAGCCTTTAATCATTTATCGACAAAAGTAAAGCATAAACAACAAAGATCACGTATGGCGTGTGAGTACTGAATAGGACGACAAATGAACTAAATGACTTGGGAACTAATCCGGAACCCAGGATACAACCTGTAAACCAAACAAGGACCGGGGTTGTAACCCTTCTCCGGAACAGAACTTAGCCTTTAATTATTTATCGACAAAAGTAAAGCATAAACAACAATGTAATGAATTAAACATACGGACACTGCCTAGACGAAACTAGACTAGACTGGACTCCATACAACAATCACGGCCAAGCAATGAGTACGGCTTTATACATTAGCTAACTAGGGTTGTCACAATCCTAATTACTAACATATGCACTTTTGAGAAATCCAATCCAGTTATCTGCCCTGCAGACTACTCGACTTATCCATGCCAAAAGAAAAAGAAAGTAATGGTGGATACATCACCCGGGCGACAAATGTATCCAAGATCTAATAGTGGGTACATCGTCCAGGAGACAAATGTACCCTATAGACATATACAAGGTGCAACACTCGGCTGGTGCGCTGGAAGTGTGCTCATCATGACAGATAGTTCCAAATCCATTCACGTTGGGGCCGGGACAAAGGGCTTGCAGGTAACTGGGAAATTCTTCCCTCCCAATGATCTAGATAATGAAGCTAGTTGTTTAGTCCTTAATATTTTCTTGTTGGATCATGGTGTGGCATTCTGCAGAATCTATCCTAGACATGATATAAAAGACTTGACAATACAAGAAAGTGTATTATAACAAGCCACAACAAGAAAATATAATAAGTTGGAAGCTAGGAGTGTGCTACGGCAAGTCACTATCGAGAAAATAGGGAGTGCGCCATGACAGGCCACTATCATGTAGTAGTAAAAAAAGACATGTAAGAGTGCACCACGACAGGTCACTATCAAGTAAGTAAATAAGATATGTAACATGAGTGCGCCACGACGGGCCATTATCTAGTAAGCAAAGAAGACATGTAATATGGATGCGCCACGCCGGACCATAACAAAGAAATTCTAGACTTGGCATAGACTACAAAGTACAATAAATTTGGGAAGGCGTGGCAATACATATCATAGCATACAAGAAAGAATCGAAAGAAAAAACATATCATGGTATGTGAAAAGGAAGAAATAAAAGTAAGTACAAGACATAGAATAATAATTAAACATGTGCTAGTGTCAAGTGTATATAGGGTGTACAATCATTCTCTAACTGTACGAGATCATCTAATCATGTTTAGAATTTATTACCGTCGAAAAAAATATCAAAAACGGCCAAGTACAGAAAACGTGCCAAAAGATCAAAACTATGATTGAAATTATCAGTTGCATATAAACTCCAATAACGGTAAAACAAGAAGATTATTGAAGCCAAGACAAAGATCTACAACTTTCACGTTTGAGATTTTTTTCAAGGTTCTAACTACAAAATAGCTTAAACAATAAAAAACGGTCAAAACAACCATGCTAAGATCGGGTCAAAGCTCAGGGTACAAGTCAGGAATCACCAAACTATAGATAAATGAACAAGGAAGAGACATGGAGGTGGGCGCATCACACTGGGCGCACACCATATGGAGCACGACCATCAGGTCAGGTGGCGTACGCGGAGTGGCGCGAGATTCAAGGGACGCCAAGGCCAGGATGGCGCCTAGGCACACAAGGGTGCTAGGGCCATGAGAGGAGCATAGGCACGCAATGGCGCAAGGCCAAGGCCAGGATGGACGCTAGGCCGAAGGCGCCAGGCCAGAGAGGCGCATGGCCAGATAGGTGCTTGGCCAACTAGACACGTCCTGAATAGGCGCCAAGACCATAATGGCACCAGGGCCAAAATGGCGCCCCAAAATAGGCGCCTAAGCACCAATGAGCGCAAGGGGAAAGGGCACCAGGGCACGCAAGGCGCCTGGGCCAGACTAGGCTCATTAAATTGGCGCCTAAGAACCGTGAGCACGAGGAGGAAGGGGCGCCAGGGCACGCAATGCGCCTAAGCCAGACTAGGCGCCGGCACTATTCTTCTTCTCCAAACAGCAGCCAAGCTCCAGGGGAACCCAAAAACTTCAAAAGAGCATAACTTGCTCAAAACAAGTCTGAATCGGGACTTCTAAGGGTCTAAACCGCACAGAACGAAATTTCTTACAGCCTGGGACGACTTATTTAGGAAATACCAAGTTTTAATAGATCAAAACCAAGAAAACAAGAAAATATCAAAACTTTGATCTACAAAAATGTAGCCATCAAAATCAAAAATTCCAAGTTCTAAAGAGGCTTAAAATCATGCAAAAAAGAGAACAGAACAAAGAAAAATAACTTTGTTCAAAGTTTTGGCAAGATGTACTCGCCTTAGGTTGGAGGAGAAAATGGAGAGGAAGAAGATGAAGAGAAATGAAATAATGGAGAAGAGAGAGAGAGAGGAGTTGGATTTTATATCAACCCTCTCATCTCAAACATCTCAAACCAAACTAAACCAAATCAAGCTAAGCCAACTTGAACCAAACCAATTAAACCAAGTCAAGATTTAAACAAAACAAAAGAGACAAGACAAAATACGGATCACCTGACAATTGTCAGAAATTCGTACAATGAGAATGTCAACCGTCGATATACACCGATACATCGACGACATGCCGATCAATGAGAAATATACAAATTTGGAAAAAAAAATTCAAAGCATTCTGAAAATCAAGAAAATACTAAATATAACACAAAATACGTATCCGTATATAAATACCGATACGTGAGATGAGTCTCGCACCAGCTAAGACGATCTGGAATAAGTTTCCAATTTAATAAACTTATCCCAGATATATGCTATATATATAGTATACTACACAGGCAATAGGTAACATCTAAATCTCATCCACAAGAACAAGGAAAGTAATACTGAAATATGAACTGGACATAACATGGAGTCTGAATAAAATACAACTGAATAGTCTAGTGGAAAAAACCCACGGAGTACAACACTGAATGAAATACTGAAAGCAGAAAGATAACTAGTCATGAGCATTGACTAACTAAATAATAATGCTTATAAGCAAAACAACACCATACCCTGAGTCAAAGGATCTCCTCAGGAAATACCTCGTCGTCTTCAGCAACAAGTCCTATCTCAACTCCTGGTTCATACACAGTCAGCTTTAAGTGCTCATCTGAATCTGGAAAGAAACCAGATGCTCAGGGGACATAGCAAGATACAGAAAACATGCCATAAAGTAAATACTGAATAAATGTAAAGGATGATCTAACCAACTAAGTGAATGCACGTTGAAGACAACCCTGGTTCGTATGGGTACGTAAATAAGGATTTGTGTAGAAGCACGGGCCGACATTGGATCATGAGCCGACATTGGATCACGAGCCGATGCCCATAATCGGTTAGCACTGGCCTTAAATGGCCCCGAAACTAAACAAAAGGATGATGTAATTGTTTGTCCCATACACCTACTAATTGTCTTCTCCTGCCCTTGAAAATGTACAAGTCGTATCCACCACTTGAACATTCCATCTCTTAATGTAAGGTCACAATAACTAGACACAACTTAACCATACAATGTACAGTATACGAGCCCTTTGCATTGGTAACTAGCTGAATGTGCAAGCCCGTGCCATGGTATGAACTCACTCAGCGTTGTATCGTAAGTCGTGTCATGGTCATGAGAATCATTACTATGATTCCCAAACTTAGGATATGTCAACTAGGACTAAGTCAAGTACACGAATCTCGATGACGATGCCGTCATTAAGTGCACACGAGGCATTTCTCAGACACACACTACGTCCACTCTAGCAAGTGTACATAACATAAACATGAATGAATAAAACCAGTAATACAAGGCAAGGTATACTTGTCTGGATCTCCGAGAAGCGCGAACGATGATCCGAGCTCCTCAATCAAGATCGTATCGTCCTGTGTACCAACAAAACAACAGCGCATTAGCCACTACGCTACAACATGCTAGACACATACCATAGCTCAAATACACATAGTTATAATTAGGGTTATAGAATTTCTAAGTTGTCCTACTACCACAAAGGCACTATGATTTCACATTTTAGGGTCCTCCTATACAAGTAGGACTTGTGCAACCTCTAAGTGTATGGAATAAGTGCCAACCTACCCACATGGTCTTACAAGTGTAGTTAGTGTTGCTATCAAGTCCACCATCACTAGATACATGTCATGCAAAAACTATGATAACCGTGCTATGTCCATGTATTGCTACACCCCTGTCCTAGTAATATGGTAAACCCTAATATAGGGTAACACATCTATTAGCTTGTAACATGAACCCTAGGCATGGTAAGACACTATTTATAGCTATGGTATCCACCAACAATCATGCAACTAATCAAAGCCTACTTACTTACATATTCGACATGTTGATTATTTAGTACAATATGTGTGCATAGGCACATCCATGTGCTCACAACCTAGACACTCTTCTAGGCCTAGTGTCATGCATGTCTATATGCAATTCCTAACTCCTATCACATGGCTAAACTTATATCAAAAATTTAGATAGAACATGTCATGACAAAAATTACCATGACATGTAAACATGGCCTATAGTTACCTTGACAAGTATCACACTAGTGCATGAAGGTGTTCAACAAGATATTTAGGGGTGCACACACACACACACACACACACACACACACACACAACACACACACATATATATATATATATAATATATATTATATATATATATATATATATAGAGGGAGAGACAAATGTAGGTTTAAACTAACCACAAGTGTTGTGTGCTACAATAAGAGACTTATACATGAACCAATCTTGGGTTCCCTCACCTATACAAGCATGGATATCCCACTTACAACTCTAGGCTTTAATGTTTAAGCTAATATGTTTGACAAGAGTCTAGCTATGGTAACCCAAGAGTGAGTGTTAAGTACATATACATAAAATGACTTGCACATACTTCTAATTTGGTTTCCTCTACATACAAGCTTGGATATCACATTACAAATTCCGGATATAATGATTAGACTATAGTTAGAAAGGTATAACAGTGGTAAATCAAGAGTCTGGGTGTCTAACATGCAAGGGGTGTGTGTGTACACAAGTTAGGAACAAATAGTTTAGTGGTTGAGTTAAGGGTTATACCTAGGCAAAATGGTGCATACAACCACTCAGAGACGTGCTCCTAGAGTCGAGGAGGGTCTCTAAAACCTCGCAGAGAGTGGACAACATTGGCAAGGGGGAACACTCACGACAGCAACCACTTATGGAAGACGAACAACAACAGCAGTTGTGGCTTCAACTATTCAGGCCGGCGGTTGGTGGTGGCTGGACGACCCTAGCTGGCCTAGGCTGGCCACCACAGGCTAAGAGGAAGAGTAGGGAGAGGAGGAGGAAGGGTGAGAAGGCCTTGTAAAGGTGGCAACAACGACATCAAGCTGCAACAACAGCTACAACACAGCGGTAGTAGCACAGCAGCCTTGGCAGCTGTCGAGCTTGGCAGGGCAGCCCTGGGTGGCGACCGACAGTGGGCCCCCCTTCTGGTGGTCCCCCTAGGTGGCAGGGCGGCGGTTGTGGTCGACCAAGGTGGTGGCAACAACCACAAAGAGCAGTAGCAGCTGTGGGAACTGCTGCAACAGCAGCTTAGACGACAACAGCTCAGTTGCTTGCAACGGCTTGGCCGACCTTTGCTCGCCTTGGCCGGCTGTGGGGGCCGTAGGGGAGCTAGGGAGGATCCCCTCTAGGCAGCCGAGCTCCCCAAGGGTTCGAGGAAGGAGGAGAGGAAGCCATGGGAGTGGTGGAGAAGATGAGGAGGAGAAAGTTAGGGAGGAGAGGTGGAGGAAGGAGTTGGTGAAGAAGAAAAAGAGTTGTGTGGAAGAAGAAGAGTGAGCTGTAGTGAAGAGGGTTAGGGTTTGTAGTGTTGGTCGGCTATGAGGGGGACGGGAAGAGTGTTAAGGGAGGAGAGGTGATGTACTGCTATGAGAGGGGGGTATTGGAGTTATGGCCGACCATATGGGAAAGGGTTTATGGGTTTGCTTTTTGAATAGGAGAGAGAGTGAAGAGGGTAGAGTGTACTATTGGAATCTTTTCAAAAGAAGAGTTGTGTGTAAGAGGGGGTTGGTCATGGGGGGGTATGGTCGTAGGTTGCTTTCTCAAGCCATCTTTTGGTTTACCCATAAGTGGTGAACATTGAATGGTGAGGAGTATAGGTTGGTGTTATAGTGGTTAGCCTAGTGTTTTAGTCATGTGAGAAGGGCTTAAAATGACATGTGAGTGATCGTGAGTGGAAAGAGAGGAGTAATGACAGCCAGCTTTGGGTTTGTCCATTTGGGGGTTTGGTTTAAATGAGAGAGAGGTTGAGTGTGTCATTAGGTTAAGTCCATTTGGGTAAAAGCTG
>JANAVB010002770.1:0-80284 GCA_029216955.1 Iris pallida
CGTGTGTGTGTGTGTGTGTGGTGTGTGTTGTGTGTAGATACACTACCTAAAATGTAACCTAGGGAGTATTGAGTCAGATTAGGATTGACCAAAGGAGCCTAGAATGGCCGAGTCGACCGACAAGTTGACCAAGTTGATAAAAGTCACTTTGGGTCAAACTTGATCCAAATCGACTCAAACGAACTTAGAATGACTTGAAAACTTGTGCTTGACCTAAAAATTAGTAAACGGACTAGTTGACCAGATTTGACCGAGTGACCAAGGGTTGACTTTGACTAGAAGGACCTAGAATCATAGAATTCATTGTATGCATTCCTATATGTTGTTAGACCTTGTTGTGACTTGTGGTTATTTTAAATAGGATTACATTACTCCAGTTTCAGTTGTACTCCTCATCATCAGCTTGGATTGCCAGGCGAGTACATTCTTGATCGTTTCATTCTTGCTTGATATATTTACTTGTTATAGACTAGTTTACTAGTTGTTGTCCCGATGTTATCACGGATTAGTACTATAGGATCCTTCATACTATGTTATCCCCTCGATACATCGGGTATATTGTTTCATGTACTTTATCGTGTGCATCGTCTACTCTTTGTATTCATATTTATTCATGTATGTACATGTGACATTCATGTACACTCATGATCATGTGAGCCTTCATGTATAACCCAGTATTCACCTGGACTAGCTATCCACGTGACACACTACTTTCATGTGCATAACATAACCTGGACAGATCTTGTATACTGATTGGGGCAGGGGAGTATTCATTTGGTTATGTGATCTACAACACCCTTTTCATGTACAACTCCAAACTAGATTTAAGTCATGTATAACCTAAGCCAGTTTACATAACCAATTGTGCCCTACACCACGTAGTTAGTTCAGTTCTCTTATTATATCATTATATCTATTTCATATACCATATTCTCTTTTACAGTCTTCTTTCTTTATATGCAGTTTTGTTATTATTCATAGCTTGTTTCATATTTTCTTTTATGTTATGATCTGTGTAAGAGATATATATTTGTTCATGTCCTGACTGGACCTGTTAAAATATTACAGATGATGAGGATTGCTGCGACACTTACTATGGAGCAGGCCTAGTTGACACAGGTGATCTGAACCCTCAGTAGGATCCAGTAGTCGCTGAGGACTTGCCATGAGTTTAGATTAGACTTATATCATTACCTAGTCATTGAAAGATTATGATTGTATTGAGATATTATTTATGGTGTAGTTTACACCGAGACTTATTATTCTATTGTGACTCTCTGTTGAGATTATCATTTCTTATTTTCCATCTTAGTTGTCATTGAGTTTACTTATTATATTGTTCTCCTTTCGGAGCATATTCTAGATTGTGTTAGATGTTGTGACCTAGGACAGAATTCTACCGCCGACATTGCGACGTAGGCTGAACATAACCAGTTCTCGTGCCCTTATACTGGGTGCGGGTCGTGACAACCGTCGATGCAGACTGAGATCTGAGTGGCTAGTACACTAGAGTACTAGGAGATGAGGGACCAACACCGTCATCCACTAATGGATCACCACTCCGACGTCCATTAGTAGAACCTCTACTTCTACGGGATACTCTACCGCCATGGGGCTACGATCCTTTGCGTCCTACCTTACCTGATAGAAATATATATCTATAAGATAATAAACATGCATTTAATATATCACAGTTTAAAAAAATAGACCCGGAGCAACCCTCCGTTGAATTTCTAGATAATAATCATGCATTTAACATATCACAATTTATAAAAATAGACCCGGAGCAACCCTCCATTGAATTCCTAGATAATAACCAAGTCTAGATAATAGCATCCAAGGACATCCAAGTCTAGATAATAACCATGTATAGAAAATAAGAAACATTAAGAGTTGTAAAACCATCTAAGTCTAACCAAGAAATAAGTCTACCAAAAACAAATTCGGTCAAAAATCATATCATATATATATCTACTGTCATCTATGCTGGGGCAGATAGAACTCCCTCATCCACCGCGCATAAGTAGGATGCATGCCAGCAACATCAATATCTGGAGAGATGGATGACTAGAACTCTCGGTGCAACTGCTCTCTAGTGCCACTCCTTCTTCACAGCTATCTCGGCTTTAGGAATCACTTTCCTGTAACACTCCAGTTTTCTAAATGATGGTAATTTTGAAATTTTATAATTTTAATCTTTTAATAATGTTATTTAAATCATGATATGATTTTTAGTGATTTTTAATTATTTTAAAACTATTTTTATTAGGTAAATTATGATTTGGAGTTTTGCTAGTGAAACCCTAGAGACTACTTGACCTAGATCCTAACCATGTGATTAGGATGTTTTATTTATCATTTTTGGCCTAGGGGTATTTTGGTTATTTTGGTTTCTTTGGAATTAATTGTAAATTGTTTGAGTGATGGTTGTTATTTTTGACCTTTGCTAGTTGAGACTATGGAGACTAACCTAGATGTTGACTTTAGCTATGGTGACTTGGATAGCATGGTGGGACCCTAGTCTAACTTAAGTCGACCCAAGTTGACTTATTTTTGAATCAAGTTTCATAGAGAGATTAAGTGTTTTAGGTGCATGGGTTTTTGACTTAGAGATTGATTCATTTAGCCTTGCACTTGGCCCAAAGCCCATTAGTCGTCAACCCTAACCATAATCATTCCATTCTTGGTCGGCCCCCAGGGATTTCCTCCCTCTATTTAATGTCTCTTATTCCTTCCTTGCCTCTTTTTACTCCACATCCATTTTTGGCAAGAGCAAGGTTTGTCCATTCTTCAATCCTTCCTATTGTATTCATTTCTTTTCCTGTTTTAATCCTAGTCTTTTGTAATAGGATCTAAACCATGTCTATTTTCTATTCATGATGTGAAATCTCATCTTTTGAATAATTTGGGGCTTTTGTGTTGCAAGAAGGATTCTCATTTTTGGGGCTTTTTCTTGAGTTTGACACTCAATAGGTAAACTATTCAAACCTACTTCTTTTTCTTGATTTCTTTGCATGGTTGCATAGATCTAGGAGTCCCCTAGCTGTAGTGTGAGTCTTGGATGATTTTGTGTTGATTTCGTGTCCGTATCGGACACGTATCAGTTTGCATGTGTATGTGTTTGATGAAATGCTAATGTGAGTTTTATTTTGTTAATTTCAAAATGTATTTGAATGATATTGTAGCCCTATATGTGTAGATCACAACCCCATTTGTCTGAGCTAATTTTTGTGTCATTTTTGTGTCGAAAACTTATACGGGCACGCAGCACGAGACAGTGTCTCGAGTGTCCTACTGCTACACGTGTCGTGCTCACTGCACAGGCGACGTGGACCCACCAAACTTGGTGAGGAGGTCAGGGCAGTGACTGACAAGTCACTCGCCCAGTTTTACGACTCCTCGTGTCGTGTCGGACACAAATTCGTGGTGCACTGGTTTTGAACTACACTGTTACGCGCGAGATTTCTCCTCGGATACGCTTTTGTAACTCAGACACGACACCACTTAGACACGAATAAGGGTGCCTAACACGAAGACCTATACTAGACCTAACCCTAGACACGAGCACGACATGTCATGTGTTGTGTGTCATGCGCACGAGCCCGTGACACGCTCGCATGAGACTGTGCAGTACGAGTTTGTGTCTGTGTTCGTGTGACTCATTTGGACACGTTTGTGTCCAGTTTGTGGACACCATATCACTTGTATGACATGTACACATGTGCTTGATTAATTACCAACTAATTAATTTGAATTTAAGCTATGTTCGAATGGTATTTGGGATTTTTCCTAAATTTTTGATACTTACTGTTCTTCACTGATTTTTCGATTTTTAAAATGAAATTAATGTTAAATAATATTAATGATGATGATGTTTAACATGTGTATCACCTGAAAATTATGTAGGATTAACTGAGGATCAACATTAATGCATGTCGGTTGGTTGAATTGTGAATTAGTATTTCTGAATGAAAACTGAGTGTTCAATGATATTCAAAACTGGTTTCAAGTTCAAAATAGACTTTGGTTTGAGTTTCGAATTTGGTTGGGGTTGATTATGAAGCTGTGGTTTGTCTGATACTTGAGTTTTGCAATGTAATGTGAACTGTTTGGGTCTTCATTGATTTTAGTTTTCGAATTCCTAAACCTGATTTTCACTGATACTCTGATAACATGAAAATTGATAGGGGTATAGCCTAGGGTTATATCTATATGTGCATATGTTGAATAAATGAGATGACATGGTGTCATTTTTCCTGAGAACCTACTCACTGCTGTACAAATCTGAGAATGCCACACACCCTATCACAGCTACCATGTGACACACTTTTTAACTCACACACACTAAAACCTGTGTTGTAAACTGAAATACACACACACACATATTCACTGAAATCTGAAACCTACTGCTGTCCACACTTGACTGAACCCTTACTTATGCCATTATAGGATACCCTATGTACTGACACACACACACATTTGACACACACTCCCATCTATCTATACACACACACACATATACACCACTGTTAGACTCTAACTTGGAAACTGAAATACACACACACACACACACCTTGTACACACACACACATACACTAGTCCATATTGACACTCATGCCACTGTCAGTCTCTCTCTCTATATATATAATATATATATATATATATATATATATATATATATATATATATATATATATATATATATATATATATATATATATATATATTCATGCATGATAATATGTAAATATATATATATGATTGCCTATATATATTTTGTATATGTAAAATGTGGTTTGAATATATATATGTATGCCAATATGGATATGTATATAGGCATATAGCCCTATATGATTTTCCTATGTGTATGCCATATGTACATTGAGTATATATGTATGTATATATGAAATTGTACATATTTGATAGCTTTTGTAGCTTTGTGACTTGTGTGAATGCTAGGATAGACATGGTTAGGCTTAGTGAGACTTGTCTGGGTTAGGACTTGACCTAGTTGACCTAGTTTGACTAGTGTAGTTGACTAGAGTTGACCAAAGGTTGACTTTAGTCTAGATTGACCCAAACATCATGTAGAATGCATTGTAATCTTCAGTATTTCCATTCTGGACATATTGTGACCTGTGTTGCTCTGTTTAGGACTCATCTACTCTGTGTGGACATATATATTCATCAGATACTCAGGATACCAGGCGAGTACATGCTCTGACTGTTTCATACTTGATAGGATTTATATTTATGCTCTAGATTACTTTACTTGATGTTGTCACATTGTTAACACGGATTGGTACTATATGGATCCCTTCATGAGATGTTATCCCCCTCGGGAGCATTGGATACATCATGTCATGTGCGTTTCACTTTTATCATGTATTCCTGTGCTTTCACCATTCATGTACACCCATTTATGGGTCTTCATGTGATATTATGTGCAATAACATAACCTGTCTGGATCCTTGTGTATTGATTGGGGTACGGGAGAGTATAAATGGTCATGTGAACAATTCCAAAGTAGTGTAGTCATGTGCAAACTTTATGTTTATTATCAAGCCGTTCATATGTCTATCTTGTACTCTACATCACTAGTCACTTTAGCTCTTTACTTATAGTAGATATTTCTTTACAGTCATCTCTTTTACTTCATTATTTTTTAGCGTTTCATGTATCTTACTCTATAGCATATTTATATATCCTATCATATTATGAACTGTGTGAGATGTATTGTGCTCGCTTCCATCCTGACTGGACCTATTGAAAATATTATAGAGGACGAGGATGAGGCGTGTTGTACCACCTACTACGGGACAGCATTAGAGGACACATATGACTTGGACCTCCAGCAGGATCCATTACCTGCTGATGACACTCCCATAGTTTAGCTATCTTATTTCAGTTGTATCTCATCTGGATATTTGTATTAGAGATTTTTGTGATGATGTGGATTTGTGGAGTTGTTAAATGTTATCTTAGACACTTGGGATTCTCTCTTTATCGTATTTCATCTGTAGATTCTGTTGATATTCTTATCTATCTTATCGTACATCTTTCTTAGCTGTGATTGAGATTTGTACTTATATTATTCCTCCATTCGGAGAGTATAACTGTACAATGTACCTTAAACTGTTAGATGCATGTGACCTAGGACAGCGTTCTACCGTCCGACACTGCGGCGTAGGCTGGACGTACCCACTTCTCGTGCCCTTACATAGGGTGCGGGTCGTGACACTTCTCTTTAATAGTAGGAGAAAGTTCTTCTTGACCTTCATCTCTGCAGTAGGTACCACTACCTCCTCTGCAGAAGGAGGAAGCACTACCTCCTCAGCAGAAGGAGGAAACACTACCTCCTCAGCAACAGGAGTTGCCACTACCTCCTCAGCAGCCATCTGTGCCTCTCTCAAGCGACGTGCTCGGGTCATATGTGCCATCTGGTAAGATTGATAGAAACATGGAGATTAATTAGGTATTAAACAAAATGACAGTGTTAGACGTGTAATGTGGAAGACTCATTGTTGTATGGAAATTAATTAGTCGTTAAACATATTTTACATTTTATTTTATTTTCAATCACCATTTGAAAATTTATCTTCTTCATCCTCCGTGTTCTCATCTTCCTCTTCCTCTTCATCTTCGCTTTCATCTACTTCATTTTCCTTTTCGGATACTTCTACTTCTTCTACATGATTAGATGTATAATATGGAACTTCTGTTGTGTCCACGTCAACTATATTTGTTACGAGAGGTAGCTCGTCCTCCTGATAAGCTATTTTGTCAATATCGTAGGTATTTCTGACTTTAGTCTTGCATATTGCCCACCAGTCCAACCTAGTTGTTCCCCGTCTAGGATAAGTAGTGAAGTAAACAAGTTGAGCCTGACTTTGCTAGGACAAATGGTTCGTATCCTAGATATCGACGCCGGTAGTTAATATCCACAAGACCATGCTTGTCAATTTTCCAACCTTTATCTTGGATCGGATCGAACCAATCACACCTGAACAACACCATCCTAGCCGGCGCTATGACGTAGTTATATGTCAATTCCATAATCTTTCGTAAGACGCCATAGAAATCATTGCTCGGATCGACATCTTTATATTTTGTAGATCGAATACACAAACAACTATTTTTGGTCGAATCAAGATCCGAAAAGTTCTCTCTGATTGGAGCATTTGTTGACTTGAACCTAAACCCATTCACACAATAGCTTGGCCAGATTTTGACGAGATAAATGGGCCCTTTGGATAGAGTTCTAATAGACTCATTCTCTACTATTGCGTCCGGACGATCGACCTAAATACCATAAGATAAGAAATTAATTCAGTGTTCCACTAATTATTGTACAAAGTGCATATACGAAAAGTAATTACTAAACATCTTACATATGCACTCAACCATAAAAGAAAATGACGTCTCATTTTCTGTTCCAGTTCTTCATCCATTATGTACTGTCTCGACCTCACCTCATCATTAAATATGCTAAAAATAATAACACATCGACCAATTATTGTAATAATAATATTGGATACTATATTACATGCATAGACATATTAGTTACTTACCCCTCAAGCTTTTCCACTTCTTCCTTGTCACAGTTGAGTAATATATATAACTGAGTAGCCCTTAGTTCCTCGTCATTCAGATATCTTTTCTTCATTTTTCCCGAAGGCTTTCCGAAAGCATTGAAAACTTTCAGTATTGCATCATTAGATTCAAGATATCCATCATCGTTTCTCGGAGCTCTTGTTCTATTAGTAGCAACATGTGGCTTAAAATACATCGAGCAGAAGTTTGTAATCTCCTCGAGAACATAGGTTTCACAAATAGAATCCTCGATCCGAGCCTTATTTTTTACCTTTCTCTTTAGGTGGTTCAAATACCGCTCAAACGGGTACATCCACCGATAATCGATGGGCCCACTAATACGTGCCTCGTAGGAAAGGTGAATTGGCAAATGCTCCATGGAGTCGAAGAACCCAGGAGGGAACACCCTCTCAAGCTTGCACAGTGTTACTGCAATGTCCTTTTTTTGCTTTTCTAGACGATCGACAAGCAACTTAGTAGAACAAAGATCTCTGAAGAATATGCTCAGCTCTGTCAATGGATCCCAAACGACCGACGGTAATAATTCTCGAAATGCAATCGGAATTAACCTCTCCATAAATACGTGACAGTCATGGCTCTTCATACCCGTCAGTTTTTTCTCCTTCGGGTCGACGCATCTTCTTAAATTCGACACATATCCGCCAAGAAATTTTAGGTCCTGAATCCACCTACAAAGTCTTCCTTTATCCTCCTGTCTAGTAAGAAAATTGCCTTAGGCTGCTTATACTTTCCATTGCCTGCCTTTATCAAATGCAATGAAGGACGTCTGCATATATCTTCCAAGTCCAACATGGCCTTGGAATTGTCTTTCGTCTTCCTTTACGTCCATTATAGTATTAATTATTTTCTCAAACACATTCTTCTCGATATGCATGATATCAAGGTTATGTCTGATCAGATTGGTGTTCAAATATGGCAGGTCCCAGAATATACTTCTTTTCGTCCAATTATGAGTGCGGCCAAATTCATCACACTTGTATCCCTTTGTAGGCTCTTCGATAGCACTTGGAAAATCCTTGACCTCCTTCCATATCGTGTCTCCGGTCCACCTTGGCGGTGGATTGGCCTTCTCTACAACGACGATACGAAAAGCATTCATGTTCCTCCGGAACGGATGGTCCTTCGACAAGAACTATTAATGACAATAGAAGAAGCATGATTTTCCTTTATGTTTCAAACGAAAAGCCTTCGTGCGGTCTATATATACAATACGGACATGAGAGACGACCATGAGTGCTCCATCCAGATAACATTCTATAGGCCAAAAAGTCGTTGATGGCCCATATCAGTGCGGTCCTCATCTGAAAATTCTGCTTTCTAGAAACATCGTAGGTGTTGGCACCTACTTCCCACAGCTGATTCAACTCATCTATCAATGGCTGTAAATACACATCGATGTTTCTCGTCAGATTGTTCGGACCCAGGATAATAACGGTAAAAAATATATACGGAGTCTTCATGTACATCCAAGGCGATAGATTGTACAGAGTAACGATCACAGGCCAACATGAATACTGGGACCCTCGAAAGTCCAAATGGGGTAAAACCGTCGGAGGAGAGACCCAACTGACATTACGCAGATTCGAAGCAAAATCTGGATACTCTCGATCAAAGTGCTTCCATGCTTCTCCATCAAATAGGTGATCCAATACTCCTTCGATTTGTTCCCGTCTGTGCCAACTCATGTTTTCTACAGTCTCATTCACCATAAACAACCTCTACAACCGCGACGTCAACGATAAGTAGTACATCGAGTCGGTAGGCTTCCTTGCACCGAGAGTCCTACTTGAACTTGTTGCCTTGTAGCGATCAGTACCACAAAATCTGCACGCATCTTCATCCTTGTCATCTTTGTAGTACAACATGCACCCATTGTGACATGCATCAATTTTCTCGTATCCTATCCAGAGAGATCTCACCATCCTCTTAGACCGGTAGAAGTCTGTAGGTAACTTTGCACCTTCCGACAAGATCTCTATAATCAACTCGATGATTCGGTTTTAGCATTCTTGAGACAAGTTGAAATCGGACATGATGCTCAACAGTCTTGTAACCACCTCCAACGGTGAATGATCCTCATAACCAGGATACAAAGGAGTCCTTGTATTCTCCAGCAACTCTATGAACTTTGCAGCATCGGCATTCGGTGCCTCCTCAGCGCATCATGATTTTCTGAATCGAAACTAGGCCCCGCAGCATCAAAAACCATGTTCACCCACCCTTCGTCGTAATCAGTGTGGTCATGGGCATCCATATACGGCAAATTAGGCTCCAGCTCTGATGCTAGAGGCACAAGTTCTCGGTGTGAGGTCCACTGATAGTAATTCGGCATGAAACCTCTCGAGTATAAATGATATATCATGTCCACTTCTGGATGATATTTCATGGTGCAACATCTCACACATGGACACTTAATTTTGGTACGGTCCATATACTGAGGGAACGCCTTGGCAAACTGCACGAACTGCTCTACCCTGTTTATAAATTAATCCCACATACCGCACATGTCATCAGGATGACTGTTGTATATCCACGAACGATGCTGCAGATAGTAATTCATATCCATTAATTTTCAACAATTTTGTAAAGATAGATACACATTATTCGAGTATATTCCAAATGGATGCATAGATACATGCATATTAAATATGTGTCGTCACATGTTCAACAAGAAGGCCCCCTCTCTGACTCCCCCTCTACTTCCCTGCTTCTCACTCGACACTCTCAGCATCCTATTCTGCATCATATATATAAATCTACCTCAACCTCAACCTAGAGAAGTGTAAAAATATGAATATTAACTACGGTTCATAATATCGTTATATGTATCGGAATCGGTATAATGAATCTCATGGCTTCTGCTACGAGTGAAAAATGTAGAACCAAACGTGAAGCAAAGGTGCATATTCAAAACATTAGAAGTAAAAAGTTTTCGATTGGTGTTAGTACCACCAATCGAAAACTTTTTCCTTCTATGTTTTGAATATGCACCTCTGCTTCACGTTTGGTTCTACATTTTGCTCTGGTAGTGGAAGCCATGAGATCTATGATACCGATTCCGATACCGATACCGATAGTGTGAACCTTGGTTTATATTAATATTTTACACTTCTCTAGCTCGGTTGAGGTTGAGGTAGATAGCATATATATGATGCGTAATAGTCGGCTGAATGAGGCCGAATGAGAAGAAAGGAAGTAGGGAAGGCTCACTCTAGGATACTCACTCTATACACTCTAGGATACTACGATATACTACTAGTATACTCACTCTATACACTCTTACTTATGCAAGACATATATAGGATACTATACTATATATGGGATAAACTACTATTAAGACATATATACTCTCATATGGACATACAGTCCCCAACTCTAACCTATACCAGTCCACATCACCCCCTTCACTAAATTAGTCAAAAAGACACTCTAACATCTTATACATTCATATATATATATATATATATATATATATATATATATATATATATATATATATATATATATATATATATATATATATATATAAAGAAAAACAATTTTATTGAAAACGAAGGTGAGCTCATGAATAGCAATACAGGTGCAGGGCTGGAAAACACAAAAGAAGCCCTCATTAGCAAGAGAATTAAAACAACATGTAGAAATACAAAATATTGGATATTTCGGTTTTTTGAGGAACCAAAATTCTGAAAGACCATCATTTCGAAATTTTGAAATTCAAAATTTCAAAATCTTAGAAAAATCTGTAAACCGCAGCATGCGATTGGTCTGACCGGTCGCGTTCTCGAGAGAGTGGGGGGATGGGCACGGGGCCCTAGGCGGACACGTTGTCCGAGGAAGTGATGGGGGCGACCTGCCCGTGGGGAGGGGGGCGTACGGCTCGAGGAGCCTCGGGCCCCCCTAGCGCCGAACCCGGAGGCGGGTGCTCCGGCGGGCCGAGAGAGGAGCGGGGACGCCGACGAGACGAGAGAGGAGCGGGGGCTCCGGCGGGGGAGGCCATCCCAACGGGGGGGGTGAGACCCAGGGAGGCAGTCGGAGGGGGGCCAGGCGAGCACACGAGGGAGAGGGGAGGCAGCGAGGGAGGGAATGGGGGCGTCACGAAAAGCCCCGGGGGGGAGGTGCTTCTTCCCGCTGCGGGAGGGGCAGCCGAGCTCGACGCGGAGCGGTGACGCCGACCAACGGAGGGGACCGAGAGAAGGGGAACGACTCCGGAAGGAGAGAAACCCGACGAGAACACGAGTGGAGAGGGGGGTGGGATCGGGGGTGGGGTCGACGTCGCCATGGGGACGGCTCCGACAAGGGGAAGACTGAGAGAAAGGGGGGTAGGCCACCTGGAGGAGTGGGCTCACAGGCGGCGGACGGCGATGCCTGCCACCGGCGACGGGGGGACTTCTCCAGCATGAGGCGGAGGGATCGCCTTAGGCCTTCGGAGGGGAGAGTGCCGGACGGGGACGGCGCCACCGCCGTCGGGGGTCTGGCGACCGGCGCTGGGGAGGGTTATACATTCATATATATATATATATATATATATATATATATATATATATATATATATATATATATATATATATATATATATATATATATATATCGGATATACAGTCCCCAACTCCAACCTATACCAGTCCACATCTCCCCTTCCCATTATCTGATTTCCCCCCTTCATTCATATGTGACAGTAGCTTCATATATATATATATATATATATATATATATATATATATATATATATATATATAATATATGTGTATATATATATATATATATATACACACACTGACACGACACAACCCTATCTTCCTTATATATATATATATATATATATATATATATATATATATATATATATATATATATATATAAGGGAGATAGGGTTGTGTCGTGTCAGCGTGTGTGTGTGTCTGCGTTTCTGTGTCGTGTGTGTGTCAAAGTGTGTCTGTGTCGCATGCGTGTCAAAGTGTGTCTGTGTCTATATGTGTGTGTGTATATATATATATATATATATATATATATATATATATATATATATATATATATATATATATATATATATATATATATATATATATATATAAGGGAGATAGGGTTGTGTCGTGTCAGCGTGTGTGTGTGTGTGTGTCTGCGTGTCTGTGTCGTGTGTGTGTCAAAGTGTGTCTGTGTCGTGTGCGTGTCAAAGTGTGTCTGTGTGTGTGTGTGTGTGTCTCGTGTGTGCGTGTGTCACGTTAATGTGTGTGTGTGTCGAGTCAGCGTGTGTGTGTGTGTCTGTGTGTATCGTGTCAGCGTGTGTGTCTCTGTGTGTGTTTGTGTGTGTCGTGTCTGGAAAAGGGAGATAGGGTTAGGGTTATACCTTCCTTGGTCGGGTCAGGGTCGCCGGGAAGAGGGGGCGTGGAGTATGTCGACGGCGCGCGGAGTAAGAGGGGGCCGTTATAAGAGGGGGCCGTTAGGGAGAGGGGGTCGCCGGAGGGAGGGGATCGCTGAGGAGAGGGGGTAGCCGGAGGAAGGGGGTCATCGGAGGGAGGGGTTCGCCAGAGAGGAGAGGGAAGGAGGAGAGAAATTTGGGGAGCGGGAGATTGAAAATTTTGGGTGAAAGAAAAATCGATCGGCTGGAACCCTATGTGAAACATTTTAGCGATGTCCGTAAAAGACGTCGCTATTCAATAAAAAACTGACGACCTACCTAATATGGAGTCGCAAAACGTTGCTAAGTTGAACAAAACAACGATGTTCTACGACTAGACCGCGACATCTGCTTTCCAAACCATAATGTGTATCGCTAAACGTCGCTGATAGTGACGTTCAGCGACGTCTTTATATACCGTTGCTAAATACATAAAAATTACCGACGTATATAACTGGAGTCGCTAAATTCGTCACCAATATGACTTATTTTGGTGGTGACGATTGTTTTGAGCCTAAAAGCGGTACTGGCTGCTTTTCTGATGATATGGCTGTGGAAAGTCATGGTTCCTGGAAGCTCTAGATCCATAGGGTAGATCAATCGGGAACTCATTATGCCAGCTGTAAAGCTGGTCTTTGGACATCCGCTGGCTTTGCTCCTGGCCATGGTCTGTAATATCCTACGAGGCCTGCGGGAGCTTTCGAGGAAAATAATAGAGCATCATGGGGAAGACAGTAAATTCCCTCAGGTTGAACTCCCTTACCACTATTTGATGGCTTGGTTGGTGTTACACCATCCAGGTTTAATAGCCCCTACATCATTGATGGATTTGAGGAGGGGGATGCGATGCTGCACAACTATCACCGGACAAAATGGCTCTACCAAGGCATCCCAGTCTGTAGGTGGATGTTAGGCCGCTTGGATGGCTATGATTTCAACATAGTTTCACCCTCTTACATGGATTATTTTGTAGATAGAGAGCTAGTAGACCGGGGCGAGGAGGAGAGCGATCTGACTCTCGGTGCTTTCAATTGGCTGCAGTCTATTCGTCCCTCACACTTAGTGTATCAGAATCAAAATCGGGTGTATTTGGAGCCCTATCTGCCGAGTTGGTTTGTACGACAGTTTGGCTATAGCCAGACGATGGTGAACAATCCAAGATCTTGCCTCGATTATGAGGGAAGTCTGCTGGACGGCACCTATGCATGGTATTATTACAATGCCTGAAGCACTGGAGCAAAATTTACGATCCCTGTAATGCACGGAGAGACCCATATCTTATATTTTGCCGTAAAGTTTTCCAGCATGGCGAATAACTTCTCGTCGAGCTATGATCAAGAACGGAGTCTGATTGAGGGGACAAAGTTGGAGGAACCTCAATTGGCCCTTGAGCATCTCTGATAGCTTGTGTTATCATGTGGTAGATCCTTGGATGGTTTTAGTACTTCTCGAGAAAAGAGAGAGGATGCAGCACCCTTGAATACCTCGTCGAAACGTCGGGCTCTTTCGGAGGTGAGTTCTCCTCCTACCAAAAGAACTAAGCAGGCTGTACCCAAGCAGTACGGACCCACGCAATGGTCTTTGCCCTGACAGAATACTCCGTATGTTGAATCTTCTTTACAGGTATACCTCGGTCCTTTTTATTCAAGTTTTTTTATCCTAGGCTTTCTGTTTATTACTGTTTCATTTGTACTGGCAAAGAGGAAGTTTGGGTGGTCATAGATACTCAAGGAACTTCCTGAGGAGCTCCTCCCTGGGGTGCCCCTTCGGGAGCCATTGTGTCCGATGGTTAGAGCTACCATCCCTTTTCCTACCGAAGGTCCTTTTTTAGAAGGGAAGAAAAATTGCCTCTGTCGTGGGTCGTTCGAATGCCGAGGCACCTATGATCGCGAGGAATGAGAAGGCTAGTGTTCTAAAGGAGAACCTGGCGATTGCAGCTACTGAGGCTGCTAACTCAGAAGATGTTTCTCCTCCTGCTCCTTTCGAGTATGAGACTCAGGTCTTCTCAGAGCTAATGGCTTCACATCATCGAGAAACTTTCATGCAGCCGACTTTGGACGAGCCCATCATGATACTCGGGATCGGTTTTGCGGTGGCAAAAGGCATGACTACAAAACCCGTATTCGTAATGAGCCAAACAATTGAGGATATTAAAGGCACTACCCGAAATTTCTTTACTGAACCTCATCCTCATATTAAAGAAGCAACTGAAGAGAACTCAGACATTCCGGGAGGTGAGGCAGATCAAGAAGCCGACGAATTACCCATCGAGGACATTCGAGATCCATACCAAGGATAGGTCGAATAGATCGCTGAAAGGTTGACAGCGGAGGCTATTAAAGAGTTAGCCAACAAAGCCATTGAGGAGCCATTCAAGGAAACCATTGAACAGCTGGTCGAAGAGGCCATTATGAAAGCGGCCAAGGAGGCTATTGAAGAGCTAGCCAATATAGTCATAGGAGTGGCAAACAAGGAGACAATGGAAGAGCAGCTCGAGGGAACTGCTAATGAGCTGGTCACTCTGGTGCTGGCCAATATAGCCATTGAGATGGCGATCGAGGTGGCTACTGATGAGCCCGTTGAAGAGACCATTGACAGCCTGGTCAAGAAGACTGTAGAAGAACTGGTTGTTAAGGAATCTGTCGATGCAGTTACTACAGAACTAATCAAAGAGACTGTTGACGAACCAACTGCTAAAATGTTGGTTGAGAGGACTACTCACAAGTCGGCTGCTGAAGATCCGGTTGAAGAGACCACTGAAGAGTCGGTTGAGGTGACTGTTGAAAAGTCGATCATAGAGACTGCTGATGAGCTAGTCATGGCAACCGTTCAAGAGCCAACCAATAAGGCTGCACAGAAGTTAGTCGCAGAGATTGTTGTTGATGAACCGATCATCTACGGGGCTACTCCTGAACCAGCGATGCAAAATCAGACATCGTCGAGAACTACTGTCATTGCTCTATTGATGGCTTCTATCTCGTTCATGGTACCATCTGCCTCGACCATACTCCATAGTCATGTAGTAGCGGCGGTTACTATTTTGGGACCTTCCATCGTGGCATCTTCGATGACCCCGATGGCCATAGCTGACAATAATTATTATGCCGACCTCATTCTGGGCACTATTCACTATGCTTTAAAGCATGGTATAGAGGTCGTCTTGCAGCATAACCAAACATTTAGGTGGGCTCGGTCTGTAGTAAGATCCCAGTTAGTGGCATTACGTGAGTATCAGGGATATGAGGCGAAAAGGGATACGATAGAGGCTTCTCTGGTAGAATTAGAAGCTATAGTCTTGGAGCTTCAAGGCGTTGAGCGTGGCCCTTCGTCCCTTACGGACACAAAACTAGAAAAATAGCCGCTGAAATTTTTCATCACGAACAGAGACGAGAGGCTCACAGGATTGCTAAGATTGAAGTGGAGATTGAAGAGGTGATCAATGCGGAAGAAGTCCAAGTCTACCATCAAACAACCTTAGAAGAATAGTGTGAAACCCTCCAGGAACAGATTCGGCAGTTGGAAGAGACGTTGACCTTTGTCGAGAGTAAGCTAGAAAAGTCAAAAGACCAGCAAAGGTTCCTTCGCCAGCGATCCGAGACCTTAGCTCGGAAGAAGAAGAGTATCGGTGCTTGTCAAGCAGAGCTAGACATCACATGCCAAAGAATGTCCCATCTCGAGGATAAGACCGCTAGACGACAAGAGGCAGAGCGCCGAGCCAAAGAGTTGGTTGGGCCAAAGATTGCCTTTTTGAGAAGCCGGCTTGACGAACTTATGTGCCGGTCGTCTTTGAACGTAATATTAATGTCTTCATCTTCTTGTTTCTCTCTTTTGGGAAGCTTTTTGTTGTATAGGAAGAAAAACTTTTCTTTTTTATGAATAAAAATCTTAGTTTTGCTTCTTTACTTGTTCATTTATTATAAACTTTTTATAGTAATGGGAATTCCCTCAGAGGTAGTCTTATCATGATAGGATTAAACTTTTTATAGTAATGGGAATTCCCTCAGAGGTAGTCTTATCATGATAGGATGAAGGTAACTCCGCTGGGGATGGGGTGTTTACTCAAAGATAATATGGACATGGTAAACACAAAATTTTTGTGGTAGAATTTTTCTTACTCAGAGGTCATGTGGACATGGTAAGAATAAATTATATGGATGTATAGAACGACTCAGAGGTAATATGGACCTGGCATGTTCTATATATGATTATAATAACACGGGGTTTGTCTTGGAAGAAATGTCTACTCAGAGGTAATATGGACATGGTAGGCATAAACTTCGTTGGGATATAGGAAAAAAAATAACTCAGAGGTAATATGGACGTGAAATATTTTCTATTGGAAAAACGAGGAAGGGATGAAATCGTTAATAAAATCCATAAGCACCTGTAAGGGATATGGAAATACATGTTGATTTAGACCTCAGACATAGTATTTCTTTAGAAACTTGACATTGATCGGCATCATTAGCAAATTGCCATTAGGTTTAGCCAGTCGGTAAGCACCATTTGAATAGACAGTCTCTGTGACAAACGGTCCTTCCCATTTGGGTTTAAACTTTCCAGCAGTCTTGTGAGTCATCACCATCGGTCTTCGAACTAATAAAATAATGTCATCCACTTGGAATGTTCTTTCCTTGAACTTTTATTAAAGGCTCCGAAAATTCAAGCTTGATAGATTTCGATATGCTATTGAGCTAGCAAACGCTTCTCGTCCAACACTTCTAACTCCTGCAGTCGATGGTATTGGCTATTTTATTTGTCAGACGATTAGTTACAACTACTACCCGTATAGACGGGATCTGGATCTCCAAGAAAAGCACCGCCTCACTGCCATAGATAAAAGAGAATGACGTATTGTCATTGGGTGTCCGAACAGTTATACAATAAGCCCATAGGCATTTGCTATAAGTTTTTCATTCTAGGTGCACTTATTGGAAGATACGACCTTCTTGAAGAGCTTGACAATTGTCTTGTTGAATGCTTTGGCTAGCCCATTCGCTGCAGGATTGTAGGCCGTCGACGATACATTCTGTATCTGATTTTTATCACAAAAGCTACGAAATGTGTGGCTCACAAACTGAGGGCTATTGTTATGGATAATCCTTTGAGGGACTCAGAAGCGGTAGATGACGTAATGCTTAACAAAGTTGATCACGTTCAAGATTTTCACCTTAGCCAGTGGTACTGCTTCCGCCCACATGAAAAAGTACTCGGTGATGGCGAGGATGAACCGGTGTCCTTCAGAGGATAGAGGGCTGATCGGCCCGATGATATCCATTTCCCATGCTTCAAATGGCCAGGAGGGCGCAGTAGGGTGTAGGCATTCCGAAGGCTAGTGGATGAAGTAGAATGCAATTGACATACCTGACACTTCTTTGTATAATTAATGGCATATGCCATCATGGTGGGACAGTAGTAGTCAATACGACATAGTCGGTCTTGTAACTTAGGACTAGGCTGGTGAGCTCCACAGGTACCATCGTGTGCCTCCAAAAGTACTACTTTTGCTTCAGCATTAGACAAAAACCGAAGGAGAAGTCCGTCGTATGAATGACAATACAACATTTTGGTAGCTGTGTCATAGAAGAACTAGGGCGAGCATCTCTTGATAGAAGTAGCTTCTTTCGGGTCTTCAGGTAGGATCCCGTAGACCGTGTAGTCTATGAACAGGAATCGCCAGTCCCGAACGTCAATGTTAGTGTCCGTCTGTACAGAGTAACTCAGACACGTGTATAGATTATTCTTCGGGCAAACCAGCTAATGACCTATCACTGTGTCGGAGTATTTGGGTTCCGATCAGAGCTGTCAGAGAAGCGGCGAGACCAACAAGGCCATTGGCCTCCAGGTTTTGCAACCGAGGTACATACTCTATAAAGAACCCTGTAAAGGTAGAGATGATATCAATTACTGCCTGATTATATGAGACCAAATCCTCACGTCGAACCTCATATTGTCCTCTAACCTGATTCATATCAGTTTCTAGTCGCCATAGGTCTCGAGGTAGTCAACTCCCAACTGTTTGGCGAGTTGGAGTCCGATGATGAGGGCATTGTACTCAGCAACATTATTGGAGCATGATTCCATAATAGAATATGCACAGTGGATGACTAGACCATTAGGAGTAACAAGGACTACTACGACCCCTACGATGATTTCGCCCTTAGGGCCTGTTCTTGAAGCGTCGTCGAATAATATTTGCCAGATGGGATTATTTGAGACATCGTTCGACTCTAGGACTTCACTAAGAATGCCATCGTAAAGCTTTAACGTTTTCGGTACAGAATGTGCCGCCAAGAAGTCGGCCAATGCTTGACCCTTAACCACCTTTTGTGGGACAAACACCATGTCGCAAGGCATCAAAAGGATTGTCCATATGGTAAATCGTAAGTTTAGCGCCCTGGCTTGGTCATAAGGACTCTGAGGGGATTGACTCTGGAGATGAGATGAATTGTCTATCCAGCCACTCCTTCTAAACAGAATTATACCGATGTTCGACACCAATCATGGTCCAACTTAGATAGTAGATTATCTGTTCGTGGTGTCACGACCCGCACCCAGTGTAGGGGCACGAGAAGTAGGTACGTCCGGCCTACGTCGCAGTATCGATGGTAGAACGCTGTCATAGGTCACATACATCTAACAATTATAAGGTACATGTATGATATACACTCTTCGAACGGAGGACAATGTAGAAATGTACAACTCAATCACAGGTAAGGTAGAAATACGATAAGATAGATAGATATGAAAGTTGTCACGACCCCACCCGCTTTTCGGATACGAGACGTGTCCAAGCCAGCCTACGCCGCAGAGTCGGCGATAGAATGCTGTCACGGCCAAGATGCTCAAAATCACAAAATATAACATTTATTGCTTGTAAAATCCCTAAATTTCTACTATTTTTTATTATTATTAAATTTGGTACTGATTTAAATTTTTATAATTATACGTCACGTAGTCGTATTATATGTCGCGCGCGAAATATCGTTTTTCGTAATTGCTCGACGAGTACGAATATGTGCGAGCGTAAATATTTTTAGAAAAATATTTTCTATTTCAGAATAATAGATATAATAATTATTTTGCTATTATTTCTAAGTTTGTTATTTTTTTACTTCATTTCTAAAAGTTATTAATAATAAATAATATTTTTGTATACTAGAAAAGCATAATTATGTAAAAATTATTTGTGCATATTTCTTAATTATTTAATAGTTTATTTATAAATAAATAGTGTAATTTTTAAAATTTATATTATAGCATATTTTTGAATGTTTAAAAATGTTAAATTTTTAAACTAGTCATTTTTAAATCGGTTGGAAGATTTATTAAATAAATTTTATTTAAATTTTGAATAAGGATTTAGATATTTTGGATATTGTCTACAATTTAAATTTAATAGAGATTGAACCCAAATTTTATTTAAATAATTAATTTGGGTCCAATCCTTATCCAACTGGGAATTTCCATATCCTATAAAAGGCAGGTACTCATCCATAAACTACTACCATTCACAAATTCCTCCACAAATGTTTCTACCACAAATATGCGTGCCTCGTTTCGATGTTCCATCCGACCCCGTGTCGCCGTGACGGTGTCGGATCTGACCCCGGTTGGATTTCTTATTCCATCCTCTGTACACATACATTATTTTTGTGTCTGACACACCCCTGACACGATAGAATTCTCTAACCTAATCCCGTCCCCGGTGTCCTCCTCCCTACCTCCAATCCAGCACCATCACCACAACAGCCACTGCCTTCACCCTCCAATTCCAACTCCTCCTCGGCCACCCGACTTTGGCATCACCCCATCATCGAGACTTTAGCACCGCCATTCATCCCCATCGCAGCCATCCCTTGTGCAACCACCACCACCACGGCCCTAACTACCACTGCCTATACACCACCCGGGCCGATCCCCCGCTCACCCCGAGCGCAGCCCCGACTCCAACAGCCACCACCTTCACCGTCACCATCGACCACCCAAACCGTCATCGCTGCCAATACCGACCCGAATCCCCAACTCCATTAACACACAACCCAGCCGCCACCGCATTCACTGCCACGGCAGCCCCGCCTATACCACCATCACCAACACCACGACCGACAACGACCACCAAAATCCTCAAATTAACAGCAAAAGAAAAACTAACAAATACCACCACCCCTTTACCTCTGCCATCCGCCGCGTCTTCCGCCGAGTCGATGCCGTCCAGCACAGAGTCCACCCCCTCATCTTCGCACAGCTCTGCCCCACCTCCGAACCGCCGACGAACTCCAGCACCGCCGACCAGGTTCCCGTAGTGGATCCTTGAGATCTGGTCCGCCATATCTGAGCTAACCCGCCCGGTGCTCCGGTCGCTGACGCGCCGAGAAGAATGCCGCCCCCATCGCCTAGCTCTAGCCGTACCTCCCTCATGCACCGCTCCATTGATGTCCGACCATCTCGGCGTCACCTGGTCCTGCAGTTCCTCCGCGCGCGAGACCCTCTCTCCTCCGCACACCCTTGCCGCCCGCCGATGAGCCCCGGCCGAGATGCCCCTTGCCGCCCAGTCTCCCGCGCTCGCCGCCTCCTTCATGGCCGACGAACTTTGTCGCGCCAAGAAACCCTCGTCTCAGCCTTGACCGCCCCCATATCGTTCGTCTGAGCGCACGCCGCGACCAACCGCCTGGAGACCCTCCTTTTCTCCATCTTTCGCTCCTTCCGCTCCTTCCGCTCTCCTTCTTCCCTCTTCTTCTCCGGCTTCTCACTCTCTCTCCCCTCTCCTAATCTTTCCAAAATGTTTTTTTTCTTTTTCTCATTAGCTTTATAAAGGAAGGCAGTAGGCAGCAGCTGCTAGCTGTGATTTTTGTGTGTGTTTTGTTTTTTACTTTTTAATGTTAACTGGTATATATTTATATTATTATGATTAGGATATTTAATAGTATTATTATTGATTATTATAACTATTTTTGTTTTTGTTCTATTGTATTATTATTGCTAGCATCATATTTAATATTTTTTATTTTACTATTATTATTATTATTTTTATAATGTAAGTTCTAGAGATTTTTGTAATTATTATTAGTAATAGATTTTGGTATTTTATCATGAATAATCAATTCTTTCAAAATTTTCTTGTAAAATATATAAATATTATTTTTGACTTAGCCTACATAACTGTGGCTTTAAAACCCTCAACCAATTTCTATATCAATGATAATTATATAGAACTATTTTTGGCAATAAGCATATAGTTCCTAATATTAAACTAATTTCTTAATTACTTTTAAAATAATTATCTAATTATTATTTTTACTAATAAGATATAGTTTCTACCTATGAATCCTATTTTTTACAACTTAGGAGTTTTCTTTACTTTAAGTATGAATATTTTTTGACTCATGGAAAAACTAGTTTTTTTAAGCTTCATAAAATAAATTCAATTTTATAGATATTATTTATCCAAATTTCTATCGATCATTCTCATGTCCATGAACCAGCCCATCTTTCCTATTCCTTTACCGATTCTGTACTACCTTATGTCCACCCTAACTAATTTGACCCTTCTGGACCCAATAGAACTGTCCGTGCCACCATCAAAGGCCACCTTAAATAGTTGTTATACCGAAGTCGCAGTTCATGCCACCTTGATCATCGCAGCACACCAGGCGTCCTACCAGGCAAGACACCTTGCCTTTACTGTTTAATTTCTTGCTCAATATCATGTATGTTTTATTTCTTATAAGTTGTTCTTTCAAAACCATATGTAGTTACAAATTACTATACTTTACTTTTTTTTTATGCATTTGTCCTAGAGTTAAGGGACCACCTTTGTTTGTGTCGCATTCATTGGCCCGACACCTGTGTGCCACGTTGTCACATGTCTCATATAGATTCGGACTTACGTACCGATCGTACATCGGTGCGTACAGGACGAGCGTTAGGATATAATTGCTAATATAATTGCCTAGAAGACTTAGCGATTATTAGAAATATCGTGGTATGGATTCAGCACGAGTAGTGCATGGAGAAGGGGAAGACAGTTATTAGGCGCAGGGGCTTCCACTCATTTACTTTCCTCTAGATGCCATTAGTGGATCTCCTGAGTGCTAGTGTGCCATGCATTTATTTATTTTCCTCTATATGCAACTAGTACCTCGGTTGAAACACTAATGTGTCGTGCATTTATTTTCCTCTAGCTGCCGTTAGTAACTCAACCAAGAGCTAGTGGCGGTGTATTTATTTTTTTCTAGATGCCCTTTAGCTCTCACTCGAGTGCTAATGGGCCGTGCATTTACTTTTCTCTAGATGCCACTAGTGTCTTGGTTGAAACACTAACGTGCCATGTTTCTAGTCTCGGAAAGCCCTTGTGTGGAACGTTGTCTTCAAAATTCATTTTTACATAGAATGGTTAAGGTCCTTTATTGGTGTAGTCACATATACTTTTCTGTTGAGCTTTATTTATTCAGTTATTGGCATGATATTATGTGTCTTGTTACGTCCCTCTGAGGACCTGGTTATCTCCCCAGGTGTTTGCTCTCGTCTTTCGCAGGTATTCTAGCCATGGACATCTCTATTTCTTCGAGGATGATTGCAATTGGATCGTCTTCGCTTCGCTCGTCAAACTTATTTCATTTTCTATGTATTTTGTCCCTTGCTTGTTGGTAGTGGATTTGTCTCCGCCTAACATATTATACAAATACATTTCCATAGATGATTATATGAATTCTTTATTTTTCTTTATTTTGTGGATGAGATTAGTCGTTATGGTTTCTACTGCATATTACAGCTTATGTATGCATACGAGGTTTCCATATATTGGAGTATACTTCGTATGTATATAGCTGGCATGTCTACATTCCTAGTCCTACGTATTTTGGGACTGGAGCGTTACATATTTTTGTGGTGGCCCATGCAGGTCAAGATAAATTGTTTGGTTACTTTACCGTACCAAGCAAGCCTGCGAATAGGAATAGAAGTCTAGGATCTCATCCACATACTTGACCTCTTTTTTCGATTCCATATTCGACAGCCTCATCGATTGCATCTTACTTGATTCCTTCTATCATTATTCTTATCTTCCCTTCGTGCTTGCTAGAGATTGACCCTACTAGTTAGATGTCCCAAACACCCTTAGCTTAATTTTTAAGTTGGGTAGAATACCACACGACCTGACACACCCTTGACCATTAAGGAGAATACAAATAGGGTTATCTAGACTATAGGGACTAGAGGGATTTAACCCATTTGGTCAACCAAGTCTTGGGCAATAAACCGTAGAATGATCGTATAGGAATAAACAAGACTTAGATTTTTATGACACTTAGACTATTCATATTGGTTCTTATTTCATCTACCCTCGTGCCTATGTTTTACTATCTAGACTAATGATGCTTATATAGCCTAGTATTTGCAAGCTAATTCTTTATCGAGCTTGATCAAGGCATATGTTAATGAGCGGCCGCTCACTGACATATTGTCTAATCAGAACCGGTACATGATGGTCTGATCAACCAAGTGCGCTTTGGTTCACTTTTGTCTATTATTCTACGTGGATGGAACATAATTAAGCATGGCCTTTAGAGTCCCATCCACGACTGCCTTGACGATTCTTTTGAAATTTATACGGCTGCCTTTGAACCACGTATTCGTAATTGATAATGTCGTCATTGAACTCCTTACATCGCTTTCGTCTTCACCGATTTTGGAAGAACGAAGGCACTTGTACTTGAATTTCCTCTAGCTGTCCTATCAATTATGACTATTACCACTCCATGTTGCTATATCTTCATCTTAAACTACTCGTCCTTTTCTTGGCCCTATATTCGTTATCATGAACCTTCCAAATCACTTAATTTAGGCATGAACCTAATCGATCTCTTATTCGTGCCTCAACCTACTCTCGAGAACCCATATCTACTAGGTCTCTAACTTATTTTCTCTTGATACCATATCATTCTCTATTGCATGATACTCTTGATTTAAACTTTAAACCCTTAATCTTCTACTCTTACCTTAACTTGCGACCCTCATAACCATACCCGCGTTAAATTCTATGATTTAGATCACGATTTCTTACGACATAATTTTATTGAAACATTGTCATTGTTTGTTTCTGTCACGACCCGCACCCAGTATAGGGGCACGAGAAGTGGTTACGTCCAGCCTACGCCGCAGTGTCGGCGGTAGTAAGCTGTTCTAGGTTGCTAACTAATCTTATGCAGTGAATATAAAAAGTACTTGTCCAGATATCAGCTCCGAATGGAGGGCAAGTAAAGGGTATGATCTACTCAACACAGTCTAAACACGAAAAGATAACACAGAAGTTACACCTAAGGAATTAAAGACAACAACAACTAACTGCTAAAATAATACTCCAATATCTCAGACCAACTTAATACAGACTCAATATCTTAACTTTAATACATCAAGCCAAAACATGAAAGCTAAAGTAGTCTACTAGCTAATCTCCTGAATCACTCCTAAGAGTCGGGACCAAAGGTAGCTAATCCCTCGCCAGGTCCATGGTAAGCAGGGCATGTGTCCTCAGGATTATCATCTGTAATATTTTCAACAGGTCCAATCAGGACGGGAACGAGCACAACTCATCAAGAAAAACCCAAGTAAATGACAAAGAACTATAAAGCAGTTATAGACAGTTTTATTGATGAGCATGGCAGTTCTATGCAGGTAATGATGGCACAGAGACACAGTAAGATACAAGAAAAGAAAGGTAACTAAAACAATAGAAGAATCATGGCAATGAAGACTGTAATAAAAGCTAACTGAACTAGAATATCATGTGTGAGTCCAGACAGTACGATATAAGTCTAATATAATTCCAGTGTGAGTCCAGTCCATATAATCTGATACCAGATAATTTCCAACAGTGATCAATGAAACTAGGGTGAGTCCAACTATGATCTAACAGTGTGTTTTAAAATACCGAGGTCGACATGCAAACGGCTGTAGGTATCAGGCACATCTCTCACTGATCGGGCAAGAGATGGCTATGCTTCCGGTAGATTCCAGTAAGAGATTCCGGATTTGGGGTATGTCTACATGTCTTACTCAATATTTCCCCGCCCAGCAAGTGAATCCAGTACAAGACACAAAAATCGAGATGAGTCCGGCCAAATGATGATTCCAGAAATGATTCCGGAATGATTCCAGTGATTCCAGTAATAGAGATTAATAAGTAAGGTATGTGTCGCATACATGAATCCAGAAATATCCATACGTGTTGATACAGAGAATCACATAGAACTAACTAGAACTGAAATACAGTAATCGACAAATAAATGAGAGAATTATCAGAGAATGTACTCGCCTGTTACTCTGGAAAGAGTAGTGTAATATCAGATGTCTGTACCAGGGTCACAATATCCTAAAATAGAGCAATACAGTTATGACATGTCCAAAATAAAGGTAAATGAAATCTACGATGCAATCTATATAAATTCTAAGCCAATCTAGGTCAAAGTCAAACTAGGTCAACACTACAGTCAAACTAAGTCAAATCAAGTCATACTAGGTCACAAGAAGTTAAACTAAGTCATACAAGGTCAAACAAGGTTAAACAAGTCTAATCTAGGTCAATCTTAGACTAACTAAGGTTTTGGTTAATCACAGACTAGTCAATAAGATAATTAGGTTAATCTTGACTAATGGTCAACATCCAGTCAAATCCTATAAGGCTAACTCAATACCAAACATAGGCTAACCTGTCTTAGAATACCTAAGATACTATAATACTAGGCTAAGGTATAACCAACTTCCTATACAAGGTATATTACTCACAAATACATATAGTACAAACCAAACTTAACCCTATAATCAAGCAAATCCATACTCTAACTCAAATCAAGACTCAACTCCTATTATCTCACTTAACCCCATACATATCTTCATCTACATGGGACTACCCATATAACTCAAGTTACAATAATACCCTTATATAGGTCAAAACCCTAACCAACTAGTTTACAGTCTAGGGTTTAGTCAAACCTTAGTCACCAAGTCATTTAGAGTCCATCTAAGTCCATTCTAGGTCAATTAGGTCAAGGTTTGACCTATAGTTGACTTTTGTCAACCTTGGTCAACACTAAAAGTCAAACTGGTCAAACTAGTCCAAGTTAGGTCAAATAATGTTAAACTAGTTAGGGTTAGTCAAACTAGTCATTCTAGGTTAGTTTAAGTCAAAACTAGGTTAAGCTAGTTCAAATTTGACCTAAGGTTGACCTTGGTCAACACTTAGTCAAATTGGGGTCAAACTAGCTAAGTCTTGGTTTACTAGTCAATTAGGGTTAGGCCTAATGGCCATAGGCTAGTATCATAGCCCATAGGTTAGTATTCCTAGGTCAAGGCTATAGGGTTCATAGGTTTACACCTATAATAGGGTCTATACATTATACCTATATATAGGGGTCAATATGTATATACCCATACCCAAATATATATAACTTATATTTATACACACATCTATATAACATATAGACATATATATGTATATGTATATATATACCTAATACAATATATATACAATATATATACAATATATATATAGAGATATAATGAGAGAGAGAGAATCATATAGAGAGAGAGAATAGGGGAGACTGAATAGAGAGAGGGAGAGAGAGTGAGAGTGTGACTGTGACAGTGGGGGGGGGGTTAATCTCAGATTTCTGAGATAGGGGGGAACCCAAACTCACATATATATATGCATATATATACCTATATACATACATACCTATATCTATACCTACACACACATATAAACACTCACATACTCACATACACACACACATACATATATACCTATGTATACAATATATATACACCCAAAAATATGTATACATATATATATAAATCGATTTAAAATTCGTTTTAAATACTGAAAAATAATAGGAAAAAAATAGGACTGAACTTAGGATATCAGAAAATTAGGGAATTGGGAATTGAATAGTGAAATTGAATTAAAACTCAATTACAGAGGTTGGTAAAGCTTAAACATGTTGCACACGTGTTACGTGATGTGTTTGTGTCCACAAAAGTGGACACAAACGTGTCCATTCAACATAAAACCAAAAACAGTAAAACACAGGACACAGCGTGCACAATCCTCGTGCACATGTTCACGTGTCTCGTGCTCACGACACAGGGCACGCGAGGTGTCGTGCTCGTGTCAGTAGCTAGGTGGGGTGTCAGGGTAGGTGTCTAGGTGCCTGAGTCGTGTCCACGAAGTCGCGTGTCCACGCGCGAAGTGCGTATCAGTAGGGAAAAATTCGTGCGCACAGTACAGTTCAAAATCAGTGCGTGCCAAATTTTGTGTCCGACACGATACTAGGAGACACGAAACTTGGGGGGCATGTTCGCAGACATTGCCCCCTCGTGTCCACCAAGTTTCACCCCTCCACGTGTCGTGTCGTGTCCTACGTGAGTCCCGAACAGCAGGGGACTGAACACGCGCGTGGCGCAGTCTCGTGCAGCGAGGACAGAGCCTCGTGGACACGACACACGCCACGTGGGGCCACGTGGTCATGTCCACGTGTAGCCCACGTGTTGGGCTACACACTCGTGTCAACACGAGGTGTCCACAACGTGTCTAGAGTCGACACGACTCGCGTGTCAGTGAAGAAAAACATGTTTGTGCAGTGCAGTGCATGACCCGTGCGAACGCGTTTTCGTGTCCGACATGACTCGAAAAGTTGTGAGACTCGAGGGGGGCCTGTCAGAGGTTGCCCCCACCTCTGTGCCAAGTGGCACGAGTCCACGTGTCCAATTCGTAGAGAAAATAGTGTCGGGTTTCAGGGACAGTGCACTGTGCATCGTGCAATGAGTTCGTGTCCGTTTTGGACACGGACACGACTCGAAAATGTGCTCAGTCATAGGGTTTCGTGACCTACAAGTCTAGGGCTACCCAAATATGTAATTTGTTTTACAAAATAACAAAGTTTAATCCTAAGTGGCATTTCATCAAACAATATTTCCTAGCCTAGGATACGTGTCCGATACGGACACCAAACCAAGTCTAAATCCTACCAAACTTGACCCACAGTTCCCTAGTACCTAGATGCATGAAACTATGAAGAGAAAACACAATATTAATGGGTTTTAGGGCATGTTACCTATGAGTGCAAAATCCTCAAATATAGGCCTATTTGAATGAAATCCTTCTTCGACTCCCAATGTCCAAAGCTTCACAAATCCTTGCTAGCAAGCCACAATTGGTATCCTCTAGTGTAGGGGAGTCTAATGCAAGAAACTGGGCTCAATTTGGAGCTAAATTGGTTAAGTGGTGAGGGTGTGAAAGTAGAAGGAAAACTAGGTTTTTTTGTGAAATGAAAAATAGCATGAATGAAGAGGGGGGGTGTTTATATGGAAGGGGGTAGGGTGTGGCTGCCATGGGGGGGGGGGGGGGGTAGGGTAGATATTTAGGGCTCCTTTCCACCTTGCTAACTTAGCTTCTAAGTCTTGGACCAAGTAGATATTTCTAGGTTTTATGAAAAATATCTATAAAGCAAATATCTAAGATATTTCAATCCTAAGATATTTACAACATAAAGTAAATACCTACACTTAGTCTTCTAGGTTAGTTGCTAATCTCTAGGTTAGGGTAAACTAGGTTAGGGCTAACATGACACTAATCCACTAATTAAATAATAATAAAAACACATAAATCCAAATAAATTCTAATAAATTACCAAAATACCCTTTAGGCTAAAAAGCCCTAATTTGATGTTCTAAACCTATGGTTAGGCTCACATGATCATGGTTAGTCTCTAGGTTATAAAATCTCTAGGGTTTACACTAGGGTTATACTAGTCAAATCACAAGGTCATAAGCCATGACTTAGAAAATAATTTTAAATTAACTAAAATCACCAAAAATCATATCATGACTAAATCACCATTAATAAATAATAAAAATAATAAATTTTCAAAAAATCCCAATTTCAGAAAACTGGGTCTTACAAGTCTACCCTCCTTAGAGAAATTTCGTCCTCGAAATTAAGATAGTCGTACTCCTTCTAGGTCAAACCCCCAGTCAATCAGAGTCAAAAGATAACATGCAATCATAGTCCTACTGGTCGTGATTCCACAGTCTTGAACAGGGTAACTACACTATCTAGCACATCACAAGCATATCCTGACAGGTACTAATGGAATCATACAACAAGATGGAAAAGGAAGGATAGAAAAGACAAACCTGCTAACCCGTCACCTGCAGCGTTGGTCTCCTCGACCGTCATCGCAAAAGCTCCACCCCTCTGGTGCTGAGCTACAGGTGGCCTAGCCCCCATATAAGGAGGTGCAATAGGACAATCCATCTTCTGGTGAGTATCAGACCCACAGGTATAGCAAACCTTCAGCCTCTTCCTACACTGCTCCCTGATGTGTTCCTGCTTCCTGCAGTATGAACAACTGATCGTCTTCGGGTCCTGATCCCGATACTGATGCTGCCGGGATCCCGGGGCTCTAACTGGCGGGGTCGAATGATGTGGTGAGGGTGGATGATATGTCTGCTGGTGTAGCGTCGGCACTTTCTGCTGGAAAGCCTGACGCTTGGAGGGTCCCTCAATGTGTACAGAAGCCGACCTCTTGCAAGACAGAAGACGGTCCTCGATACTCCGGGCTAACTCTAAGCTCTGGTAGTAGTCAGTCATACCATTCGCCACTATAAGAATGCCAATGTCTGGAACTAGACCACGGCAAAACCTACACGTCATCTCCTCAGGGTCAACAACTAGGCTAGGAGCGAAACGGCTCAGGCAACTAAACTCTGCCGCATACTCGTCAACAGAACGGGTCCCCTGCTGGATGTTCTGGAATCGTAGCCCCATGGCTACTCTAGCAGTGGTTGAGAAGAATTTCTTCTTGAACTGGGTCTTGAACTGATCCCAAGTGGCTGTCCCTCTCGCGAATAACGGCTCATTCCGGAACCAAACTCCTGCCAAGTCTATCAGCAAAAATCCCGCTGCCTCGACCTGGAGGTCATCTGGCATCCTAACTCCAATGAGCTTCCTCTCTACCGAGTCTAACCAGTCATCTGCTACTACTATGCCCTCAGTCCCTAAGAACTCCTTGGGATTCAGACCCATGAAGTCCTTGATCGTCCCTGCTCTCTGCCGCGGCTCTACAGGTGGTGGGACCACGGTACGTCCCTCAGAATGCTCCATGCTCTGGCGGAGTAGGGTGGTCTGCTCCTGATGGGTTGCTAGGAACCCCTGGATCAGAGTGAGCAGCTGGTTCCCGTCGAGTGTGACGGAAGCCTGGGTAGGTATAGTGATAGGGGGTGGTGGAAGTATTGGGTCCTGCTGGGACTGTGATGTGGAAGGTGGTTGTGGTATCTGGGTTTGTGGATCTGTGGAGTGGAGGAATGTGGTAGGTGGAGGTGGAGGTATATCAGTCAACTGGTCAGCTGACTGGATGGGGAGTGTGTCATTCTCAGGTGAGACATACCGGGATGAACGAGTAAGCACCATCTAATTACAATAAAAAGACTTATAAGGACTCTTTAAGCAAAACAATCATAGACAAGAAAATATAATTATAATAGCAAGCATGGGATGTATTTCCTATGTTGCAATCCTAGTATTCCTCTAGGTGTTCTAAGCATCATTCCTAATGTTGTCTAATTACCTTAAGTTCCTAATTGCAGGCATGCTTGGTACAATAACGTAACCAAACAACGTAGTCGACAGACCTGCATGGGCCACCACTAAAAACGTGTCACGACCCGCACCCAGTATAGGGGCACGAGAAGTGGTTACGTCCAGCCTACGCCGCAGTGTCGGCGGTAGTAAGCTGTTCTAGGTTGCTAACTAATCTTATGCAGTGAATATAAAAAGTACTTGTCCAGATATCAGCTCCGAATGGAGGGCAAGTAAAGGGTATGATCTACTCAACACAGTCTAAACACGAAAAGATAACACAGAAGTTACACCTAAGGAATTAAAGACAACAACAACTAACTGCTAAAATAATACTCCAATATCTCAGACCAACTTAATACAGACTCAATATCTTAACTTTAATACATCAAGCCAAAACATGAAAGCTAAAGTAGTCTACTAGCTAATCTCCTGAATCACTCCTGAGAATCGGGACCAAAGGTAGCTAATCCCTCGCCAGGTCCATGGTAAGCAGGGCATGTGTCCTCAGGATTATCATCTGTAATATTTTCAACAGGTCCAATCAGGACGGGAACGAGCACAACTCATCAAGAAAAACCCAAGTAAATGACAAAGAACTATAAAGCAGTTATAGACAGTTTTATTGATGAGCATGGCAGTTCTATGCAGGTAATGATGGCACAGAGACACAGTAAGATACAAGAAAAGAAAGGTAACTAAAACAAGAGAAGAATCATGGCAATGAAGACTGTAATAAAAGCTAACTGAACTAGAATATCATGTGTGAGTCCAGACAGTACGATATAAGTCTAATATAATTCTAGTGTGAGTCCAGTCCATATAATCTGATACCAGATAATTTCCAGTACAAGATGAGTCCAACAGTGATCAATGAAACCAGGATGAGTCCAACTATGATCTAACAGTGTGTTTTAAAATACCGAGGTCGACATGCAAACGGCTGTAGGTATCAGGCACATCTCTCACTGATCGGGCAAGAGATGGCTATGCTTCCGGTAGATTCCAGTAGGAGATTTCGGATTTGGGGTATGTCTACATGTCTTACTCAATATTTCCCTGCCCAGCAAGTGAATCCAGTACAAGACACAAAAATCAAGATGAGTCCGGCCAAATGATGATTCCAGAAATGATTCCGGAATGATTCCAGTGATTCCAGTAATAGAGATCAATAAGTAAGGTATGTGTCGCATACATGAATCCAGAAATATCCATACGTGTTGATACAGAGAATCACATAGAACTAACTAGAACTGAAATACAGTAATCGACAAATAAATGAGCGAATTATCAGAGAATGTACTCGCATGTTACTCTGGAAAGAGTAGTGTAATATCATATGTCTGTACCAGGGTCACAATGTCCTAAAATAGAGCAATACAGTTATGACATGTCCAAAATAAAGGTAAATGAAATCTATGATGCAATCTATATAAATTCTAAGCCAATCTAGGTCAAAGTCAAACTAGGTCAACACTACAGTCAAACTAAGTCAAATCAAGTTATACTAGGTCACAAGAAGTTAAACTAAGTCATACAAGGTCAAACAAGGTTAAACAAGTCTAATCTAGGTCAATCTTAGACTAACTAAGGTTTTGGTTAATCACAGACTAGTCAATAAGATAATTAGGTTAATCTTAACTAATGGTCAACATCCAGTCAAATCCTATAAGGCTAACTCAAAACTAAACATAGGCTAACCTGTCTTAGAATACCTAAGATACTATAATACTAGGCTAAGGTATAACCAACTTCCTATACAAGGTATATCACTCACAAATACATATAGTACAAACCAAACTTAACCCTATAATCAAGCAAATCCATACTCTAACTCAAATCAAGACTCAACTCCTATTATCTCACTTAACCCATACATATCTTCATCTACATGGGACTACCCATATAACTCAAGTTACAATAATACCCTTATATAGGTCAAAACCCTAACCAACTAGTTTACAGTCTAGGGTTTAGTCAAACCTTAGTCACCAAGTCATTTAGAGTCCATCTAAGTCCATTCTAGGTCAATTAGGTCAAGGTTTGACCTATAGTTGACTTTTGTCAACCTTGGTCAACACTAAAAGTCAAACTGGTCAAACTAGTCCAAGTTAGGTCAAACAATGTTAAACTAGTTAGGGTTAGTCAAACTAGTCATTCTAGGTTAGTTTAAGTCAAAACTAGGTTAAGCTAGTTCAAATTTGACCTAAGGTTGACCTTGGTCAACACTTAGTCAAATTGGGGTCAAACTAGCTAAGTCTTGGTTTACTAGTCAATTAGGGTTAGGCCTAATGGCCATAGGCTAGTATCATAGCCCATAGGTTAGTATTCCTAGGTCAAGGCTATAGGGTTCATAGGTTTACACCTATAATAGGGTCTATACATTATACCTATATATAGGGGTCAATATGTATATACCCATACCCAAATATATATAACTTATATTTATACACACATCTATATAACATATAGACATATATATATGTATATGTATATATATACCTAATACAATATATATACAATATATATACAATATATATATAGAGATATAATGAGAGAGAGAGAATCATATAGAGAGAGAGAATAGGGGAGACTGAATAGAGAGAGAGGGAGAGAGAGTGAGAGTGTGACTGTGACAGTGGGGGGGGGTTAATCTCAGATTTCTGAGATAGGGGGGAACCCAAACTCACATATATATATGCATATATATACCTATATACATACATACCTATATCTATACCTACACACACATATAAACACTCACATACTCACATACACACACACATACATATATACCTATGTATACAATATATATACACCCAAAAATATGTATACATATATATATAAATCAATTTAAAATTCGTTTTAAATACTGAAAAATAATAGGAAAAAAAATAGGACTGAACTTAGGATATCAGAAAATTAGGGAATTGGGAATTGAATAGTGAAATTGAATTAAAACTCAATTACAGAGGTTGGTAAAGCTTAAACATGTTGCACACGTGTTACGTGATGTGTTTGTGTCCACAAAAGTGGACACAAACGTGTCCATTCAACATAAAACCAAAAACAGTAAAACACAGGACACAGCGTACACAATCCTCGTGCACGTGTTCACGTGTCTCGTGCTCACGACACAGGACACGCGAGGTGTCGTGCTCGTGTCAGTAGCTAGGTGGGGTGTCAGGGTAGGTGTCTAGGTGCCTGAGTCGTGTCCACGAAGTCGCGTGTCCACGCGCGAAGCGCGTATCAGTAGGGAAAAATTCGTGCGCACAGTACAGTTCAAAATCAGTGCGTGCCAAATTCCGTGTCCGACACGATACTAGGAGACACGAAACTTGGGGGGCATGTTCGCAGACATTGCCCCCTCGTGTCCACCAAGTTTCACCCCTCCACGTGTCGTGTCGTGTCCTACGTGAGTCCCGAACAGCAGGGGACTGAACACGCGCGTGGCGCAGTCTCGTGCAGCGAGGACAGAGCCTCGTGGACACGACACACGCCACGTGGGGCCACGTGGTCATGTCCACGTGTAGCCCACGTGTTGGGCTACACACTCGTGTCAACACGAGGTGTCCACAACGTGTCTAGAGTCGACACGACTCGCGTGTCAGTGAGGAAAAACATGTTTGTGCAGTGCAGTGCATGACCCGTGCGAACGCGTTTTCGTGTCCGACACGACTCAAAAAGTTGTGAGACTCGAGGGGGGGCCTGTCAGAGGTTGCCCCCACCTCTGTGCCAAGTGGCACGAGTCCACGTGTCCAATTCGTGGAGAAAACAGTGTCGGGTTTCAGGGACAGTGCACTGTGTATCATGCAATGAGTTCGTGTCCGTTTTGGACACGGACACGACTCGGAAATGTGCTCAGTCATAGGGTTTCGTGACCTACAAGTCTAGGGCTACCCAAATATGTAATTTGTTTTACAAAATAACAAAGTTTAATCCTAAGTGGCATTTCATCAAACAATGTTTCCTAGCCTAGGATACGTGTCCGATACGGACACCAAACCAAGTCTAAATCCTACCAAACTTGACCCACAGTTCCCTAGTACCTAGATGCATGCAACTATGAAGAGAAAACACAATATTAATGGGTTTTAGGGCATGTTACCTATGAGTGCAAAATCCTCAAATATAGGCCTATTTGAATGAAATCCTTCTTCGACTCCCAATGTCCAAAGCTTCACAAATCCTTGCTAGCAAGCCACAATTGGTATCCTCTAGTGTAGGGGAGTCTAATCCAAGAAACTGGGCTCAATTTGGAGCTAAATTGGTTAAGTGGTGAGGGTGTGAAAGTAGAAGGAAAACTAGGTTTTTTTGTGAAATGAAAAATAGCATGAATGAAGAGGGGGGGGTGTTTATATGGAAGGGGGTAGGGTGTGGCTGCCATGGGGGGGGGGGGGGGGGGGGGGGGGGGGGGGGGGGGTAGGGTAGATATTTAGGGCTCCTTTCCACCTTGCTAACTTAGCTTCTAAGTCTTGGACCAAGTAGATATTTCTAGGTTTTATGAAAAATATCTATAAAGCAAATATCTAAGTTATTTCAATCCTAAGATATTTACAACATAAAGTAAATACCTACACTTAGTCTTCTAGGTTAGTTGCTAATCTCTAGGTTAGGGTAAACTAGGTTAGGGCTAACATGACACTAATCCACTAATTAAATAATAATAAAAACACATAAATCCAAATAAATTCTAATAAATTACCAAAATACCCTTTAGGCTAAAAAGCCATAATTTGATGTTCTAAACCTATGGTTAGGCTCACATGATCATGGTTAGTCTCTAGGTTATAAAATCTCTAGGGTTTACACTAGGGTTATACTAGTCAAATCACAAGGTCATAAGCCATGACTTAGAAAATAATTTTAAATTAACTAAAATCACCAAAAATCATATCATGACTAAATCACCATTAATAAATAATAAAAATAATAAATTTTCAAAAAATCCCAATTTCAGAAAACTGGGTCTTACAGTTCCCCATCGATACCCCCTTGTGCCTCCTCACCCCCTACTAATTCTTAATTTCAATGACAAATTCTTTTAAGTTGGGTAGGATGTAAAATCCCTAAATTTCTACTATTTTTTTATTATTATTAAATTTAGTACTGATTTAAATTTTTATAATTATACGTCACGTAGTCGTATTGTACGTCGCGCGCGAAATATCGTTTTTCGTAATTGCTCGACGAGTGCGAATATGTACGAGCGTACATATTTTTATAAAAACGTTTTCTATTTCAAAATAATAGATATAATAATTATTTTGCTATTATTTCTAAGTTTGTTATTTTTACTTCATTTCTAAAAGTTATTAATAATAAATAATATTTTTGTATACTAGAAAGGCATAATTATGTAAAAATTATTTGTGCATATTTCGTAATTATTTAATAGTTTATTTATAAATAAATAGTGTAATTTTTGAAATTTATATTATAGCATATTTTTGAATGTTTAAAAATGTTAAAATTTTAAATTAGTTATTTTTAAATCGGTTGGAAGATTTATTAAATAAATTTTATTTAAATTTTGAATAAGGATTTAGATATTTTGGATATTGTCTACAATTTAAATATAATGGAGATTGAACCCAAATTTAATTTAAATAATTAATTTGGGTCCAATCCTTATCCAACTGGCCACATCCTATAAAAGGCAGGTACTCATCCATAAACTACTACCATTCACAAATTCCTCCACAAATATTTCTACCACGAATATGCGTGCCTCGTGTCGGTGTTCCATCCGACCCCGTGTCAGCTGTGACGGCCTCGGATTCGATCCCGGGTGAACTTATTCCATCCTGTCTACACATACATTATTTTTGTGTCGGCCCTGCCTCCAATCCAGCACCATCACCACAACAGCCACCGCCTTCACCCTCCAAGTCCAACTCCTCCCCGGCCACCCGACTTTGGCATCACCCAATCACCGAGACTCTAGCACCGCCATTCATCCCCATCGCAACCATCCCTTGTGTAACCGCCACCACCACGGCCCTCACTACCACTGCCTATACACCACCCGGGTCGATCCCCCGCTCACCCCGAGCGCAGCCCCGACTCCAACAACCACCACCTTCACCGTCACCACCGACCACCCAAACCGCCATCGCTGCCAACACTGACCCGAACCCCCAACTCCATTAACACACAACCCAGCCGCCACAGCAGCCACTGTCGTGGCAGCCCCGTCTTCACCACCATCAGCAACACCGCGACAGACCACGGCCACCAAAATCCTCAAATTAACAGCAAAGGAAAAACCAACAAACACTACCACCCCCTTACCTCTGTCATCCGCCGCGCCCTCCGTCGAGTCAACGCCGCCCAGCACCGAGTCCACCCCCTCGTCACCGTACTGTCGATGAACTCCAGCGCCGTCGACCTGGTTCCCGCGGTGGATCCACGAGATCTGGTCCGCCAAATCTGAGCTGACCCGCCCGGTGCTCCGGCCGTTAACACGCCGAGAAGAACGCCGCCCCATCGCCTAGCTCTAGCCGCACCACCCTCGCACACCACTCCGCCACTGTCCGGCCATCTCGGCTCCGCCTGCTCCTGCGGTTCCTCCGCGCGCGAGACCTTCTCTCCTCCGCAAACCCTTGCCGCCCGTCAATGAGCCCCGGCCGAGACGTCCCTTGTCGCCCATTCTCCTGCGCTCGCCGCCTCCTCCATGGCCGGCGAACTTTGCCGTGCCAAGAAACCCTCGTCTCAGCCTTGACCGCCCCCATATCGTTCGCCTGAGTGCACGTCGCGACCAACCGCCTAGAGACCCTCCTTTTCCCCATCTTCTGCTCCTTTCGCTCCCCTTCTTCCCTCTTCTTCTCCGGCTTCTCACTCTCTCTCCCCTCTCTTAATCTTTCCAAAATGTTTTTTTTTCTTTTTCTCATTAGCTTTATAAAGGAAGGCAGTAGGCAGCAGCTGTCAGCTTTGATTTTTTTGTGTGTTTTGTTTTTTACTTTTTAATATTAACTGGTATATATTTATATTATTATTAGGATATTTAATATTAATATTATTGATTATTATTACTATTTTTGTTTTTGTTCTATTGTATTATTATTGCTAGCATCATATTTAATATTTTTGATTTTACAATTATTATTATTTTTATAATCTAAGTTCTTGAGATTTTTGTAATTATTATTAGTAATAGATTTTGGTATTTTATCATGAATAATCAATTCTATCAAAATTTTCTTGTAAAATATATAAATATTATTTTTGACTTAGCCAACATAACTGTGGCTTTAAAACCCTCAACCAATTTCTATATCATTGATAATTATATATAACTATTTTTGGCAATAAGAATATAGTTCCTAATATTAAACTAATTTCTTAATTACTTTTAAAATAATTATCTAATTATTATTTTTACTAATAAGATATAGTTTCTACCTATGAATCTTATTTTAGGAGTTTTCTTTACTTTAAGTATGAATATTTTTTGACTCATGGAAAAACTAGTTTTTTTAAGCTTCATAAAATAAATTCAATTTTATAGATATTATTTATCCAAATTTCTATCGATCATTCTCATGTCCATGACCCAGCCAACCTTTCCTATTCCTTTACCGATTCTGTACTACCTTATGTCCACCCTAACTAATTTGGCCCTTCTGGACCCAATGGAACTGGCCGTGCCACCATCAGAGGCCACCTTGCATAGTTGTTATACCAAAGTCGCAGTTCATGCCACCTTGATCATCGCAGCACACCAGGCGTCCTACCAGGCAAGACACCTTGCCTTTACTGTTTAATTTCTTGCTCAATATCATGCATGTTTTATTTCTTATAAGTTGTTCTTTCAAAACCATATGTAGTTGCAAATTAATATACTTTAGTTTTCTTTATGCATTTGGCCTAGAGTTAAGGGACCACCTTTGTTTGTGTCGCATACATTGGCCCGACACCTGTGTGCCACGATGTCACGTGTCTCATATAGATTTGGACTTACGTACCGATCGTACATCGGTGCGTACAGGACGAGCGTTAGGATATAACTGCTAATATAATTGCCTAGAAGACTTAGCGGTTATTAGAAATAACGTGGTGTAGATTCAGCACGAGTAGTGCATGGAGAGGGGGAAGACAGTTATTAGGCGCAGGGGCTTCCACTCATTTACTTTCCTCTAGATACCATTAGTGGTTCTTCCGAGTGATAGTGTACCGTACATTTATTTATTTTCCTCTAGATGCCACTAGTACCTCGGTTGAAACACTAATGTGCCGTACATTTATTTTCCTCTAGCTGCCGTTAGTGACTCACCCAAGAGCTAGTGGCTGTGCATTTATTTTTCTCTAGATGCCCCTTAGCTCTCACTCGAGTGCTAATGGGACGTGCATTTACTTTTCTCTAGATGTCACTAGTGCCTTGGTTGAAATACTAACGTGCCGTGTTTCTAGTCTCGAAAAGCCCTTGTGTGGAACGTTGTCTTCAAAATGCATTTTTCTATAGAATGGTTAAGGTCCTTTATTGGTGTAGTCACATATACTTTTCTGTTGAGCTTTATTTATTCAGTTATTGGCATGATATTATGTGTCTTGTTACATCCCTCTGAGGACCTGGTTATCTCCCCAGGTGTGTGCTCTCGTCTTTCGCAGGTATTCTAGCCATGGACATCTCTATTTCTTCGAGGATGATTGCAATTGGATCGTCTTCACTTCGCTCGCCAAACTTATTTTATTTTCCATGTATTTCGTCCCTTGCTTGTTGGTAGTGGATTTGTCTCCGCCCAACATATTGTACAAATACATTTCTATAGATGATTATATGAATTCTTTATTTTCCTTTATTTTGTGGATGAGATTAGTCGTTATGGTTTCTACTACATATTACAGCTTATGTATGCATACGAGGTTTTCATATATTGGAGTATACTTCGTATGTATACAGCTGGCATGTCTACGTTTCTAGTCCTACGTATTTTAGGACTGGGACATTACATTGCTCATTCAAATTATTAAATCTAATCTACAAATTATTACAAGATTTACATTTAAAGAAAAGTACAAAGCTCTTACAAGTAATGAAAATGATATCACATCTATCTAATTTCTAGGTTTTGGTCTGCAAGTACACCCGTATCTTCCAATGCTAAGTGAAGCCACAGCTAACCTGAAAAATATTAGTTTTCCGTCAGGAATGGAACAAGCACACAAAACGACGGTAATACGAAAGCACAATAGAATTCACAAGACATGAATATAACATATGTGAAATGAAACTTAGAAAATAACTGATGTCATGGCATGTTTAGAAAGAAAGTAGATAACTCCACAACATGATGTTTCAACTAGAGAAAAACATGTAAACATGGTGACATGGCAAGTAGCGAACAAACAAGAAAAACAAGTAAAAGGCAACTATCCATGTGTTTTGAAATATCTTGTTCGACATGTGAACGGCTAAGGGGTAAATCCGGTACCCTGCACGTGAATTGTGCGACTGCTATTAGTCAAGAATAGACATTTTGGGGATATTTCTGGATATTCCACATATCTACTATGATATTTCTCCGCCCATCTAGTACTCATGGAATTAAGTCGCAAGCATGGTAATCATGTAAATAACAGTCAAGAAGTATAAGCAAATCCATGATACTAATCCGTGTGACAACGTGTCATCAAGCAAGAGAGCATATGGATAAACATGAAATAGAAACTACTATGAATCGAAAGCAATCAGAAAGTGCACTTGTATGTGGTCCTTTGCTGGTGAAACAACCATCTTGTTGGGTCCAACATAGTCCAGTTAGTCTAGGGTCGATGTGAAAGAGTCCAAAGTTGGCAAAAGAAGTAGGAATATGATCAGTTGCGGTCATCAATGTATAATCGAGAGAAATTTACGTAAATAGTATAGGTACTATGTTTGAAAATCTATTTATAATATAGGGTTTATATTTCTAGTAGTCAAAATACTTTCTTAGATAAAACCTAAGAAATCATTTTAGGTTAAACTAATTTTATCCAATATAGCTTTTATATCAAAATTATATTTGTGTCTTTAAGAAAGTATTTATAAACCTTTTTAAAACCTTCTATATAATTTTTCCTTCTCAAACTATAATTTTATAAACTAAAATCCAAAATTATTTGTTCTATCAAAATATGCCTTAATATGAAAATATATACTTATAGGCACGAAAGCCCTATACTCTTTCTAATTTACGAATTTAGATATACAACCCCAAAGGCAATCTTAAAATATATAATATATACACCATTTAAAATACTACGCAGCCCATAATATATATAGGCCCAAATTATTTTCAGACACTAAAGTCCTTGCTATATATTTATACATATTTTATATATGTATAATATATATACATATATATTTGTATTCAATGAGCATACAATTATCATAGTCCAAAACCCATAGGCACATATAGGTTAAGTCCCATAACTACTTAGACCTAAAATAATTTATATAAATATGTAGTAATGCCCAAAGCCCACTTACAATAATTATCCAGTCCAAGAGGCCTAACTCATGACTATTTAGTAGCCCAACTAATACATTCGTTACAAGATAATCTTTTAAAAACTATTTAGTATATAATTATTTAATAAAACTAATACAAATGATTTAATAATAATGACATTAATAAACATAACATTACATATATGTCTGTATATGTTACTATAGATAATATAATAATTATTCCATTCATTTATATACTAACAGTATGTTTATGAAGAAACTGATTTTATACTTACTATACTACTCTTATATTATAAAGAAATTAATACTCTAATTGGTAACTATTAACGATAGCACCCACTATTCTCCTTAATTATTAGTAGAACTAATGGAAAGAAGCAGAAAGAGAAAGTGAAAGGGAAAAGAGCTCGAGGAGACTCACCGAGGGGAAAGAGAGGCGGAGCTCGGCGCTCGGGACCGGGCGCGGCTACGCTAGCCGGGCGACGCGAGAGTGCAGAACCGGAGGTCGGGCTGGAGGCGCTCGAGATCTGGTGCGCGGTTCTGCGTGCGTGGCGGAGATCGCTCGGAGGAGCGCCGTTCTGGCACGGCTAAGCTACGGTGCGGCGACGTGCTCCCGGTTTCGACGAAACCAGGAAGCGGTAACTGGCCACCTCGACGGCGGGTCAGATCTGGCGTTCGCCAGGCACGGGGAAGTTGGGCGATGCCGTCGGTCGAGGTGAGCAGGTTGTAGTTTATTGAGCATTTGGGGGTTAGGGCTTTCGGTGAGTTGGGATGCTGATGGTGGTGGTGGTCGGGATGGGAACGGGCGGCATGGTGGTTGCGATGACAAGAAAGGAACGGTGGGGTGATTGGTGGCACAGCAGTCGGGCGCTGTCCGAGTTCGTCGGCCGGGAACGGTTGTGGAAGCGGTGGTGTTCAAGATGGTGGATGGGAATACGTGGAGATCCGGGCGGTGGTGGTGATGGTTCGGTGTTGTAGTCGGATTCGGGGAGAAATGCGGGCTCCTATGAGGGGTTGGTCAATTGTGGGGTCGATACTGTGGCTCGATGGCGGCGAGAAGCAGGGATGAGACTGGGGTGGCACCATTGTGGAGGCGGTGTTGGCAGCGGGGATGGGATCAGAGTTATCTGGGGATGGTTGTGATGGGGATGTAGTGTCGGGTGTGTCCGATACCGAAGAAAATATGTACATGTGGATGAATAAAATAGTGGAAGGGTTGGTGACGAACACGGACACGATGCACGATAATTGGAGTTGATGTTTGTGGCTGGATCAAAAAATTTGGAGAAGCAGGCCTCCTTAAATAGGAGTTGAATTCCTAGTTCCGATAAGGCTGAAAAGTCCTTCTAGATAAAATCTTCCTTTAGTTTAAAATCAAATAAACTTCTAGATAAAACCAATCTAATCAAATTTCTATAATGATCGAAACTAATAATTTTGAGTATTAGGCTATATTATCAAATAAATTAAATCATGTAAATTCAAATTCAAATCAAAGACCCTCAAAATTAAATCTAATCGCAATCTATTAGTAATATTCGAAATAATTTAAAACCTATAAGCCCAAATATTTAAATGCGTATTTAAATAATATTCTACGTTATCAAGATAATATAAAGTTTTATAAACCAATCTTTATTTAAAAAAAACAAATGGACAAAATCCTTTCTATTATCTAGAAGTTTGCATCATACGAATTTTAAATTCAAGGCAATAAGCTATCATCATAACAATTTAAAGATAGTATTCGTTGATAGCACATAAATTTAAATCCAAAATAAAATTGATTTGTCATTATAAACTAAAAATAATATTTGTTGTCATGAAATATTGTAACGTATATTTTACAAATTGAACCCCTTTTTATTATCCAAAAGTGTTTATGATCTTTTAAACTATCAAAACAAATAATAATGAAATTTAATAAAATATTTTTATTAAGAGGAATTAGTACTTTCATTTAAACTAGTTTATTTGATTATCACAAAATATCTTTCAAAAAATCTCGAGAAAAATTTACCTTTTAAACATAATAAAATAAAATAAAATATTGAAAATCCGGGAAGAGGAGTTACAAAAGTCGCCAAATGAAGTACAACAGGAGAAGAAGTCTAAGTGTCTAAGATAAAATCTCCACAACATCCAAAATAAAAATATCCCAAAATAAATACATAATGTATCCAAAATAATACAAGACAATAAAGTAAGATAACTAGTCTAGCTATCTAGCCTAGACTACTGGGGTAATGTCCTCTGCAAGGACTGGGTCCTCCTGGGAGTCCAGCTCGCAGGTGTCATCTAGGCCTGCTCCGTAGTACGTAGGACAGAACTCCTCAATATCATTTGTAACATTTCAACAGGTCCAGTCATGACAGAAACGAGCACAATACATCTCACGCAGTTCATAATATGTAAGCATGCTATAGAGTAAGATACATGAAACGTTGAAGAATATACATGAAGTAAAAGAGATGACTGTAAGGAAATATCTATTATAAGTAAAGAACTAACAGTGGCTAGTGATGTAGAGTACAAGATAAACATGTGAACGGCTTAAATTTGCACATGATTATACTAAGAGTTTACACATGATTACACTACTTTGGAATTGTTCACATGACCATTTATACTCTCCCGTACACCAATCAATACACAAGGAACCAGATAAATTATGTTATTGTACATAATTTCACATGGGGGCCCATAAATGGGTACACATGAAGTGTACATGAGGGGCTCTGTGAACATGAGAGTACATGAATCACAAGAGTGCACATGAATGATGAAGCACATGAATACATGATGCACATGAAAAGCACATGACATGACGTATCCTGATGCTCCCGAGAGGGATAACATCTCATGAAGGGATCCATATAGTACCAATCTGTGTTAACAACGTAACAGCATCAAGTAAAGTAATCTAGAGCATAAATATAAATTCTATCAAGTATGAAACGGTCAGAGAATGTACTCGCCTGATATCCTGAGTATCCGATGAGTATAGATGTCCAGACAGAGTAGATGAGTCATATTTAGAGCAACACAGGTCACAACATGTCCAGAATGGTAATATTGAACTTTATAATGCATTCTATATGAATTCGAGGTCATTCTAGACTAAAGTCAACTCTTGGTCAACTCTAGTCAACTACACTAGTCAAACTAGGTCAACCAAGCTATACTAGGTCCAAGCCTAGTCCAACAAGTCTCACTAAGCCTAACCAATCCTAGGCTAGCACTCAAACGTATGCACAAGCCAATAGAACCACACCAAAACAAACAATGTCAAGTATCATACACAAGTATATAATATATCCATATACAATATATGAATATATATACAAAGGCTAGTGAATTACATATAAGCTACACTAAAAGAAAATATTATCACATCCTCATCATCATCATTACTTATAACTTAGGTGTAGAAGTGCAAGCTATACTACTAGTCATAATATACACTATGCATATATGTATAGGGGGTGTGTGTGTGTGTAAGTGCATGGCATACATGTGTAGTGTGTGTCATAATTGCATAGATAGGGTTCAGTTTAGTGTCAAAGTGATAACTGTGGTGTGTGTATTAGGGGTTACATACAAGGGGTTAAGGATACATGGTGTCAAGTGGTATATATAAATATGTGTATGTTGGTGCCTCACATATATGAGTGTGTGTGGACAAGAGTAATGTGTGTGACAGTGATTAGAGTGTGTGTGTGTGTGTGTGTGTGTGTGTGTGTGTGTGTGTGTGTGATTAGGGTGTGTATGTGTTTGTGACAGCATGCTAGAGAGAGTGTGTGTGTGTACAATGAGTAATAGTGTATCAATGAGTGTGTGTATAGTAAGTTATTTGGTGACAGTGAGTGATATGAGAGATAGTGTGTGTGTGTGTACAGGTTATGAGTGATAGTGAGGGGTGTGTGTGTGTTTTCAGCAGTAGGTTATATAGTGATATGTGTGTAATTCTCAGGTTTACATGTGTTATCAGGTTACATGTGTTCTCAGGTTTACCTGTGAAATGGCATGTGGGTTAAACAATAGTGTACAATAGTATAGAGTGTGTGTGTGTGCTCAGACAGAGGGTGATATGGTGTGTGAAATCACCTTAAACATACACCATATTCTGAATTCAGAACATCAAAACTTGATACTTTAAGTATCAGTAAATTCAACAGCCACCCTTAATGCAAGTTCGAAACTTAAACCATTAATGCAATGAACACTGTTATGTGACTTATATTCCAGACATTGTATACATGTCAATTGCAATTTAATTATCAATTTAAACATTAAAAACCGAAACAAAACCCAGCTATGTGCACAGTATCAGTGTTTTGAACATTGAATGCAAAAATCTAATTCCTAGGTTCAGTCAAACCAAAGAATCCAATTCCAAACGAAAATCAAATAAAACTTAAACCAATGTGTACACAGATGCTAGGTATATGTGTTCGTGTGTCAGAGGGGGTTTTGTGTCCATACAAGTGGACATAAAGTGTCCAGAACAATTGAAACACACACAGGTACAAACTGCACAGCACAGCATCGTACGGCGAGGATACGGGTTCGTGCACACGACACACGACACGTGACACCTCGTGCTCATGTCCACGTGTTCCCCAGGGGTAGGACTAGAGGGTCGACACCCTGATTTGAGTCTAAGACGTATCTGTGCGTGACATGACTCATGTATCAGTCGAAGGAAGTCGACTGAACAGTGTCAGTACAAAATGCGTGCGTGCGTGAAAACGTGTCCAATTCGACATGTAGCCATGCGTGGCTTGGGGGGTGACCTGTCAGTCACTTCCTTGACCTGCTAGCCAAGTGTCAGGCCACCACGTGGCGTGTCCAGAATCTATGTCAGGTAGCAGGGCATAGCTCGCATGGTCTGTGCGACGTCTCCAGCCCCTCATTCGACACGACACAAAGCCGATGACCGACTCAGTCATGCACGAAATCCAAGAGCACTTGTAGCTCTACAATTTTTTTCAAAAAGATTTCAAAAATAACAATAAAATCTCCATTGAGGTATTTCATCAAACACCTATAAACCCACACTGATACGTGTCCGATACGGACACCAAATCAATACAAATTTTTACCAAATCTTTCCTACAGCTAGAGGACACCTTGATGGATGCATAGATGGAAAAAAAATCAGGATTTAGGGGTGATTTGAAGGGATTACCTATAGAGAGCCAATCTCCAAGAAAAAAGCCCCAAATTGTGAAGTCTCCTTCCTCAAGCAATGTCCAAATGAGCTCTGCTCCTTGCAAGCTAGCCTCCTCCAACCTCTACTCCAGATTTAGAATCAAATACAAAATATTGGGATCAATTTGGTGGGGGAATGATAAAATGGGGAAGAAATTAGGGTTTCCTAAATAGAATTTTCTAAAAGAGACAAGTGGTCATGTAGAGATATTATATAGGCTAAAATTAGGCCATACTTGGGCTGTGGTAGCCGGTCATGTTAGGAATTAGGGTTAGGGTTTCATATGAATGGGTTTTAGGCCAAGATCATTAGCTAGCTAGCTTAACCCCTTAGCCATAAGTCCAAATACAAAACTCTCCCAATCCTCTCATGAACCCTAGCCACACTCAAGTCAACTAAGACCAACTTAAGTTAAATTAGGGTCCCATACCATGCTAACTAAGTCACCAAAGTCAAAGTCAAACTCTAGGCTAGTATCTAAAGTTACAACTAACAAAAGTCAAAAATCACAACACCAATGCCATAAATAATAAACAATTCACAAAAACCAAAATGATCAAAATACCCTCAAGACTAAAAGGTGGTAGTGACAAATCCACCCTCCTTAAAAAAATTTGTCATCGAAATTGAAAGGCAAAATTGAACTGATGAGAAGGATAGACAATCATACCTCAAGGTCCAAAAAGATATGGGTATCGCTCGCGCATCTCATCCTCCCGCTCCCAGGTAGACTCTCCTAGAGAATGACGCCTCCATGCGACGCGAACCAAGGGTATCACCTAGTTTCTCAGAACCATCTCTCATCGATCCAGAATCTCTACAGGCTACTCTGGATAGGTAATAGTAGGTCCCGCCTCAATCTCTGAGTGATCGAGTACATGGCTAGGATCTGTCACATATCGTTTCAGCTATGACACGTGGAATACGTTATGGACTCCCACTAGTGCAGGTGGCAAGTCTAGCCTGTAAGCCATGTCACCGACTCTCCCGCTGATCACGAAAGGTCCGATGAAGCACGGGTTAAGCTTTCCACCTCCACCAAAACGTATCGTACCACGTGTCGAAGATATCCTCAAGAAAACCAGATCTCCAATCTAATCACAAACAAGGTCTCAATTACTAATATATTAAAACATGATCAAACAAAATCACAAACAAAATAACTTCTAATTCTAATCCTATCCCTAAACTATACCTCAAACTCTAAAGGTCTGCGGTGTCTATCAGCCCAGTGCCGATATCTGTCCTGCACCACGCAAATTCGGTCTTTGATGAGCTTCACCTTCTCGGCTGCATCTACAACCATCTCAGGTCCCAATAAAGCTTTCTCTCCAACGTTATCCCAAGATAAGGGTGTACGACATCTGTGCCCGTATAGTGCCTCGAATAGTGACATCTCAATGCTGGCCTAAAAACTGTTGTTATATACAAACTCTACTAAGTACAGGTGATCCTCCCAGGATCCTCCAAAATCTAAAACACAAGTCTGCAGCATGTCCTCGAGTGTCTGAATAGTCCTTTCTGACTATCCGTCCGTCTGAGGGTGGTATGCAGTACTAAACTTGAGCTGAGTGCCTAAACTATTCTGCAGACTCAGCCAGAAATAGAAAGTAAAGCGACTATCCGATCCGAAGTAATGCTCACCGAAACTCCATGAATCCTGACAATCTGCCGCATATACATCTCTGCTAGCCTCTCAGTAGACTTACCCATTTTAAATGGCAAAAAGTGGGCCGATTTGGTCAACCTGTCTACGATGACCCAAATCGCATCTTTTTCTACTGGTGTATGCAGCAATTCAGAAATAAAGTCCATCGTGATGTGCTCCCACTTCCACTCTGGAATGGATAATGACTGCAACAAACCTCCTAGCCTCTGCCTCTCTGCCTTGACCTGCTGACAGACAAAACATCTGGCTACGAAACGAGCTACCTCCCACTTTATTCCATACCACCAACGTGCTCTCTCAGATCCCTATACATCTTGTTGGCACCTGGATGTATAGAGTACTGAGATCGGTGGGCCTCCTGTATGACCTGCTCTCGGATCTCTCTACTGGGAACACACAGTCTGGAACCGTGCCTCAATGCGCCATCCTCTGTAAGAGTAAACTCATCATCCACCAATCCTGCTCGAACCTGCTCTCGAATACACCGCAGAGCAACATCCTCGAACTGAGTCGACTTGATCCTCTCCATCAAGTCCGACTGAATCTGAAGGCCCCACATCTGCATCTGAACTCCTAGTACAACCACCTCGATCCCCAACCTATCCAAATCTGCTAGCAAGTGATGATCCATCGTCAAAGATATGACTGTCGGATACCTACTCAAGGTATCGGCAACCACGTTGGCCTTTCCTGGGTGATACTGCAGTAAAATGTCGAAGTCCTTCATCAACTCCAAGCACCTGCGCTGCCTCATGTTGAGCTCCTACTGTGTAAACACATACTTCAATCTCTTATGATCTGTAAAGATCTCCACCCGCTCTCCATATAAATAATGTTTCCATAACTTCAAAGCAAATATAACTGCTGCCAACTCCAAGTCGTGGGTAGGGTAGTTCTTCTTATGAAGACGTAACTGCCTGTCAATCCCACTAGAATCTCCTCAAAAGTGGCACTCCGGTCACTCTTGGTCAAGGACTTGACCTCCTTGACTAACCCATTCCACAATCTCCGGGCCTTCGTCGTCTCACTGAGTCCCTCAACAAATCTGCCCAGACGGCAGAACTCCCCAGCGTACTCCTCGACAGTTTGACTGCCCTGAACTAAGCTCTCAAACTGCGTGTCCAGGGCGCCAAGAGCTGTGTCAGGGAAAAACTTCTCCTTGAACAGCTTCTTGAAGGCTGTCCAAGTCTGTCCCTCTGTATCGACCCTCGGGTCTGTCTGGTACCATGTGCAGGCCAGATCCTGCATCTGACTACCTGTCGCCTTGTCACCTCCATTTTTCTTATACGTATATCCAGTATACGTGTACGGAATTCCGACCCGTAGTTAGACTTGTCTTGCTTACCTTGATCCTATTTTAATCTTACCTTGGTTTATTTTGGGTTCATCCTGGTTTGACTTGTCCTGACTGGCTAGTCTTGGGTTTTGCTATGGCATGGTTAGTTAGCATTCCTGGTTCATGTGGTTTATCCTGGCTTTGGCATGTACTGGGTTTGGTTCGGTCGCCTTGGCTTAATTTTGGTTGGGTTCGGTTTGTTAGGACTTGGCCCAACATGCTAACCCCTCTTTACAAGCTACCAACCCCTCTCTCTCTCTCCTCATTCACTTCTTCATTTACTTCTTCTTCTTCCTCCATTAACTCTCTCCACCTACCAGAGAGCTTAGGCAAGTGCAACTTGCTTCATGGAGGAACTCAAGTTTTATTGTTCCATTGTCTTCCTAACTGTTTGACTTTTTCAAAAAGCCCAAAACCAATTTGCAAAAACCCTGACAGAACTCCAACAACTCCAACAGAACTCGGACAGAATTCGGCCAGAGTTCGGCCAGAGTTCAGTTAGTGAACGTTGCTTTTGAACTTGGTCTTCCTGCAGTTACGGATCCCACCGAGATTTTCTCATCGAGTTCTGCCCGAATTCTGTCCGAATTCTGTCAGAATTCTGCCTTTGGAAAAACTATAAATAGAGAAGGATTTCGATCATTTCAACTCACTCATTCACTTTCATATCTCTTCTCTATAAGCCTACTACTTCTTCCAAAGTATTCTGAGCTTTTATTTTCAAATCCCAAGCCAGTTACAATCCTCTAGTCGATTTGCCAGTGCGGTACGGTCTAGAAGTTTCAGAGTGGTTGTAATCAGAGGCTTGATTGAAGTTACACACTTCACAATTGAAGTTGGTCGAGTACTTCGGATCAAAGCTCGCGTTGTAGAAGTTGCAAGATCTTCGGATGAAAACTTATGGTAATTTTCCATAGTGGATTCAACTGGAAGCTAGAGTTCTTCCGACTGGACTAGTCCTCAACAGAGGAAAACCAGTATACATCCTTGTGTTTGCGTTTGCTCTCTACTCTCTACTTTTCATTTACATATCTGTGATATATTATCTGTGATCTTGTTACTAACATTTTTAAATAGTTAATTTCCGCTGCCTACTCTATTCACCCCCCTCTAGAGTATTGCGCTTTACAACTCGTTCCTACAATCGGTCCTATAATTGGTATCAGAGCGGGTGCTTGGTATATAGATATTATTGCAAGTGCTCCTTCTAGAGATATTATTGCAGGTGCTCCTTATAGAGATATTATTGCTTATACCAATTGCTCCTTCAATTGGTATCCTAGCAAGGACTTTATTATTTGGCTTAACATCCTTGGAGCAGATCCTCATTATCAAAGCTGGGTTATACAGATATAGCGAGGTAATATTGTTATTATATAACTGATGTTACATAGATCACTGTATCACATATAGCATGTATGTACTTCACAACTGAAGAGCAATCCTCAAATAGACTCCCACTATTTGATGGAACAAACTATAGCTATTGGAAGACACGGATGAGCTTCTACTTGAAGTCTCTAGATTTTGACTTATGGTCAATTGTTGTCACCCGGCTACAAAAATCTACTATCACTTCTATTCTTACATCCTCTATAATCAATAAGCCTTATTATAGTTACACGGATGAAGAGAAGAAGTTAGCTAGCCTTGATGCAAAGGCTATGCATATGTTTATTGTGCTGTAGACACAAATGTATTCAATCTTATTTCTACTTGCACAAACATCTCATAAAATTTGGAAAGTTCTTGAAGCTACTTATGAGTGCAGGTATGAAAGCAAAGCTAGCAACTCCAGAGAGAAGGATAGTCTTCATAATGATGCAAATATGTACATGACGAAATTGGGATTTAAGGTACAGCATAATCCCTTATACGAAGAAGAGCTTGTATGTGACAACTACAAGAAGATGAACCACATCCAAGAAGATTATACGACTGTTAGAAATGAGAGTCACTACGAACAATCAAATGAAGGAAGATCATCGGGCATATGGTGTGAAAGCGAAGAAAGCGAGTCTGAAGAAGAAAAAGAAGAGAGACCTCATCAAGCTACAAATTTATGCACAATGGCATTATCTAACGAGGTACAAAATAATTCTTTTTCTGGAGAGAGTGAATTTTCTTATGATGATTTATCTGATGCTTTCAGTGATCTGTTAGAAGAACACAAGAAAGTATTAGATAAATATAAGCAAGCTAGAAAGGATATTCGATCCTATAAGCGTGAGATTGAAAAGCTTACTTGCTTATGAATGATGCTAGAGATACTTCTACTTCTGATAATTCTACTGAGATTTCCACACTGAAGTTTAGATTGCATGAGGCACTTGATTGCATTGAGAAAAGCACTCAAGAAAATGCTAAACTTAAGGAGGAACTAGAATCAGAAAAGAAGAAGTATTCTATTGCTTCATGTAGAATTGATGCTCTTTCTGCTAAGTATGATGAGATCTGTGCTAACTCTAAAAAGTTAGAGATTAGACTGGGGAAAGCAGGTAGTACAACCTATGACTCAGTCTAACACAAGACACTTAGCACATCACAAAGTCACACACGACAGATCATCTACTAAGGAAGCAAGCAAAGCTAAAGCTTCACACAACCATGCTTTCTATTACAAGTATCCACGCACATCATATCACACCACTGCACATTCTCATACTGTTGCATATAGTACTAATATTAATTCTTTCTGTCATTATTGCGGTATGAATGGACATGTTTCTAATCATTGTCAGATTAGAAAACTTGTTGATATGAACTTGTGCAAATGGGTTCCCAAAGCTAACAAATGTGGATCCAAGTATTGGATACCAAATCTTCACCTAATATTGCAGGTGAAGCTTCTCATATCAAATAGAACCATGGAACATGTTGGTGATTGCAAAGCTACAAAGGTCATCTTCCAAGCAATTGCACCAACAGAACTGTGGTCACTAGAACCACTTTGGTAACATGCTTTCTAAATAGTTTTTAATATTTAGCATGTTGTTATTGATGTCCTGTTATTAGATCTCATTGATATCTTTTAAATTGTCTCTTGTTTGAATCAATGTGAGACATAATCCTAGCATGACTAGCTGTTTAGCTTAAATGGTTCACACTATACAGTATCTTACTCACTTTCCATTAGTGTGACACATTTATCTATGTATGCTCTTTATTTTAGTTTTATCCCTGAAGCATGCATACCACTCTAGTCCATAGAAGATTTTGTTTTGGATAATATGCTTTTTCGTCTTTATTTTTTTTTAATGATCACTTCTTACCGATTTTTTTCATGTCGTATTTACTTTGACCTGTAGTTTGTGAGTATGTATGTTTAGCATAAATCTCCTGTTTACTTGAAAAGTATATACATATACTTTTATGTTAATCTTGTGCTTGCATAATATACTTCACTATTGATTCACATATTTTATTTTGATTAACTTCTTATGAATCAATTACATCTTTGTCTGATAAAGTTTATTTATGCATGTTTTTGATCTTGTGATTTTTATTTTTATTTTTTATGCTTATTAAGGATACATGATAATTCATTTTTATTATATATTGCTCATGTTTCTTATATTTTTTATAAATATCTTTATGGGGATATATGAGCTAAGTTTAAGTTCTATATTATATTTTGAAAAGTAGTTTCAAACTTGTGCTTATCTCATACTTAAGCTATTTATTACTTTGAACAAATTTATGTTCTTATCTTTATCAGCTTCTTCCTCAAAGCCTCTTTTAATGATGTATGTTTTTCTTGGCTTTTTGGTTAACATTTTGGATACATGATATTTCTTTTATCTTGATCTTGATAAACCATTATTTGGGTATTTAATTCTTTTACATTTAAGGATTCTAGATTTCGATGTTGTTCGATGATACTGCATATATTCCTTTGAATCTAAGTTCTTAAGAGTAGAAATCATTTTGGGAACAAGCCGAAAGGGTCTTCTATCATACAGGTGTAAATAGCCTGAAGCGACACGGTGCACTAGTCTTCGGACTACCGCTAGCTGGGAACCGGCCCCTATAGCTAACCCGAAGTGATCAATACTTTATAGACTTAAGATTTATTAAGGTGTACTTGCAACTATCGTCTAGTTCTGGATCCAAGGTAGAACCCAGTCCCCTAGGTTCCAGAATACATCAACGTATCTAGTCCTACATTTTGATTTACAAATGTTTTATATTTTATTATTACCCAATGAGTTTGTAGCATATATGGATTAATGTAATTGATACATCTTATACTGTATGCTACATTGTTCTAAGATTTTTTTACAGTCCATAGAATATATTTTTTATATATTGCACTAATTCTTCTTAAATCCTCGGTTATTAAAGAAGAGAATTGTTTTGGGTACAAGCCTACAAAGGGTCTGTCTGTCACCACGACTACGGTCGAAGCGAAGCGGTACTTAAGTGTTCCCCAGTGAACCTCCGTTAGCTGGGACAGTACCTCTACAGCTAACCCAAGATTGATCAACGCTTTTTAAACTAAAGATTTATTGAGATCTAGTTGCAATTATTATCTGATGAATTTTGAATTTTACATTTGATGAATAATATTATTTAATAATTTATTTTCACAAAAGGTAGCATATGTTGATCTATCTTGTCGATTGTGAGATTCTATAGCATAGATCAATTTATGTCATCTTTTGACTTATACGATTATTCATCATGCTAATTTGAAATATCTTTTGATTGTTTTATTTTTAAATGTTCATTTAATGGATATTTCTTCTTTTGTCTAAAGATGATTTTTTTTTCGTATTCATGACTACTCATTGAATATTATGGTATTGTGATTTCATCTTTAGCTTGTGTAATGTTCGTAATATTAATATTTTGAGCTTTATATTATTATCTTCTTATTCAAGTTACTTACTGTCTATAACAGTAATTCTTTGCGGGAAGAAGTCATGCTTATTGAATCTCTCTCTCAAAGCGTTTCTTTTCTTTAAACCATACGGTTGTCAGGTGGACACCGTGCTAAGGCTTTAAAAGGGAAGAAATGAACTTTGATAAGAAGACCTAATATTTTTGAATTAGTTTTCTACTTTCGAAAATATGTCTCTGAATTTTATTTTAAAATTTTGTCAATATTATTATTTTGGATATAGACATGTAAAGGTGGAGCAGTTAATTATTTCAAATCAATTATCCCCTTGACATGCCATATATCTAGAATACACTTTTCTTTGGACATATATCTAGTTTTGTTTATTTGTTCAAATGGATTTATTTATGATTTATGGATTCTTTTATTAATTCCGTGATTCGAATCGACAGCTTTCAGTCTAAGGACTAAATGGACGCATTCGAACATTTACTAAGACAGTTTTTCGTAATAAATTTCACATTTTTGAAATGTCTTTTTGATTTATTGAATCTGTCCGGTACTCAAATGTTATTATTAAAGACAGTTTTCAAAATCTTTTTATGTCTTGAAATATTTCATATATATATATATATATATATATATATATATATATATATATATATATATTGGAGATAATTTTGTTTGTTCATCTTTAAGCATTTATTCATTGGATATTTCTTTTATTTGCCTAAAGATGATATTTGTTTTGAGTTTGGAATTTTATATGCATTTGATAGATATCCCTTGGATCTTGTGATTATTTATTTTATCTATTTTATGCATATAAATTATTTTTGAACTATATACGTATATTTTAAGGGGGAGAAAATTAATTGTTTCAATTATTTTATGCCCTTAATATGTGGTATAACTAGTTCATCATGGACATATTCTTTTACGTTAAATATCTTGCTGAGTTATTCATGATATTTGAATTAGTATAGGTTTTATGAGAGAATATATGATTATTATTTTTTTAATTATCTCATTCGAGTTTCTAAAAGTTATCTTGCCAAAATTAATTTAATTTATTGATAATCCTTTTGAGTTTAAACTGATTTGGCATTTCTTATTGAGATTTTATCTCAAAGTTCATGATTATCTATATTTAGACTGATCATACTTTGCGGGGGAGCATTCAAGTCGACTGAATTTCTCTTTCTCAAGTATTTTGTCTTCATTACCTTCATGTTTATCTAATGGATATTCATATATCATGCTAAGGTAATTGAATTCAAATGCATGAACTTTGGTATAGATTTTGCATAAGATTCTAGTATACGTATTTTGATTTCTTTTCGATGATTATACTCTTTATGGAATTGATTCACTAATTTGTATGGGCAAATTATGAATCATATTTTTTGTGATCATTGTTGAAAGTCTCATTGTATTTTTTTCTATATACTAGATCTGTGAATTTCTATTCCTCAAGATTTATTTATGACCAATGATTGATTCCTATTATATTGATATATTTTTTTGGTCTATTTCAAAACACAATATGATGAACGAAATGTGTTTTGAAATCATTGTTGGATTTTTTTTGGTAAACTATGTATTGATTGATTTCAATTTTTTTTAAGTTCAACCAACTATTTTTGACAAGTTTTCATTCTTTAGTTATGCAATTTTCTAAACTTGTCGTTTCACTGTTCTCCTAATCCTTGATCATGCTTATTTTTGCTTTCCTCCTTTACTTATGCTTGAGTTCATTTTAGCTCTAATTACGGGGGAGCTTCTTTTTGATCATGTCAAAGGGGGAGAAATAAGTTTAAGTGGGGAGAAATAAGTTTAAGATAGCACACAATATTCTAGTGTTATGTGTTTATTAGTGATACATGCATCTATTGTATATATATTAAACTTAAAGGATTTGCCATAATCAAAAAGTGGAGATTGTTAGCCCAATGATTATATCATGTTTTTGAATATGGCTAATCAATTAAGTTTAACGTAATGACGTCACTAATATTCATGTAATCACTATCATGTTGCTACTTAACTTAGCATTGTTCTAATCTTAGCATTGTCCTAATATCAATTTGCTATGCTTGTATCATATTGGTTTTGTTTGTCTAACATGTATTTGTAGACATGCTGTAAGCATGATCAAGTTTTGTCAAACCAGGACATATGCAATGGAGAATTATTGATGGGCCAAAGACGGTGTCATACAAGAAGCTTTCTCTGAACCGAAAGGTATTCAGATTTCCAGATCTGTTTATCTTTGGACGACCGCCGTCAAGTGAAAAAGGCGTCTTCAAGTCTGTTCAAGTTTTGAAGAAAGGCGTCATCAAAGGGCTCTTGGTTTTCCTATTTCATCAATGTAATTTTGTATATTTATTGAGTCTAGGAATACGATGTACACTGCATCGTACTGGCAAATAGGCTACCCAAGAAACGTTTTCAAAATACCCTTTCGTTTTGAAAACAAGCCCACTTACAAAAGCCCAAACTTCTTCCTAACTGTTTGACTTTTTCAAAAAGCCCAAAACCAATTTGCAAAAACCCTGACAGAACTCCAACAGAACTCGGACAGAATTCGGCCAGAGTTCGGCCAGAATTCGGCCAGAGTTCGGCCAGAGTTCAGTTAGTGAACGTTGCTTTTTGAACTTGGTCTTCCTGCAGTTACGGATCCCACCGAGATTTTCTCATCGAGTTCTGCCCGAATTCTGTCCGAATTCTGTCAGAATTCTGCCTTTGGAAAAACTATAAATAGAGAAGATTTTGATCATTTCAACTCACTCATTCACTTTCATATCTCTTCTCTATAAGCCTACTACTTCTTCCAAAGTATTCTGAGCTTTTATTTTCAAATCCCAAGCCAGTTACAATCGTCTAGTCGATTTGCCAGTGCGGTACGGTCTAGAAGTTTCAGAGTGGTTGTAATCAGAGGCTTGATTGAAGTTACACACTTCACAATTGAAGTTGGTCGAGTACTTCGGATCAAAGCTCGCGTTGTAGAAGTTGCAAGATCTTCGGTGAAAACTTGTGGTAATTTTCCATAGTGGATTCAACTGGAAGCTAGAGTTCTTCCGACTGGACTAGTCCTCAACAGAGGGAAACCAGTATACATCCTTATGTTTGCGTTTGCTCTACTCTCTACTTTTCATTTACATATCTGTGATATTATCTGTGATCTTGTTACTAACATTTTTAAATAGTTAATTTCCGCTGCCTACTCTATTCACCCCCCATCTAGAGTATTGCGCTTTACAACTCGTTTCTACAATCGGTCCTACATTTAGTACTTGGCATTTTTTATTTTCATGGTTCAATTCATGTAGATCTAAGTTTTAAAATTTTTGATCTTCATGGTTTCGATCTTCTAAAACTTGGTTGTTTCTGAATTGGAGAGTTCCATGTAGTAGGGATTTCGATTTTACGCAAGTTTGGCATCTTGAATGGTTGGATTTCACCAAGTCTTGACTGAATGGAGTTCTTGAGACCCATGGCTGCATGTCTCGGCCTTGGGGAGAAGACGACCTCTTTTAGGCACACGTTCTTACGTGCCCGCATAGAGCTTCCCTTTTACGCACACGCCTTTGCGTGCCAGCGTATTCGTTTTACGCCGAGTTCAATTGAACTCTACGCAGGGGCCTTCCCGCTCGCGTAGACTCACGCTCGTGTAGATCCTCCTGCTGCGTAGAGTCTCGCTAGCTAGCGTAGAGTGCCCCGTGCATAGAGCCTCGTTCGCGTAGAATGTTTGCTAGCGTAGAGTCTTGCTCACGCGTAACCTTGCTCGCGTAGAGCTGTCTCACCTTGTTCTTGCCCGCGTAAAGCCACTCTATGCTTGGGGCCCCCTTGGCCTAGCGTAGAGGTTCCCTAGCACAGAATCTTGAGCCCCTTTGGTGTACTCTGCTGCCTTGTTATGTCCATGAACTTTTGTTATAATTACGAATTGATTGACATGATTGGAATGAAACTGTACATGGCATGGTATAGCTAGTAATTGACATGACATGACAAGACATGACAAGTAATACATGATAGAAACTATTGAAAGCTGTTGCGAATGCTAGCATGACATGACAAGAATGAATGAACTGGACACCGTGGACGAATGTGTTTATACAAATGAACCCGTACTATCTTACATCATGTCTAGGGTAGGGACCCCTGAGTACCACGGTCAGGGGTACCTATTAAAACTGACTAAGGCTAATAACTAGAATAATCCAGTAGTCATGAAGAGATTTTCCAGCTACAGACAATCCAGTTATCTGGGCGCCCCATCATGGGATCTGTAGCCTGTCGACGAGTAGAGCACATTTCTAGCACACTGTCATGTGTTGCACCCTTCAAGCTACTTAAGGGTACATGTGTTCCTTGGACAATGTACCCACATGAATTCAATCCCTAATTTGCGTCCGAATAGCCTGGATGGTCTGTAGGGATTGTGGTTGTTGGAACATCTCATTGCATCTTGTTAGTAACTAGGCCTGTGATAACCCTAGTTAGTTAAAGTATCAAGCCGTACTAATAGCTTAGCCATGATTTGATTGAATGGAGTCTAACCCAGTCTAGTCTTGTCCTGATCCTGTACAAGATTGCAACATGACCTGTTTCTTGTGTTTTACTTTATCGATAAATGGTGGGGAAGCCAAGTTCCGTTCAGATGAAGGGTTAAACCCCGGTCCTTTTTTGGTTTAAGGGTTGTAACTTGGTGATCTGAATAGTCCCATGGTTATTTATCATATATCATCATGATTGACCATAACTCCAGTTTTATTATATTATTATATTTTGTGCTAATTGGGTTTTAGTTCTTAAGTAAAGCCTCCTTTGTGGCACTTGCTCTTTCTGGGATCTGACCCAGCTGGTTTTGCATGACCAGATACCGGAGTAGCTCCCGAAGATCTCCTACCTTCCAGCCAGATGGTGACCACCAGGTGTAACCCTGGCAACGAGTGGGTTTCATCCTTGTTCTCCCACTCTATTGTAAAAGTATTCTTTTACGGCGTTTAGCCAACGAACGCGTGTTAGCTCGATTGCACTTTACTTATTGTCTGCCTACGGGCTTGTAACATGATTGAGAAATCTTAGGGTTGATCATGTATGACTGAAACTCTTGCTAGTCTTCACATTTTGTACGACTAGCTTCATGATCATCCAAATATGTAATGTATGGGATGCCTTACTATTGTATATTGGTGCTTGACATTTGTAACTGCCATTACTGCTTGAGATTGAGACAATAGGCTTGTTCGTGACTATAAGAGACTGATGGCTTGTAGTTAAACCCTCATGTATCTAGACAGTAGTGACCGTATAGCGAGGTGGGTTTCACTTCAATATACGTAGCTGGCTATATCCGCCCCCGCTCTCCAGTATTTTGTTCTGGGGCGTGACACGGTTTAACTGGTGGCCCATGCAGGTCTTATAAATCAAGATATGTGAGGGTTTACTGAATAGATATCTCAATCAGACACTCGCCCTTGATTGATCTGTCGTATCCTCTAAATCCTGAAATCATGACCTGATCACATGCTTGTATCTTTGATCTGTCCTGGTCCTTCCTTATTGTTCTCTGTGTCGTCTTCTTCAACGGCATTATTCCTGGTCCTGCCAATTAGCCGGAAGAAGCTCAGCGAGTACCCATGCAACAAGAAGATCAAGCTCAGCACTCAGGAGTAGCTTCCAGAGTCATGCTTCCCAGAGGTCCAGAACCACCAGTACATCCAGTCCAGCGTGCAAGGCAGGATGATGAAGTCTTGGTTGGACTCATTAGGGAATTGCTTGTATCACAGGATCGTCGAGGTGATGCATTGCACCAGACAGTACAAGATGCTTTGAGCAGAGGAGGTCATCCAGGTAACAGTACGGCCAACAGCTTCAAGCGCTTGAACCCTCCCTTCTTCGATGGCAGCAAAGATGCTATTGTCGCAGACGCTTGGCTGCAGGATATTGAGGTTATTCTAGAAGCAGCCAGGACCCCCGAAGGTGAGTAAGTGGCCGTGGTGCGCCTGCAGTTATTGGATCTAGCCCGCAGCTGGTGGGCGGCGCAGGTTGGATTAGTGGCACCTATTGTTTGGACAGTATTACGTGAGAGATTCCGGACCAAGTACTTTGATACCATAGCTCGGTGTCATCTACAGGCGAGGTTCACTAATTTGAAGCAGATGGGCAGGACAGTCGATGGTTATGCGGTCGAGTTTTCCAGGCTTAGTCGGTTTGCTCCCACCTTGGTGGCGACCGAGTTCGACAGAGCTCAGCGGTTCCAGAAGGACTCCACTGGAGATTTTACTGGCGGTAGAGCAGTTTGAGCATCAGACTTTCGATACAGTATTGAGAGCAGCTAGGAGCATGAGTATACCTTCCAGAGGATTGTGGACCGGACCGGAAGTCGAAAGCGATCTCACGGCCAAATGAACCAGTTTTCAGCACCAGCCCCGACAGCTAGGGCTTTGACCATTGGAGCTCTGAGGTGGGCGGTTTCCGTCACGTCGACTCAGCATTCGACTCCGACATATCCCCCGCAGCAGCAGCAGAAGCTGTCTTCCGCAATGAGTTGCACTCATTGTGGGAAGCCAGGGCATGTGGTTTCAGAGTGTCATAGAGCACAGGATTTATGCTTGGTTTATAGGGCACCGGACCACAGGGTTGGGAACTGTCCGAATAGGGAGAGTTCATCATCTTCGACCTTTTTTAGTCCCTTGGTTAGGGGACCAGCCCCAGTACCAGTTCAGCAGCAGCAGCAGCACCAGTTTCCGAGGCCCTTGTCGCCTCAGGCCCAAGCATTTCAGTAGCAGAACCCCCAGCAGTATGTACAAGTCCAAGCTCAGACCCAGAACCGCCAGAGAGGTTTCCAGCAGAGGGGACCAGCACCCCAAGGGCACGGTCAAGTGATGGCTTTTACCGTAGATGAGGAGTTAGCATCAGGTGAGGTAGTGGCAGGTACTATTCTTGTCAACTCCTTTCCAGTATCAGCATTATTTGATTCTGGTGCATCGCATTCATTTATGTATACACGATTCGTGACACGAATAAGGCTGGAGCCCGAGTCACTATCAGTAAGGCTCAATATACTTACTGGTAACGAACTTGTGGGGGTCGATAGAGTGCTTTCCTCATGTCGGATCGTAGTTAGCGGTAGAGAGTTTTCTGCTAGATTGATAGAATTCCCGATGACCGATTATGATGTGGTCTTAGGGATGGATTGGTTGAAGGACTGGTATGCTAGAATAGATTGCCATATCGACAATATTATTTTTAGTATTCCTGGTGAGCCAGAGTTTTCATTCTCCCGAGGCGGAGTAGAACCTTCACCTCCAGTCTTGCAGATGGCAGTAGCGCAGCAGTTCAGCTTCCAGAGTTGTAGAAGAGTTTCTCGATGTTTTCCCCGAGGAACTTTAGGTATGCCACCAGAGAGAGAGATTGAGTTCGCCATTGATTTGATTCCCGGATCAGCACCAGTGTCAGAGAGAGTCTATCGGATGGCGCCTTCAGAATTGGAGATCTTGTACAAGATGATTGAGGAACTCAGGACCAAAGGATTCATCCGTGCTAGTGGATCGCCTTGGGGAGCCCCGATGCTTCTTATGAAAAAGAATGATGGTACATCCAAATTATGTGTTGATTATGTACCTTGAACTCAGTGACAATCAAGAACAGATATCCTCTCCCGAGGATAGATGACTTGTTTGATCAACTCAAAGGGGCGTCCCTATTTTCAAAGATTGACTTGCGATCAGGATACCATCAGATCAGAGTCAGAGAGCAGGACATCCCGAAGATGGCATTTAGATCCAGGTATGGACATTAGGAGTTCCTTATTATGCCTTTTGGAGCAACCAATGTACCGACGGTATTCGTGGACCTCATGAATCATTTTCCTGCCTTATTTGGATCAGTTCGTGATTGTGTTCATAGACGACATCCTGGTCTATAGCAAGAGTGAAGCTAAGCATGCGCAGCATCTCAGAGTTGTCCTCCATATTCTCAGAGAGCACAGTTGTACGCTAAGTTTAGTAAATACGAGTTCTGGCTTGATCGCATTTCATACTTGGGTCATATCATCACCAGAGGTGGAGTAGAAGTGGATCCCCAGAAGATCGTGGCTATTGAGACGTGGCCAGTATCCAGCACAGTTGCAGAAGTTCGTAGTTTTTTTGGCTTGGCCGGCTACTACCGGCAGTTTGTTTCAGATTTTGCACGGATTTCAGCACCTATGATGCAGTTGACCCGCAAGGATGTGCAGTTTGCTTGGATAGCAGAATGTCAGGAATTTTTTGAGAAGTTGAAGCGAAGTTTGATGACGGCAACCATTCACACAATTCCAGATGGGACCGGGGGATTCTCTGTGTATTGTGATGCTTCAGGCAGAGGTTTAGGATGTATTTTGATGCAGCATAGGAAGGTAATAGCTTATGTGTCATGTCAACTTCATGATCATGAGAGGAATTACCCGACCCACGACTTGGAGCTGGCAGCATTAGTGTTTGCATTTAAGCTTTGTAGGTACTACTTGTATGGAGATCGGGTAGAGATTTTCACCGACCACAAGAGCCTGAAGTATGTGTTCACTCAGAAGGATCTTAACATGCATTAGAGGAGATGGCTAGAGCTACTTGTGGATTATGACATCAACCTGCAGTATCATCCTGGGAAGGCCAACGTTGTTGCAGATGCATTGAGCAAAAGAGTCGAAGTTTATTTTCTAACAGCACAACCAGAGTTGTTAGCAGATCTTCAGAAGATAGGTATAGAAGTTTTCCTTCCTACCAATGTAACATTGATGGCTAGTATGCAAGTTCAGTCCAGTATACTTGAGAGGATCAAGTTAGCTCAGTCATCAGATTCTAAGCTTCAGCGGCTTAGGGCAGAATGTGTAGCAGGACGAAAACCAGAGTTATGTATCCATGAGGACGGTACACTCCGACATGAAGGCGTCTTTGTGTACCTAGTGGTGATATCAGACAGAAGATTATGGCAGAGGCTCACAGTTCTCAGTATTCGATTCATCCGGGTGGTACGAAGATGTATCGTAATATCCAACAGCATTTTTGGTAGAATGACATAAAGAGGGAGATAGCCCGGTTTGTCTCTCGATGTTTAGTTTGCCAACAAGTTAAAGCTGAACATCAGAGATCGGCTAGACTTCTTCAACCTTTACCGATCCCAGAATGAAAATGGTTGCACATTACCATGGATTTTGTAACCGGATTACCTAGATCCCCAGCTGGAAGAGATGCTATCTGGGTTATAGTCGACAGACTCACCAAGGTAGCTCATTTTATCCCTTTCAGAATCGGTCAGTCAACGGATCAGCTTGCAGAGATGTACCTCAGGTAGATAGTCAGGTTGCATGGAGTACCAGTCAGTATTGTGTCCGATAGAGATTCGAGATTTACCTCACACTTTTGGCGTAGTCTTCAAGCAAGTTTGGGGACTCGTCTCAAGTTCAGTTCAGCTTATCACCCGCAGATAGATGGTCAGTCAAAATGCACGATCCAGAATCTTGAAGATATATTACGGTCATGTACACTCGACTTCGATGGTTCATGGAAAGATCACCTGCATCTCGTGGAGTTCTCCTACAATAACACTTTCCAGGCCAGTATCCAGATGGCACCCTTTGAGGCCTTGTACGGCAGGAAGTGTAGATCTCCGTTAGCGTGGGATGATATTGGTGAGAGGCAAATGCTTGGACCAGAGATGGTTACACGACTATGGAGGTGGTCAGGCAAGTCAGAGATCTTCTTCGAGTTGTACAAGATCACCATCATCATTGGGCCGATTCTCATCGGCGTCTCCTTGAATTTTTTGTCGGCGACTATGTATTCCTTAGGATCTTGCCTACCCGTGGCATCATTCATTTCGGCGTATGGGAAAAGCTTAGTCCTAGGTATATAGGGCCGTTCGATATCCTTGAGTGAGTAGGTGATGTGTCCTATCGTCTCGCTCTTCCGCCGTCGTTACGTGAGGTACATGATGTCTTCCATGTATCCCAATTACGATGGTATATCCCGGATCCGAGTCATGTCCTCGATCATTCGGAATTGTTTGTTGGTACCAACCTTTCGTATGAGGAGAGACCCATATCCATATTGGACTGAAGAGAGAAGATACTCAGAACAGACTATCAAGTTAGTCCGTGTTGCTTGGGGTCCTCACTCTTTGGGTGAGTCAACGTAGGAGTGTGAGGATGATATCCGATCGCAATATCCTGACCTGTTTGACTCATAAGGTATAATGTCTTTCTTATGCCTTATACCCTCAGCTTCCGTGCTTACATGAATGATTGCTTGATTGATTGCCTAGTTATAACTTGCTTGTAATTAATATAGCTTGTCCCGACATCTCTAGCCTCTTGATTAAATTCCGAGGACGGAATTCTTTTAAGGTGGGTAGAGTTGTCACCTCCGTTTTACGTTATACGTATTTTCAGTATACGTGTACGGAATCCCGACCCGTAGTTAGACTTGTCTTGCTTAGCTTGATCCTGGTTTAATCTTGCCTTGGTTTATTTTGGGTTCATTCTGGTTCGACTTGTCCTGACTGGCTAGTCTTGGGTTTTGCTATCGCATGGTTAGTTAGCATTCCTGGTTCATGTGGTTTATCCTGGCTTTGGCATGCATTGGGTTTGGTTCGGTCGGCTTGGCTTGGTTTTGGTTGGGCTCGGTTTGTTAGGACTTGGCCCAACATGCTAATCCCTCTTTACAAGCTACCAACCCCTCTCTCTCTCCTTATTCACTTCTTTTTCTTCCTCCATTAACTCTCTCCACCTACCCGAGAGTTAGGCAAGTGCAACTTGCTTCATGGAGGAACTCAAGTTTTATTGTTCCATTGTCTTCCTCACAAGATTCTAAGATACTTTAGTACTTGGCATTTTTGATTTCCATGGTTCACTTCATGTAGATCTAAGTTTTAGCATTTTTGATCTTCATGGTTTCGATCTTCTAAAACTTGGTTGTTTCCGAATTGGAGAGTTCCATGTAGTAGGGATTTCGATTTTACGTAAGTTTGGCATCTTGAATGGTTGGATTTCACCAAGTCTTGACTGGATGGAGTTCTTGAGACCCATGACTGCATGTCTCGGCCTTGGGGAGAAGACGACCTCTTTTACGCACACGTTCTTACGTGCCCGCGTAGTGCTTCCTTTTTACGCACACGCCTTTGCGTGCCAGCGTATTCGTTTTACGCCGAGTTCAATTGAACTCTACACAGGGGCCTTCCCGCTCGCGTAGACTCGTGCTCGCGTAGATCCTTCTGCTGCGTAGAGTCTCGCTAGCGTAGAGTGCCCCGTGCATAGAGCCTCGCTCGCGTAGAATGTTTGCTAGCGTAGAGTCTTGCTCACGCATAACCTTGCTCGCGTAGAGCTATCTCACCTTGTTCTTGCCCGCGTAAAGCCACTCTACGCTTGGGGCCCCCTTGGCCTAGCATAGAGGTTCCCTAGCGTAGAGTCTTGAGCCCCTTTGGCGTACTCCGTTGCCTTGTTATGTCCATGTACTTTTGTTATAATCAAGAATTGATTGACATGATTGGAATGATGATTGTAAACGGCATGGTATGGCTAGTAATTGACATGACATGACAAGATATGACAAGTAATGCATGATGGGAACTATTGAAAGCTGTTGCGACGGCTAGCATGACATGACAAGAATGACATAACAAGAATGAATGACCTGGACACCGTGGACGAATGTGTTTGTATAAATGAATCCGTACTGTCATCATGTCCAGGGCAGAGACTCCTGAGTACCACGGTTAGAGTACCTATTAAAACTGACTAAGGCTAATAACTAGAATAATCCAGTAGTCATGAAGAGATTTCCCAGCTATAGACAATCTCGTTATCTGGCGCCCCATCATGGGATCTGTAGCTGCCGACGAGTAGGGCACATTTCAGCACACTGTCATGTGTTGCACCCTTCAAACTACTTAAGGGTACATGTGTTCCTTGGACAATGTACCCACATGAATTCAACCCCTAATTTGCGTCCGGATGGCCTGGATGGTCTGTAGGGTTGTGGCTGTTGGAACATCTCATTGCATCTTGTTAGTAATTAGGCCTGTGGTAACCCTAGTTAGTTAAAGTATCAAGCCGTACTAATTGCTTAGTCGTGATTTAATTAAATGGAGTCTAACCCAGTTTAGTTTTGTCCTGATCCTGTACAAGATTGCAACATGACCTGTTTGCTTGTTTTACTTTATCGATAAATGGTGGAAAGCCATGTTCCGTTCAGATGAAGGGTTATAACCCCGGTCCTTGTTTGGTTTAAGGGTTGTAACTTGGTGATCTGAATAGTCCCATGGTTATCTTATCGTATATCATCGTGATTGACCATTTCTCGAGTTTTTATTATATTATTATGTTTTGTGCTAATTGCTGGTTTTAGTTCTTAAGTGAAGCCTCCTTTGTGGCACTTGCTCTTTCTGAGATCTGACCGAGCTGGTTTTGTATGACCAGATACCGGAGTAGCTCCTGAAGATCTCCCTACCTTCCAGCCAGATGGTGACCACCAGGCGTAACCCTGGCAACGAGTGGGTTTCATCCTTGTTCTCCCACTCTATTGTAAAAGTATTCTTTTACGGCGTTTAGCCGACGAGCACGTGTTAGCTCGATTGCACTTTACTTACTGTCTGCCTACGGGCTGTAACATGATTGACAAATCCTAGGGTTGATCATATATGACTGAAACTCTTGCTAGTCTTCATATTTTGTACGACTAGCTTCATGATCATCCAAATATGTAATGTATGGGACGCCTTACTATTGTATATTTGGTGCTCTGACATCTTGTAACTACCATTACTTGCTTGAGATTGAGACAATAGGATTGTGAAAGATCGACGAGTGATGGTTGGACATCACTGAACAGGTATATTATTTTTTAGCAAGATTTTCTACTGATGCTTATCCTTTAATTATCCTCAAGCCTCTGTCTGGGACTTTTTTATTGGAGTGAATGGAAATCATAATTCATGTTTGCTACAACTTTTATAGGTACCACTACCAGGATTTGAAATTTGTCCTGTAATATTTTTGCAGCATCTTCCTGAATTCCCAGTAAATAGACATAATCGAGGAAATCACTTAACTTCCTTGCCAATATATAATTTTGATCTCATTTTAGTTTTGATAGTAGTACAAGCCATAATATCAAGATACAGCTTGTGTGGTCTTATTGTATCCATGTTGGACGAGAGCACTATTAGGTTGTTATCTATTATATTTAATGGTGCCAGAATTTTTGGCATTATGATCTCATCTGCCCTTGTAAAGAGAATGTAGTGGAAGAACCTAACTGAAATCTTAGTTTCAGGATATCGTTCTCATTTTTATCCTCTTCTCTCTTTATTATCCAGCAATCTCATATTTGAAGTTCTGAGTATAAAATGTATGCCAGGGCTTCTTGTGATGTTTTAATAATTCAGATGGGAAAAAGTGGTCTAGTTTTGTTTAGGCGTTGACACACAACTCTCGTTGAGTATTGCATACTAAATCAAACACCTTTCTTCACCCACCAAAAATACCCTGACAGCCCCGAACATCTCCCTCCCCTTCCAAAAAACCACTCACACCGACCACACTAGTCAGCCAGCCACCCATCTGTTGTAATAATTATTTGCTACTTTTACAAATTGATTGGTTGTAGGAAGAGGAGGTTTATTTGGTTGGCGATTTTACTGGCAATTGGAAAGAACCTATCAAGGCCGTTCATAAGGGTGGTCCAAAATATCAAGCTGAGCTAAGACTTCGGCATCGGAAGTATGTACTTATTTCTTCTTTCTTTATCTCATAAAATATGTTCAGCTACAGAAACAAAATGCTTGTTGCACAAAAAACAAGTGATGTGTGAATTTGTAAGATGACATCTTTTTCTTGAATGACCCAAGCAGTTATTCGAACCAATAATAGTCACCATTCATCATTATATGTATCATCAACCCTCAAAACTTAATTGGTTCGGTTAACCCTTCCTATGCATCTAATATTAAACATTTGCGCCACCTCTCTACATGTGTCTTTTCGTCCATGCTTGTGTGTTTTGTCGTGCTAAAGAGTGTGGTATGTATGCTTGTATGCCCCCCCCTGAGCCTTCTATGTATACACATAAAGGAATTTCCACTTACAACATGGAGTGAACAAAATACAACAATTTTGTTCAGTTCCAGCCTGGGCCCTCCAAAATATAGAAGAGGAATAACAGTGCAACTCGTAGACTAGTAAGGGCTTATTGTTTTTACTCATTTAATTAATCATTATTTTTGACTTTTATATGATATGGACTTGTCTCTGTGGAAGACTGCTCGATTGAAGGTTTTTTTTTTTTTGCTTTCAGGTGTTTGTGAAGTTTGGAGCAGAGAAGGAAATCAAATACAGAGTATCGGAACTCCAAATATGAGTATTATAACTCCATAGTGTCAGGGCACCTTCTCCATGCTCTATTTTTTTACATGTATATCTTTCGAGGTTTATTTTTAGCATTTTAAGCTAGGCCTAGAAGATGCAAAGGTTAATACATAGAATCTGTTGGAGTTTTTGGTTTTTCCTTTAAAAAGCTTTAGTCCCACATCGAAAAAAACAAAGAGATTGTATCTCTATATATTAGCTTTGCTATTATTGGAGATGCACATGTGGTGTGGAGGTGCACATGGGTTTGCCATGTGGGATTATTTTTCTAATGGAAAAAAGGCTAAAATCAACAATTAAAGCATTCATGCTTTTTGCTCTTGGGAAATTTATTTCCATGGGAGCTAAGCCCCGTAGGGGCTTAGCGACTCGGACTCGGACTCGGACTCGGACTCGGGCTCATGGGCTCATGAGGCGTAATATGGCGTTCAGAAGAAAGTGTTTTTTAACACAAGTAAATAGAGATTTCAGACGTGTTCTTTAACACAGTTCTGATCTTCCAGTAGCCTTCGAGAGAGAGAGGAAAGGTGTCGTACCAGCGTTGCTTTTGCACGGGAGTTCGTGTCCATCCGAGGAGTCAGAAGAGCAGGAGTGTTCCAAGTTCTCCGACGAACTTACTGGTTCCTGGAAGCTGTTCGTGTAGGGCGAATAAAGCTTTGAGCAACGGTGATCATTCACCCCAGCAGGCCATCTTCCATCTTTCGCCAGTCACTTCTTCGTTGCTGCCAGTAATTCTGATTGTATCTTCTTTTTAGAAGTACTACGATCTGATTGTTGTTGATTACGAAATCTTTTTAGATTCTCGTAATTCAGAATCACCTTCCTTGAAGTGTTGATTTGAAACATTGTTTTTACAATTGTTTCATTTTCTCAGTTTTCCATCGAAAAATTGTGCCCCGGCAATAACAATCTCAAAGCTTTATTGCTACGATGGAAAACGTTAATGTTTCACTCTTCAATTCTGACTTTTGCAAGTTAAAAAAGTTTGATAGAGAACATTACCAAGTCTGGAAGAGGAAGGTATATCTCACCCTTCAACTCAAAGATGTAGATCACGTGCTTCTGGAGGAAGAACCTTCTGTTCCAGATGTTGGGTCTGCTGCCGCAATCATCGCGGCTACTAAACTTCAAGCAAAATGGAGAAGAGAAAATAGTATTTGCAGGCTCCTTATCCTAAATGTTATGGAAGATTCCCTTGCAGAATCCTATTCTAAGAAGACTATCGCTAGAGACATATGGGAGTCTCTAGAAAAGCTCTACGAAGAAGACAAGAACTGCAGTAAAATCTTTGTGGTTGAAAAATATCACAAGTGGTTCTTTGAGGATGAAAAGTCTATGCTGCCGCAGGTGAAGGAGTTCCTGAAACTGCGACAGAAGCTGGAAGACGAGGCGATGCCCCACTCCGATAAGTTTGTTGTTAGAGGGATTGTCTCAAAGCTTCCCGCTGGGTGGAGCAAGTTCTATGCAAACATGCATAGGAAGAAGCTGGAGATCACCCTTGAAGATCTCCTGCAGGAAATCTATATTGAGGACCAGATGCGGGCTCAACTGAAGGTGGACGCACTGTCCAAGCAATTGGCTAACGCCAATATGGTTCATACCAAGGAACCAAGAGGAAAGCAGGCGGCTTCCCACAGCAAGAAAAAGGACCCTGACAATCTAAAAGTCAAGGGAACTTCTATCAAGAAAAAGAAGCCAAAGTCTCAAATGCCTTGCTTCAAGTGTGGCAAGAAGGGCCACTTTAAGAATGAGTGCAAAGCAAAGACCAAGCAATCAAAGCAAGGAGAGCCTAGTAAGGTATCTATGATCACTGACATTGTTGCTATGATTGCACATGTTGATGCGGTAAGGACTGACTCTGACTGGTGGGTAGACACTGGAGCCTCCTGCCATGTCTGTTCCAGTAAGGAGTGGTTCACCACCTACACTACTTCTGAAGTGGTTATGATAGCGAACCAGACACAAGCTGAAGTGCTCGGGATCGGGACGGTGGTGTTAAAGCTGACTTCGGGGAAGTCTCTGACGCTTCAAGGCGTGAAGAACGTACCTGCTATCGCCAAGAACCTGATCTCAGGAGGCCTACTCTGCAACACAGGCCTCAGGATGGACATCAATGCTGGCCAGATGGTGATGTCTATAAAGGGAACATATTTTGGGAAAGCTTTTTATATCGAAGGAATGTTCAAAATTCAGCTTGTAAATCAGTCCAATGTAATTAATGTGATTAATGAAATTACTCCTTCTGCTTATACTCTTGAGTTGTGGCATAATAGGCTAGGACATGTTCATTGTAAACGAATAAATAGAATGTCTAGTCTAGGACTTATCTCCAAGTATGGGGGTAAGGTAGAGAAATGTGAAGTTTGTGCTCAAACAAAGATCACAGGGAAACCCTTTTCTCGGGTTTATCGAAGTACAGGTCTTCTGGAGTTGGTACACTCCGATATCTGTGACTTCAAACAGTTCTCTACAAAGATCGAAATGAAGTATTTCATAACCTTCATCGATGACTTCTCAAAGTATGCGTTCGTCTACTTGCTGAAGGCTAAAGACGAAGCATTCGAGAAGTTCAAGGAGTTCAGAGCCGAAGCTGAGCGACAGACTGGACAACAACTCAAAAGGATAAGAAGTGATCGAGGTAGGGAGTACAGGTCTCATGAATTTGCATCGTTCTATAAAGAACATGGAATTGTCAATGAGACTACGGCTCCGTACTCTCCTCAATCAAACGGAGTAGCAGAGAGGAAGAACAGAACGTTAACTGAAATGATTAACTCAATGTTGTTGACTGCTGGTCTTCCTAAGTGCTACTAGGGAGAAGCTGCATTGACGACCACTTTTATATTCTAAATAGAGTGCCTCATGCAACTTCAGACGTTACTCCTCATGAACTCTGGTTCAAGGTCAGACCTAACTTGAATGTCATTCGAGTGTGGGGGTGTCTGGCATATGTCAAGCTTCCAGATCTGAAGATTCAGAAGCTTGGGACAAGGACTACTAAGATGATCTTCTTGGGGTATGCCGAGAAGAGTGATGATCGGAGATTTCTTGATATTGAGTCAAATCATATCATTGAATCTCGCGACGCAGAATATTTTGAAGACAAATTTGCAAGGCACAAGAATGTTGTTCTTGCGGATGTTCCGGAGAACAATCAGGGTGCACAGGTCTTCAATGAAGATGTGGTCCAAGAAGATGTTGTTGTTGAAACAACGGTTGAACCAGATCTCGCTGAGCCGTCAACGAAGCGAGTGAGGAGGCCGAAGGACTTCGGAAGTGACTTTGTCACCTATCATGTGGAAGCAGATCCGCTTACCTATGATGAGGCGATAAAGACCAGAGACGCGATTTTCTGGAAGGAGGCGATTGACAATGAATTTGATTCTATCACCTCAAATAACACTTGGGTGTTAGTTGATCTTCCTGAAGGAGCGAAACCCATCGGATGCAAATAGATCTTCAAGAAGAAGATGAAAGCAGATGAAACTATTGACAAGTTCAAGGCTAGGTTAGTAGCCAAGGGGTTTTCTCAGAAGCAGGAGATTGACTATTTTGACACGTATGCTCCAGTAGCCCGGATGACCACTATCAGAATGTTGATTGCTCGCGCAGCAATACATAAGATGGTGATACATCAGATGGATATGAATACAACTTTCCTAAATGGCGAGCTGACCGAAGAGATTTATATGCAACAGCCAGAGGGATTTGTCATCAGGGGTCTTGAAGACAAAGTCTGCAAGTTGGTGAAATCCTTGTACGGTCTTAAACAAGCTCCCAAGATGTGGCATGAGAAATTTGACAAAGTTATAAGGTCAAATGGCTACATGGTCAGCGATACGGACAAGTGTGTTTACACGAAGTTCGCTGATAGAAGAGGTGTGATCGTTTGTCTTTACGTGGACGACATGCTTATCCTAGGTACGGATATTAGCTGTGTCACGGAGACAAAGAAATTCATCTCAAGCAAGTTCAGTATGAAGGACTTGGGGGAAGTTGATGTGATCTTTGGGATCAAGATCATCCGGACAGACACTGGACTAGCGCTATCACAGTCTCATTATATTGAGAAAATGATCACTCGTTATGGGTATCGGGATCTTCCAGGGATCGATACGCCGTACAGGTATGATCTGAAGCTGAAGCCTAATTCATGGGAAAGCGTCAGGCAGCTAGAGTATGCAAGCGTAATCGGAAGTTTGATGTATGCTACTAATGCCACAAGGCCTGACATAGCTTTCGCCGTGGAAATGCTGAGTCGTTTCACGAGCAACCCAGGTGCTGAACACTGGAAAGCTGTGAAACGGGTTATGAGATATCTCAAGAAAACTCAGACATATGCACTGTACTACAGCAGAGATTCGTTTGTAGTGGAAGGCTTCAGTGATGCCAGTTGGTGCTCAGAGGTAGAGAGCGAGAGGTCCACAGGTGGATTCATTTTCATAATGGATGGAGCTGCTATATCGTGGAAGTCGAAGAAGCAGACTATGCTCTCGCGATCATCCATGGAATCTGAGTTCTTTGCACTTGATACCGCAGCCGAGGAAGCAGAATGACTTCGGGAGCTCATATATGATCTTCCAATGGTTGGGGCACAAATACCGGCGATACCGATATACTGTGACAACTAGGCGACTGCGGCGGTGGCATCAAATGACCTCTTCAACGGGAAGAAGAGGACTGTGCGGTTGAAGCACATGGCAGTACACGATCTTATCAAGAGAGGTGTTATTACAGTTATTGATGTTCGGAGTCAGGAGAACCTGGCGGATCCGTTCACCAAGGGCCTCAAGCGCCAGCTGGTCGATGACACAGCTTGTAAAATAGGCATGAAGGCATTCTGATATTGTATTATTGTATTCCTACCATAAAGTTTTATGCTATTAGTTCAAAGATTTATCTACTAGGCATCTAGCTTTTGGTTCAAGGGAGGACCACTAATCGGAAGAATATCAGGAATGGTGGGTACATGTTCTATTGGGTATGGAGAGGTTACGGACCTATAACTACTGTTGTCTATTGTTGTTTTCTGCGAAAAACAGTTCCTGTGGGAAGGTTGGCTTAATTGCCTTAATGAGTTCTCAGGCAGAGTAAATGCCTGGTGTGCTTTACAGGAGGCACGGTAGAGCAGCACTATAAGGAGTGAAACTCCATCCTACAGTGGGGTGACTCCACAATGAGGTTCCTATATGTGCGGTGCTGCCCAGTAATAGGATAAAGCCTCGGCTTTGCAGGCCAAGTCACAGCGGCGTAGTACCGCAAATAGGCAGTTAGCCTAATGCTGTATGTTAAAAATAAAGAGGGGTGTAGTCAGCACTACAAAGAGGAGTTCCTCATGTTACAATGGCACGACACCACGATGAGGTACCCGGTTAGGGATAAAGCCTCGGCCTTGTAAGCCATGTCGTTGCGGCGTAACACCGCAAGGGAGCCTAAGGCTTCATGTTGGGTAGTTTGGCACTACAAAGAGGCGGTTGCCTCATGCTACAGTAGTATGACACTACGATGAGTTTCCCGGTACGGGGTAAGGCCTCGGCTTTAAGCCATATCATGGCAGCGTAGCACCGCAAGGGAAGCGCAAAGTGCTTCATGCCATGTCTCTTTATAATGAACTCACCTATAGTGTATGGACAAAGAGATATCAGGCCGTCTCTTGAGGGTAAACTTGTAGACGCCCAAAATTATATACTGAAACCAGGCTGGCACAGGGCCTTTAATGTGTAGCCAGAAGCACATGTAACTACATTATGTGAGTGGAAAGAATTTCAGCTATGATACAGAATTCAAGGCTTAGTCCATTCTTGTATTATAGTCTGATCCGCAAGGGAAGCGCAAAACGCTTCATGCCATGTCTCTTTATAATGAACTCACCTATAGTGTATGGACAAAGAGATATCAGGCCGTCTCTTGAGGGTAAACTTGTAGACGCCCAAAATTATATACTGAAACCAGGCTGGCACAGGGCCTTTAATGTGTAGCCATAAGCACATGTAACTATATTATGTGAGTGGAAAGAATTTCAGCTATGATGCAGAATTCAAGGCTTAGTCCATTCTTGTATTATAGTCTGATTTTTGATCCATGCGGAAAGATTCAAGTCGTTAGCGACATCTCCTAATGCATGATGGACAGTTACTGCGGGGAACACTTATACCCATATATATAGAGATATGTGGGAGATTGTTGGAGTTTTTAGTTTTTCATTTAGAAAGCTTTAGTCCCACATCGGAAAAAACAAAGAGATTGTATCTCTATATATTAGCTTTGCTATTATTGGAGATGCATATGTGATATGTGGTGTGGAGGTGCACATGGGTTTGCCATGTGGGATTATTTTTCTAATGGAAAAAAGGCTAAAATCAATAATTAAAGCATTCATGCTTTTTGCTCTTGGGAAATTTATTTCCATGGGAGCTAAGCCCCGTAGGGGCTTAGCGACTCGGACTCGGACTCGAACTCGAACTCGGGCTCATGGGCTCATGAGGCGTAATGTGACGTTTTGTTGGCGCACTTTGCACTTAGCACGTCAGCATCGTCGCTAGGCGCATAGTGCGCTTTAGTTGCGCTCGTTGCGCGAGCCACTTGCGCTGCCACGTTGCGCAAGCCCAGTTGCGCTGCCCAGGTGCGCGCCCAGGTTGCGCTCAGGTTGCGCTGGGTTGCGCTAAGTTGTGCGGGTTGCTCGGGTTGCGCTGAGTTGCGCAGGTTGCTCGGGTTGCGGGCGTGCTGGTTGTGCTGTGTGCACCGTGTGCGCAGTACGTACAGTGCGCGCAGTGTGCGCAGTTCAGTGCGGGCTCTGTCGTGCAGAGTGCAAGGAGCGCGGGGTGTGCACAGTTGGCCCAACTTGCAGCAGAACGTACGTTTACACGTTCTGGGCGGTTGCTACATGTTCGGGGTGGTTTTTACCATGTCCCTAACTTTGTGGCAACCGAACAGTTGCTGCAGGGCCTATATAAGGCATCCTCTCTCTCTCTCTCAAGGTTGATTACAGAAGAGAAAGAGAAGCCACCATAGAAAGTTTATGAAGTGTTTTTAACACAAGTAAACAGAGATTTCAGACGTGTTCTTTAACACAGTTCTGATCTTCCAGTAGCCTTCGAGAGAGAGAGGAAAGGCGTCGTACCAGCGTTACTTTTGTACGGAAGTTCGTGTCCATCTGAGGAGTCAGAAGAGCAGGAGTGTTCCAAGTTCTCCGACGAACTTGCTGGTTCCTAGAAGCTGTTCGTGTAGGGCGAATAAAGCTTTGAGCAACGGTGGTCATTCACCCCAGCAGGCCATCTTCTATCTTTCGCCAGTCACCTTCTTCGTTGCTGCCAGTAATTTTGATTGTATCTTCTTTTTAGAAGTACTACGATCTGATTGCTGTTGATTACGAAATCTTTTTAGATTCTCGTAATTCAGAATCACCTTCCTTGAAGTGTTGATTTGAAATATTGTTTTTATAATTGTTTTATTTTCTCAATTTTCTATCGAAAAATTGTGCCCCGACAATAACAGAATATTCTGAATTTGAAGTTGATGTGGTTGAGATGTTTGGTACATGATACTACATGATAATATGGTAGTTTGTTCCATGTGTATACAACACACGTCACACACAAATACACACATCGCCACCCCAGTTTAGCGAGCATCATGCCTCTTAATTCATCCTTAAATATTATGTGGTTAGAATCAAATAAAACTTTGTCTTGTGAGTTTTGCGGATTCCTGTTTCTATTTCCCTATAATAGCTATAGGGCTACAACAGTCATTTATGAATAAAAAGAAACATTAGCTGTATTCATCGTGTTTGTAAAAAAAACTCTTTTCACAACACACGACTGATCCCCACTTACTTGATTTGCTGATTATTAACGCAACTGATGCGCATTGCTAAATTTGACAGGTGATTTGCCAAATTTTACCTTAATGATGTTTGCTTTCCAATGATTTCATTACAGTTTACTTTTGGATGGAAATCGAATACTAGAAAAAACAAACATACCTATTTATCTTGCATTTTTGTATTAGCATATTGTCTACTAAACTAACATATTGTGATGATGCTGGATTCTAGTCTGAAAGGCAAAAGTCTTATGAGTATATTTAGATATCTTGGTTTGATGATGTTGTGAATTTTTTATAAACCAATACAGTAGTTTAGCATACCTATTTCATCTTCTTGTTCGATATTTTGATTTTACAGTATTTTAAGTACTATGCTAAAATTACATGGCCTCTGTAGATTTCATTCATGATATAATGGCCTATTTTAACCTACTGTTGTCAGGTCCTTAACATGTTAATGATCAAGATTGATTAGATTCTCGCTTCCTGTTTCAAGAAATTAATTGAACTTTAAACTTTATTTGTCATACTTTGATTGGTTTGAGCCTTTAGTTAATTCTATCTTAACATATTCCTAGATGCATCTACATGCATGCATACAGTACATCTGCCCCAAAGTTATTATAAATTGCATGAGCTATGAGCTAAGTAGCCTTCAGGTTCGCAAACTCTTATACTCATCATAGTTTTGACATGTGTTGAATATCTAAGGACGTGTTGAGTGGGTCTTGGGAGAGTATGTATGATACTTGGTAACATTACAATTTCCCTTTGTTGTCAGTATGCATGTTCCAGCTTTCTACATTCTTCCTTGCGTAACTGTAACTGTAACTCTAGACTGCAACTGAGGATGAGATTATGCACAAATATATGTACTGTTCATATATTAATGTTAATCTTTCTTCTTCTAGCTTGTTTGTTTGCTTTTAACCACAATGGCAGTGAATGAAACAGTGGGAATTGATTGCTTGCCCATGGATGGCCTAAACCTCGTACGGGGACCATTATGAAGCCCAACTTATGCTAGGACCACCCACCCTCCCCTTTGGAACCACAAGTGATGTTGGTATGGAGCAGAAGCAGTTTGGTAGTAGAAGATAGTGCATGCTAAGTCAGTCATGGCTTAATTTGCAAAGGATGAGGTCCCTTATGTATGTATAGAGAGAGCCATTGAGTCAGTATTGATTCCACTCCAACATATATATAGAGAGAGCTTTCTTTCTTGCTTATCTACAGCTAAAGGTTCAAGTGTAGATTTTTAGTTACTCAAGTAAAGAAAGGTGAGATATATATGGGGGATAAATGGAGTAGTTGTTGTTTCTTGCTACTTAGTAAAGGCTACTCAACCAGTTTGGGCCATTGTGCCCACTACACCAAATGGAAAGTTTGCGACATCGAGGTTCCCGACTTCATGGTTTGGGAACCAAAGTCAAGCTTATGAGTGGGACATGCTAGATACAGAGAGAAATTATTCATCAGCTTTTATTAAGTTAGTTCTGACTTATATATTAACTCGAGAATTTTGTTTAAAGGAGCTGCCTTACTAGTCAGATGACCTTGCTTAGGAATATTATATCCGATATTTTCCTTGGATTCTAAGGATCAATTTTATTTGAAAAGTTAATTTTGTGCGTATTTAGTGCACATAATTTATTCTGTGTTTCATATGCTGTAGTGTCATGCCTGTATAGTTGATTTTAACATAAATTATGTGTATCAAAGGACAGTATAGCCCCTACAAATTCTTTCTGAAGGATAGAATCTATCACTTTTTTAAAAGAAATGAAGTCTGGTACTTTCCATGTTTAGGGGGTTTTCTTTTTCAGGTGTAGGTAATTTAACCTACACAAATTCTGAAAGATGGCATCTATTAGTTCAGATCCTGTAGTTCTCATTCTTGAGTTTATATTTGAAAGTATAAATTAGTTTATATTCCAGTGCATTATTTAAAACTGGTCATTGTAAATTAGTACGCTTCACTGAAAATTAGTATGAGCATCATATTATGTAGCCCTTACCTCTAGCTGTTCATTTAGTTATCTCTAGACTTCAATTTGCATTAGAATAGCGTCACTAATCTGCACAGCTCTAATATTCAAAGAAATCATTGTAAGTGCAAAGATTGCCTGTCAAGACTCAAATTTAGAAAATTTATCCAGTAGGTTATCTTACTTGTTGGTCTCGTGCCCCAAGTTTTTACTAGCTTTAAGTAGCCCTTCTACTTCAGATGTTTGCTCTACTGATAGGCAACCTAGAACTGATGTGCATGTATGTTGTCACTTGTCATCATCTCAAGATACTCAGAAAATTTTATCAAAGTTGGACTTCTGGAAGAGGTTATCTTACCATTTTTGGTCGTCTCGGAAGTGGATTGAACTTAGAGATTTTTACTAAGCATGTACTTCTTAAAGCCAAGAGGACACTCTTAGCTTACATGAAATAGAAAAAAAAAGGACCAACAAATCCTATTGGCAGTAAGAAGATACCAGAAGATGACTTTTAAGGTGATACAAGGTCAGCCCTGGAATATCCATGAGCATCATGACTGTTTTTGGTGTAGCCTCTGCACAACAAATATATTTTTGATCAGATAATACGAAATTATCTATTTGCTTCACAGACATATATTTTTGCCATTACTCTCTCTTTGTCATAGTTCTCGTTAGACTCACTGTCCGGTCCACCAAGTTGGTTAAACTACTTCGATAAAGTGTTGGTGGAGCTCGATGGTCCACTTCAGTCTAGGCTTTGCATCAACCGACAGAACCAACCCCGAATCTCCCTCTGTATTTCCTCCTTGCAAGAACAGTTGTCTTTTCGGGGAAAAGGCTATTCTTGATGGAAGGATGTCATTCTTGCCTTGATGAGGATGATACATTTTTTTG